>ML675603.1:14311711-14326047 GCA_007922155.1 Mesoclemmys tuberculata
CCAAATCAATTGCTCAAATTAAACTATCCCATCATAACATCCCCTCTTGGCCAGCACCCCTTTTCTGGACCCTGAAGGGATGATCGGTAGGCCTGCAACCCCTCTGAAATTACCTCTTATCTTCTGGTTAGCTGGGAAGTACGATATTGGCCCCTCGTGCAGCCATCTTTAGAAGCAGCAGGACTATGAGATGCCCTTCTGTTCCAGCTGGCTCTCAGCTGCTTCTCATGCTTGGAATGCAGACTCCCCATATTGCCCCATAGGACTATGGAGCCCCTGTTCTCTGTTTCAGATCACTGGCCTGGGAAATTATTATATCCTTTTTGTTTAAATCTTAAGAGCTCACTGTGCCTTTTAGATCTGCCAGATCCACGCTGATCTCCAAAAGTCACATGTGGAGGCTTTGGGAACATCTACGCAGCAAAGAAAAACCAATGGCTGGCCTGTGCCAGCCAACTTGGGCTTGCGGGGCTTGGCTGCAGGGATGTTTCATTGCTGTGTAGTTTTCTGGGCTCAGCTGGAGCCTGGGCTTTAGGACCCTGCTGTGGATTTGTCTTTGCTGTGCAGACGTACCCTTTGTGATCTTGTCATTCATTGCAGCCACTGGAGAACCAAGAGCTTCCCTCATCCTCAGCAGCTATTCAGTGCCACCAAGCCAGGACCCTATTAGCAATTGCCAGTCTGAGCTCCTCCCAGAACAGGAGAGGCAGATGTAGCCTGTGATGTCACCTCCTGTCCGCATGTCCAGTCATGTCTTCCCTTTATTACCCAACCCCCTTTCTCAGCTGCCTCATCTTTCCCCCACTTTCCCTCCACCTGCTGTGTTCTGTTTATGTGGTATAAGCCCTCTCTCAACTAGCAATATCTGTCCGCCTTTCTCCTCTCTTTGTCAGGACTGGGTATCTTGCTGGCCGAAGTTTCTCTTCCGTCTTCTGTAACTTTCTTCTCTCCATAACCTTCTCCCTTCCAGGCCTCCATTCACTCAAGGTGCCCTCTCACTTTCTGCATCAGGCTTCTATACGTAACTCCTCACCATCTGGTCTAACAAGGGTACTTTTCCCATCTATTTCAGCTCCTGGCTTCCCTCTCTTTGGATGCTTATAAACAGAAGCTTTCCTTTTCTCCCCCCCACCCTCCCCAAATTGCCCAGGTCGTGGCAGTCTTAAGTCAATGCTCCTTGTGCAGTTGCATAGAACCCAGCACACCCTGGAGCCTCATGCCCCACGGCCAAAAGGCGATTGCTCAGGGAACAGCGCTCCTGACGGGCCATCTACTCTCTCAGAGCTCAGGAGCCACTTGCCCCTCCTCAGCCTCCCCCTTCCCTGTCCATTGGCAGTTGGAGGCTGCTGCTCACTCCCAGGGCAAGACTCTTCCAGAGATCGTTTGTCTGGTCATGCTAGTCACTTGCCAGCTGGCTCATGTACACCACAGCATCCCTTGCGGTTGCGTGCCGTGTCGATCGTGGGGTGGTGATATGGATAGTTGGAGGCTGGGGACAGGCCAGACATAGGTAGGGGTGGAGGAAGATGGAAACCTGCATGTTATAGATTGCTCTACTCAAAGCCCTATAAAATCCTAGGGCTAGAGAAGGCCATAAACATTGCTTTTTCCTCTACATAGGTTACTCACCACCATACATGTAGTGTGTATCTATCTACTTATATGGCTCCCATCGCTGTAATATTTGAACACCTCATAAATGTGAATGCATACCCCTGTGAGGTAGATCGGTATTATTATCCACATTGTACAGATGGCAAATGGCGGTCAAGGAAGGTTATGGGACTTACCCAAGGTCATCAAGACATTTGTGGCAGAGCCAAGAATTGAGCCCACATCTCCTGAATTTCACAAGATCATCCTTCCTCTCTCTATTTGCTATCTATCTTGCTCCCAACATCTCTTGCTTCCAGCCTTTCCTTTACAGGTCTGCTTGCTCTCACAGGCCAAAAGCGTACATTTGAGAAGCTCTCCATATAACCTCTGATGTTGGTTCCTCACTATCCTTTCCTCTTCTCCCATGGGTCAGCTTACTTTCAACATGAGAACAGCCATTAGAGATGGAAGGATTAAATGGAATATGAAATTCCAACTTTTTGGCTCCATAAGGAGATTGTGAACCTACTGTAAAAAAGTAGCATATGTCTGGAAAGTGCTGCTCCCTTTATCTCATGTGAATTTTTATCCATTTGTATGGATCATCTACAACACTTTAGTCAAAATATTCAATTCAGTGCAGAGTACAGACACTTGACAGTCAGGTAAGATTAAACAGGAAAGATCTACAAGTAACAGTTCACAACAAAGAGATAAAAGTCTCCTGGGTGCGATTCCCATGCTCAGTGATGCCCTTACATGTACCCTCACAAGCCTGGGTACAATCCGATCACCTTCCTTTGTGAGGCAAAAGGAGAATTCTGGCAAATGCTTGTACATTAGTTATGTAAGAGAGACACGATGGCAAGAAAACAAGGTGAACTCTAATTTGAGCAAGACACAGCAGTGCTATCTATCTCTGCTCCAGCTTTCCCAGCGTTGGGCCATACTGATCCTGGCATTCACATGGATCCATCCCTATACTCTGAGCTCCTTGCCCAAGGTGTCAGGGATAATTGCAGACCCTGCTCTTGATGGAGTGCAGAGATTGCTTTCTGAGGGTGTGATCGACCCACTCCCCTGACATGGCAGGGAGCACAGAGAGGGGTTGCGACTCTATAGCCCCAGTCCTTCTCCCACCTCTGTCTGGGGTGATGCAGCTTTGTGCCACACTGTAATGAGGGCTGTGCCTTAAAGGCACTGGCAAGCCTATTGCAGTTTAAAGATATCACAAACTGCATTTAATAAATAAAACATAAGTAATCAATTCCATCACCCAGCCCTTCAAGTTCAGGGGGACCAAAACGTGACTAAAAATGGGCCTAGAAGCTGCCCCGTGATTCTGAATGCAATCGCAGCATTTATTTTAAAGAGCTGAAAAGCATTTCACATTCCAAGCCAAGACGACGATAATGATTTTATGTAATATTTTTCTGCAAAGGTCACAGGGATCCTCGTTTGCCCTTCAGTGATCTTAGTTGGCAGAACAACAAATCTACTTTTTATGCTGTTTTCAGGGCTTGTTCAACTGATGGCAATCAATGGGGTGAAATTATGTTCTTCCCTGTTTTGGGTTGTTGGTTTTTTGTTTTTTCTTTAACAGTTCATACAGTTTCTTGACTTGTAGCAGGGTTGCTCTTCCAGAGACTGAGGCAATTTGCCAAAGGCTAATGATCCAGTTTTATGATCTAGTTTCCTTAGCCAGATCTTGAGCTTTAAAAGAACTAATAATTTATTACATCACTACTCTCTAAAATGCTTACAAAGCCTCCCATCTAACCGCATGAGAACTTTAATCATGATATTCTTTTGTACATGTTGCTGTTCCATTTTGTTTAGAATCGATACATTAATGTAAGTACTGAACAACTACCAGATTATATGACCCAGATCATTTTGCACAGCTTGCTACCACAAGGATTTATAAACAGAACTACATAATGGAGAGGCAGATAATAAACGGCAGGTTTCATTAGAGAAGAATGCCAGGGATGTGAAATTATCTTCCTCTTGTATCATATATCATTGGCCTTGATGTTCAATCAAAATGTTTTAAAATGGGGATGGGGCCTAACATTCTGGTGTTTTTCTGCTGCTCAAAGCAGTCTCAGATACTACAGCCTAAATTTTCAAAAGTGACTTGTAATTTTGGGTGCCTCAATTTTTAGGCCCCAAGATAGAACATGGCTTATTGAGACAGTGGAAAGGATCCCCATATTCAGGCAGGTGCCCAGTCGTTATTGCAAACATAGGCCTCCTACACCATTTTTATGACTTGTCTTTCTCTCTCCACACCGCCCACCTCCAAACATCAGCAACCAAAGTTATGATTGGGACAAAGCAGAGAACCTTTCAACACCATATAATAATACAACATTGCATTTATATAGCATCTCATTTGAGGATCTTAAAATAAGCAAAGGAAATTTAGTCTTACAGTGCTCCTATACTAAGATATGGCAGGTATGTTATTTTACAGGTGAGGAAACGGGCACAGAGCTGTTGAGTGGTTTGGCTAATGATACACAAAGTCAATGGGAGCTGCAGGTGCTCAGCAGCTGTGAAATCTAGTAATAGAGGAAGCCCACCAGCACGTCTGCTTCTCTAGTAAGCAGCACCAAGAAATACATTTCCCTGGGAAACATCACTATCTGCTACATCCACTTGCATGCACAGGTCTCTTCCCTCCTCTCACCTCATGTGCACACATCCCATGCATGAACACCCACACGCAATTCTTGTTCCCTAAATGCAAGCAGTCCATGATGGTAGCAGCGCGTGAGACTCCACCAAAGTGGAGAACTTGCTGTGGAGACTAGGGTCTGTCTACACTGCAATTAGACACCCGCGACTGGCCTGTGCCAGCAGACTCAGGCCATGGGGCTCTTTGTGGTGTAGACATTCCACCTCCTGCTACCAGCTGAGCTCTAGAGCCCTTCCACCTTGAAGGGTGCAAGGGTACCCTTCAGGGGTTCATTGACCTGGCAAGCACAAACCTGCAGCAGCCACTCTCAGAGCCTGGATCTACAGACTTGGGTTCACTCCATGCTGCTAAAAATTGCTATGTCGACATTTGGGCTCAGGCTCTGAAGCCCAGGAATGTGGGTAGGAAATGACTCCACAGCTATTTTTAAGCACCGAACCTGAAGCCTGAGTCTGTAAAAGACCTGAGCTCTAAGGCTGCGTCTCTACTTCATACCTTGCGTGGCGGCAAGTAAGATATGTGTAGCTGCATGCCACAGTGAAAAGCTGTGGTGTGTAGCTACACGTCAGTGAGAGGCTCTGACAGGGTGGAGGCAGCATGGAAAGACTCCAGCAGCAGGATGCTACGTTGCTAAAAATAGCAGGGTGGAGGTGAGGGAGGCACTCCTTGGATGTGTAGAGAGCTGTGTTGGGTACATACCCACAGGGTTCAGGTGTATCTTGACTCTAATTGGTTAAGCAGTGCCTCTGGATATATACACACTGATGGCGGCAAATCGAGCTCTCCGGATTGATTAGTGAAGACTAAAATGCAAGGTTATTTTCCTTACCAAAAAAAAAGTAGCTTGCTGTGTGTTCTCTTAAAATCTGTCCTGTTGATACTTATTTAATAAATCTGTGTTTGCTGTAGTAGAGGACTAATTTACTCCTAGGTGGCCTAAAAATTACTCAAAGCTTAAGCAATTGTGAACTGTGATGTAAATAATTCCATGGCTTGAAGCCCATTAACATTCCTGACAACCAATGCCTACAAAGAAGGTACACACAGAAGTGGAAAACTGCAAGGCATCACATCAGGCGCAAAATGTTCTACCACTGATTAAAGTCAGACAACAAGATATATTTAGAAACCTACTGTAAAAAAACTTTACAAAGAGCAAAAAAGAGCCCACAAAAAGACTTGAGAATTCCTAGGTAGAACAACTTAAACAATTTTGTTAAAAACAAAATGTTTCCAGATATAAGACCTAGAAATGTTGTATGCATGGAAAATCAGTCTGTGAACTGTGGGGTCAAATTCAAACCTGGTGTAAATGAGCATGACTTCACTGACATCAGAGAAATGGCACTTTCTTGCATGAGGGATGAATTTGGTCTATTATATATTATGTATTCAGACCTTATATAAATTGTTGTGGCTCCGCTGAGCTCAGTTGAGCCAAACTGATTTATACCAGCTGGTCTTAAAAGTGATTAATAGTTTGGGGACCCTCGGTTTTGGATGCTCAGCTTTAAATACCTGATGGGGGCTTGCGGATGAGAGGGCAATTGCTCAGCACCTTCTTACTGTCCCATCAGCACCTCTCAATACTCCTGTGAGATAAGGAAGTATTGTTATTCCCGTTTCACAGCTGGGTACAGAGGCTCAGAGAGCCTAAGAAACTTAACCAAGGTCACTCAGGAAGCCTGTGACAGAGCAGGGTCTCTGGATAGCAGCCTGCCATTGGACCATCCTTGTACGTTTTAGGGGCCTTTAAGGGGTCTCAAGTTGGATACCCAAAACTTGAGGCATCCTAAATCACTGGTAACTTTTGAAAATGTAGGGAAATATTCCTCCTTTACCCGTTCTAGTTCAAACGCACAGGTTTTCAGTGGCCAGTATGTTCTGCGATATTTTTAACAATGAAATATACTGGGAAGTGTTGCCTTTCGTTGGCGTGCTCTCCTGTCCGCACCTGTATTCCCCTTCAGTGTTCAACAAGGGCACCCACTCTTAACTTCCAGCTCCCCAGCTGTTGCCTTGCTGGGTGGAGACCTGCATCTCGCTGCTTTCTGAGCATGATATGTCCAGACTGAACAATCCTCTGCCTTCACTGGATATTTCCAACCAAAGACAGTCTGCCTAAACACACCGGCTTGCTTTCTCTTCTGAGACGTAATGGGTTTAATGGCTGTAGATATAAGTTACCACACAGCTCTTTCTAGGCAAACCTATCTTTTTCTTAAGGTGCAAAGCATTACAGACAAAACATATTAAAAACAATAAAAGAACCTGAATACACAAGCTTACCAGTTTTCATCCCAGCTCTAATATGGGCTTTGGCAGGAAAAGCCTTTCAAAACTTTGTCGGTCTTGTTTTGGACTGGACGTTCTGTCTGTTTGCTGGGTCAGTAAGAAGGCCCCGAGTTAGCTTAAACTGAGGCTATTTATCCAAAAGTCTTTTCTTTGTTGGTGTCTGGAGAATCCAGTTAGAACTAGTATATGCATATCTTGGCGGGATGGGGGGTGAGGAATGACTTCAAAGGCTGATGATGAAGAAGTTCATTAGCAAACCCACACTCCCACTACAAACGATAATACAATGCCACAAACACATATGCAACTGCATTTCTAATACAATGTACCCCACAGGTATTAATTCAGCATGGTTTAACTTAATTCTGTGAAGTTTATCTTAATTCCAGAAGGTTTATTCAGGACATTACAAGATATTGTCAGCCTGCCACACAGCCCATTTGGTTGTTGTGTTGGCTGCCTGAGAGTTAGGTGTAAGGTGAAAATTGCTGGTCTCACTGTCAAACTGATTTGAATGACTCTTAGCCATAGTTTAATGCATGTCAGGGGCACAAAAAGTGCTAGAGTTTTCAACATTTGTAATGTACCAGGAAGATTAGTGAGATTAAGTAGGTAAAACTTTTGAAAAATTGGTTAGTAAATACATCACTATCAGCTGGTAAATTGAATTGGCATAGGGAAAAAGTTGGAATATCTGTAAAGGGGAAGTTTTACTGATTTGATTGTAATGGAAGGGTAAGAAAAGTATGGTCCTGTGCCCCTTCCTTGGGTGAATAAGGACTGGGTTCTATGTATGACCAACCATGTGTAAATAGAAGAGGATTTATGATCCAAAGATCCTCATGGCTTATAAAAATCAGACTAATACTAATTTCCAAGGTACAGTCAGCTTGTGTGTTCATTTTGGACTCCTAATTTTTCTATTCTAGTCTATTCTATTAATGTCCCAGTTTTGTAAAGGTCAAACAGAGCTTTAAAAAAACAAAAACAAAAAAAGCCTTCAGGATACAATAGGGTTTATTTATTGAAGTTCATGGGTCAAGTGTCTTGATGCTTCTGGCCTCTTTACATCACCTGAGGAGCTAGGCTAGAAAACAGCTTGCTCTGGACAGAGGAGAATTCTCATGTCATGGGGGAGCTCTGAACTTGCACGTGGCAAATATAGATGATGCCTTATGCTGGGGTCTGACCAAAGCTCAATGCACTCTGGTTTTACTTAGCTGGCATATGGTCTTTTGTGGGCCATAGTCAGATAATGGAAGTTCGAGCAGCCCCTAAGCCAATGCTTGGGGCAGAACATATCTGCCCTAGAAGGGTTGTAAGCAGCTCCCTGGCAATACAGCTGAGTGTCTGGGTGAATGTGTAAGGTAGAACTCTGTTTAACTTTATCTCACATAGGTAATACAGTCAAGTTAAATGAATGTCTCCTTAGCAATATTGCAGGAAAAGTCATGCTATTGTTTGAAGTTTGAATTCGACAGTTCTTTCGGTGTGGCATTGCATACAGAGGTAGCTACAGTAGATAGTGTTAGGCACCACAGCAGCTCATTTACAAACACTGTGCACCACACAGAGCACTGCAGTCTAATGTATAAATAGATATTTCTGTACATCTTTCACCACTGTTTGGTACCCACTGCACCAGAGGTGCTCTCCTCCCAACAATTACTGTCTGCATTTCCTCTGTTGTTGACTCCTGGATGGAGTAGGAAATCCTTAGCAGGTTACTTATGGTGGTATGGTAATTCTGATATATTTGTTTTCTTTTTACTATTGTTTGGTTTGAAATTTATTCTGCAGTAGAACATAGTCCAGGGGTATTACAGAGAGAGAGAGATTTATGGTATCGATTTGCCAATTTGCCTTCACTGTGACAGAAGAGTGTTTTCTTGATGGCAAGTCCCTATGTCCCAATGAAAAGAGTACACCGTACTGGCAGCTGTGAAGCAATCTGTCAGCATAAGCAAAAGTACTATCCTGTGGCTGACTTTCCCCACATTAAAGTAAGCACAGAGAATAATCTTAGGTCTGCTGTAAACAATGGGCTAAATTTTGCTTTCAGTTAGATACATGGAGCCCCATAGCTTTCAGCAGGGTTGCAGGAGTATAACAGAAGACGGAATGTACTGAGGGTGAATGCACTTAGAGGACTTTGACTCGTATTTAACTGAAGTATGTTACAAATCCATAAAGGGCTGAGCACTTTGACATACTTGAAATGAAGCAGCAAAACAGCTTCTTGTCCTCAGCTCCCTGCTGTGAGCCTTTCATTAAGCAAGTAAGTTGACACTTGCAGCTCTGTGTATACATTTGGCGAAACAAGTATACCTGTTGTCAAATTTCTCATCCTGTGGCTGTGGCATGTGTTATGCCAACCACCAGAATGAGTTTTTACAATATGACCAAGAACGGTGTTGCCAACTCTTCAGATTTTATTACGAGTCTCATGATTTTTGGTGTATTTCTGAAAACCCCAGATGCCGGAATGAAGAAATTGCATGGCAATTTGAAAAAAGTAAGTTCCTAACCTTCATAATACCCAAGAAACTTGCAAACATGAAGCAAGTGAAACTGAAAGGCTCTGAAACCAGAGGGCAAATAAAAATGACCAACATTTATACTAAACCCCGCCCCCATATTATCATAGAACATTAGAGTTGGAAGGGACCTCAGGAGGTCATCTAGTCCAACCCCCTGCTCAAAGCAGGACTATCCTCAGCTAAATCATCCTGGCAAGGGTTTTGTCAAGCCTCAGCTTAAAAACCTCTAAAGATGGAGATGCCACCACCTCCATTGGTAACCCATTCCAATGCTTTACCATTCTCCTAGTGAAAAACTTTTTCCAAATGTCCACCCTAGACCTCTCACACTGCAACTTGAGACCATTGCTCCTTGTTCTGTCATCTGTCACCACTGAAAACAGCCTAGCTCCATCCTCCCTGTATCCCCCTTTCAGGTAGTTAAAGGCTGCTATCAAATCCCCCCTATTCTTCTCTTCTGCAGACTAAACAGATCTAGTTCTTTCAGCCTCTTCTCATAAGTCTTGTGCCCCAACCCCTAATCATTTTTGTTGCCCTCCGCTGGACTCTCTCCAGCTTGTCCATATCCTTTTTGTAGTGGGGGTCCCAAAACTGGACACAATACTCCAAATGCGGCCTCACCGATGCCGAATAGAGGGGAATAATCACTTCCCGCGATCTGCTGGCAATACTCTTACTAATGCAGCCCAATATGCCATTAGCCTTCTTGGCAACCAGGGCACACTGCTGATATCTAGCTTCTTATCCACTGTAACTCCCAGATCCCTTTCTGCAGAACAGCTGCCTAGCTCGTCGGTCCCCAGTCTGTAGCTGTGCATGGGATTCTTCCATCTTAAGTGCAGGACTCTGCACTTGTCCTTGTTGAACCTCATCAGATTTCTTTTGGCCCAATCCTCCAATTTGTTTAGGTCCTTCTATATCCTATCCCTCACTTCCAGGGTATCTACCACTCCCCCTAGCTTAGTGTCATCTGCAAACTTGGTGAGGGTGCAATCTACCCCCTCTTCCAGATCATTAATGAAGCTGTTGAACAAAACCGGCCCCAGGACCGATCCCTGGGGCACTCCACTTGTGACCGGCTGCCAGCTAGACATGGAGCCACTCATTGAGCCCTTTGCTCTAGCCAATTCTCTATCCATTTTGTAGTCCATTCATCCAACCCATACTTTTTTAACTTGCTGATAAGAATACTGTGGGAGACCATATCAAAAGCTTTGCTAAAGTCAAGGTATATCACGTCCACCGCTTTCCCCTCATCCACAGAACCAGTCACCTCTTCATAGAAAGCAATCAGGCTGGTCGGGCATGACTTTCCCTTGGTGAATCCATGTTGACTGCTCCTGATCACCTTCCTCTCTTTTAAGTGCCTGAAAATGGATTCCTTGAGGACTGCTTCATGATTTTTCCAGGGATTGAGGAAGGCAATATAAGACAATCTCATGATTTTTAAGCCTGACTCATGATTTTGAATGCTTGAACTCGCCAGTCTGTAAGAACCTGACAAAGACTATGTTTGGTTTTGGTCTTACGTTCTGACACTGGACACCAGACACAAAGTATGTTAGAGCATGTAACTAGAATCAGCACCTCAAGGAGCTAGTGACTGGGTGCTTGGTGTGGACAGTGGAGAACATTAATTGCCCAGATGTGTCTTTTCACGTAGTTCACTGAGAGTTACTACATGATTCCCATTCACTAGTCAGGTGGCTGAAGTCCTGAACACTGGGTTGAAATGTAGTTATAGCCTAATCATGTGCTGATTACAGGACAGTTTATGGCCCATCCTGCATGCTGGCATAAGGGAATAGAAGGGACATAATTCATATATGCCCAATTTACTTTCCTGCACCAGACTCCCACTATTGGTGAATGCCTGGGTGGGAGGGAAGTAGGCTCTTGTGGGTGGGTGCAGTTTTGACTCTGTCCCCCCTTGCCACTCTCCCCCCCTGAAAAACACATCTAGCAACATAGCTGCACCAGTGTGTTGGGGAGAGTACACCATGACAGGTATATATCCTGAATGGTTTACTCTCTCTCTGGAGCAATGAGGAAGGAGATTGTGCTTTCCAAAATCACAGTCTTCCTCTTCAGCTGCTCCAAAGTCAGGGCAAAAATGTGCCATCCCTTACTACGTACTAACAACCCAGCACTACGTGATTTTATTGGGCAAAGCTGCTTTATGAACTGATAAGGTATCCTACCAGCTTCATGTGTTTTCACTAGTGGGATAGTATCAGGTCACCTGCATTTAGACATCAAGGTAAAAGGCATCTTAGAAAGATCAAAGGTGGATTGTATAATACAGTGACACAACTGGAGCCTCTTCAATGGTAAAATGGTGAAAATATTTTGAAAATCCCAGTCATAAATTATATTTATTATATTATATATATATAGTACATATTATATTTATATAAATAAATAATTGTATTTATTGTATACAGTACAATTGTGAGTTGTGTATATACAAGGCAGACAGTGAGGCTTAGCGCGTAGAGAACTGGACAGAGATTCACAATACTATTCCCAGCTCTGCTGGCCTGCTGGGTGACCTTGGGCAGGTCACACTGCCTGTCTGTGCCTCAGTTTCCCATATGTAAAATGGGATCTACTGGTGAAAAAGCATTATATTAGAGCTAAGTGTTATTAATTATTATTATATATATAAGGGAAAGAAGACAGGATAAAAGTGTCCTGGAATGGATAATGAGACAGATATTGTATGAAAGGAAAATACAGGAGGGAGAAAATTAAGGCCAAATATAAAATTAAGAAGAAAAAAAAAAAGATGCTTAGTTGGGAAAAAAGACTGGGAAAAAAATAAGAAAAATACATTTAAAAAGGTAGAAATTGCTTAACAGGAAATAGGTGGCAAAAGATGCCTATAGGGAAAGGCGAATCTGTTAGCAACCCTACCTGTATGATATTGAATTGTAAATATATTGTAAAGATGTTTGACAAGTGTGCCTTTCTCGAGAAAAATGGACACAGCTTTAGAGCTGTTGAGACATGTAGGACTGTTGCTTACTGAGAGCTGACAGTGGGTTCTGCACTGCTCTGTAATTACATGTGAGACGCTGCCTCTGTCCCCGCCCCAGGAGTTTACAAGCTGAACAGACAGTGCAGTAGGTTTATTTATATATTGGGCATAGTACAGGCTTTCAGCATGAGTGATGTCTGAGAGAGATTATTGGGGAAGGGATTGAAGAAAGGGAAACAAGACGACTGGTACACAAGAAAAGGGCGATGCAAATGTATCAAAAGAAATTTGGGGGAAGGTAGAAAGGGGAAGGTAAGAATGGATGGAGCAAAGGGAGCCAGTGTGAGGCAGATGATAATAAGAGAGGGCAGCAAGAAAAGTTTGATCAGTGTGGAAACCAAAGGGTTTTGAATAAGAGAGCCATGCTGACAGAACTGAGGCTGGGTCCATTCTGACGGTGGCAAATTCACCGACCTCAGATCGATTGCTCTGGATCGACTGAGCGGTCTGTGTAGACCCGCTCAGTCGATCCAGCAAGCGACGCAGGAAAACCACCCCAGTAAGAGGCGTAGTGCTGTGTCGACAGCGCGCAGGGGAGACGCTGCAAAGTCGACGGGAGATACGCAAGTGATTTATGGCACTTGCGTATCTCCCGTTGACTGCCACCGAATCGCAAAGGTAAGTGTAGACCGGGCGTTAGGGAGAGGATGGGGCTATAAGAATTCTGGGGGAAAGTATTTTGTTATGCAAAAAGGTCTTTGTTCCATTTTAACATTTTTAGCAAACATCAGTTTCCTTTTGTAGAAGCCAAAGTCTGGAGTAGCGTTCTTCAGCTCTCCCTATTTGGCCTACCATACTTCTCTGACAAAGTGTAGTTCATTTGGTAAATGGGTTAATAAAAGAAGTACGGCTATTGATTTGAAGATAAAAACCACTGGACTGTTGGCACTTTGTTTTTACAGAAGAGAGCCTCAGTTTCAGGTGAGGGTGTACAGAAAGAAGGGGTGGACTTAATGTTGATTAGGCTTGATAATACTAGCTGGGCTCTGTACTGCGCCCCTTCAGGTCCCTTATCTTAATCGAGGTATCTACTGAATGTCATTGCTTTGACATTCGTGGGCTTCAGCTTTTTGAATATGGTGAAAAGTGATTTTTCTGAAGTACATGCTTCAGGTAGAAGAGTTTGGCGAATTAACTCTTCTAGATTATTTGCAAACTAGGCCTTTATCCTGAAATCTACACCTACAATCTAAGGAGAAAGTCACTTTTCAGCTGATTGAAACACTGGAAGCCAAAAAGCTGTCAAAAGCATTTTTCATGATTCCAAACTGGATTTAATTCAGATGGCTCCATAACTTCTCTTGGCTCTAATCATATTAACCAAACCACAAAGAAGAAAGCCACAAGACTGAGCAGCATTCACCTTCACCTTGACCCAGGCATACGGTGCTATTTATAAGCATTGATCAATGCTCGTGAAAGGATTGCACTGAACAATTTTCAGCCTGTACACTCATTGTAGTAAGTAAGGCTCAGAAGTGCAGCTTATGCTGCTGTAGGCAAGGAATTGCAAGGTGGATTCTTTTTCTGCTTAAAGAGACTGGTTTAAATATGATTAATAGATTTCATTTTGGATAGCCACTGGAATCTAAATGAATTGCGTACAGTACTTCCTGTGGCTGTAGCCTGTACCAGGAACACAAATAGGAGAGAGAGTGGGCAGCACTAAGATGCGAATAGAATGGGCCAGATTCTGGCCTCTGCTTCAACAGTTTAATTGAAGCAATTTAAAACTGACTACCTGAGGAGGGGAATCCACTTCCCTGTGTAGGGGAATCCCCAAGTGGCATTGGGTCAGCACGGCAGCTCTTATACCACTGGTCTCTCATTCCAAAGAATAGAAAGAAATGCTGGGACAGAGGGGCATGTCCTGCAAAGCATCTATGTCTGTCTGATTCTTGGCTGGACCAGAGAACTTGGTCCATTGTCATCTTAATTCATGGCAAAACCAACCTAGTTCCAGATATATTGATGACCTTCATCCAGTATCTATTTGTTTCCCATTTCTCATGTCCAGATCTTCTTTCTCCTTCCCTTTTCAGGCCATGGAGTTGGTACAGGAGTTCTGTCACAAAGACCTGTGAGCTAAAGAAGGGTGCAACGATAGGAGGCCTGGATCTAAAGGTAGATCGTGCCAAACCAACCTGATCTCCTTCTTTGA
>ML675603.1:14326447-14396396 GCA_007922155.1 Mesoclemmys tuberculata
TCATATTGGTCCCTTCTGACCTATGAGTCTATGAGTCTATGAGAAGTATAGCCCTCATGTTCATGGGTAATTATTGTTTTTGGGGACTGGTGGGATATCTAAGCTCAAACAAAAATGAAAATTTGACCATTGAGATAAGAGCATCTTTCACAGATCAGCGACTGTCCGTTTCAGACCCAACATACTCCACTTCCTTGAAGACTGCACTCATTCTACAACATTATATATATTATACACATATAATCTGATACTAAACCCTAAATAAAATAATCACACATCTCCGATGACAACGCTAACAGAAGAAACAACGTGTATTGTATAAGATTTTTCGCACCATGTGATAAAATGTTAGGATGAAGTTTCCTGCATCCCAATCATTTTTAAGACATTGATTTGTAAAGGTGCAAGAGCCCCAGCCTAGTCCTGTTGATGCAACTCTTGCAGGACAGCCATGATTTTAGTGAGATAGAGCAGTTGTCAGTTCAGTTCTTATGGCTTTGTTGAAGGCAATATAGTTACCTGCAGATTCTCTTTGCCTAAGTTACTACTCCTTTTTTGAGGGAAGAGGGGTTGTATGAGTGCTCCACTCTTCAGAATTAATGTATTTTTGTCTCCATGTCATCACTGCTCTACAAACAGCTTAGCTGCAACTACTACATTCTTAAATACAAATGCCACATAACTTCAAGGGTACTTGCTAGGGATTCTTGTACCTTCTCAGTCCCTAGGCGCCTATGAATATGAAATAGTTTTTTCCGTCTTTTCAATATTAATTAGATTAATAACGAATTATAAGCATGATTGAAAATAGAGTTTGGATTCTATCCTGAAACAGTGTGATTAGAGAATTTTTGAAACTCGTTATTAAACTGAGGCAAAGTACTTTTAAAGCATCGAATTAGATGTAATAAGTTTCTCTATCCGACATGAGGGGCTTTTATTCTATATTCTTTGTCATGCTCCCATTGAGGCAAATAGTAAAAGTCTCATTGGCTTCACCTGAAGTAGTATCAGGCCCTATCATCGACCACGAGAACACACTTACCAAGAACTATACAAATCCACAAAACCAGTCTGTCGCTTCTAAAACTACCACATTTTTCCTCTTACATGTGAACCAAGCTTGATAGCCATTTTAGAAATAGAGTCTTGCATGTAATATCAAATTTCTTTACAATTACAAACTATGGACCAAGTCCTGAACTTACTCGGGGTGTTTTATTTCCGTAAGAATTTTGCCTTCA
Organism: Mesoclemmys tuberculata; assembly: GCA_007922155.1. NCBI lineage: Eukaryota > Metazoa > Chordata > Testudines > Chelidae > Mesoclemmys > Mesoclemmys tuberculata. The sequence continues at coordinate 14,327,692 of ML675603.1, forward strand.
GAAGTGATGAGCTGCAACTGTTAGCAGCAGGATTTCAGCCCTATAACTACAGATCCATAGCACAGATCTATAGAGCTTTGCATCTTGAACTGAAGGAGAGCTGGTAACAGTAATAGGCTGTTAATCCTCTCATGGACAGGACATCAGAGGGGGACATGACACACACTTTACTACTGTGTTCCAGTAGATATAGTGTACTTAGATTTTCAAACAGCCTTTGACAAGGTCCTTCACCAAAGGCTCTTAAGCAAAGTAAGCTGCCATGGGATAAGAGAGAAGGTCTTCTCCTGGATCAGTAACTGGTTAAAAGAGAGGAAACAATGGTTAGGGATAAATGGTCAGTTTTCAGAATGGAGCAAGGTAACTAATGCTGTCCCCCACTGGTCCATGCTGGGACCAGTGCTGTTCAACATATTCATATGCGATCTGGAAAAGAGGGTAAACAAATAGGTGGCAAAATCTGCAGATGATACAAAACTGCTCAAGCCCAAAGCAGACCATGAAGAACTACGAAGGGATCTCACAAAACAGGGTGACTCAGCAACAAAATGGCAGATGAAATTCAGTCTTGATAAATGTAAAGTAATGCACACTGGAAAACATAATCCCAACTCTACATATAAGATGATGGGGTCTAAATTAGCTGTTACCACTCAAGAAAGAGATCTTGGAGTCATTGTGGCTACTTCTCTGAAAAAATCCGTTCAATAAGCAGCAGAAATCAAAAAAGCTTAACAGAATGTTAGAAATCATTAGGAAAGGGATAGATAATAAAACAGAAAATATCATATTGCCTTTTTATAAATCCATGGTATACCCACATCTTGAATACTGCATGTAGATCTGGTCGCCCCATCTCAAAAAAGATATATTGGAATTGGAAAAGGTACAGAAAAGGGCAACAAAAATGATTAGGGGTATGGAAAAGCTTCCATATAAGGAGAGATTAATAAAACTGGTACTATTTAGCTTGGAAAAGAGTAACTAAGGGGGGATATAATAGGTCTATAAAATCATGACTGGTGTGGAGAAAGTAAATAAGGAAGTGTTATTTACTCCTCCTACCACAAAAACTAGGGCTCACCAAATGAAATCAATAGGCAGCAGGTTTAAAAGAAACTATTTCTTCATACAATGCACAGTCAACCTGTGGAACTCCTTGCCAAAGGATGTTGTGAAGGCCAAGACTATAATGGGGTTCAAAAAAGAACTAGATAAGTTCATGGAGGAAAGGTCCATCAATGGCTATTAGCCAGGTGGGCAGGGATTGCAGGTTGCCAGAAGCTGAGAATTGGAGATGGGATGGATCACTTGATGATTATCTTGATTCTGTTCATTCTCTCTGAAGCACCTGGCATTGGCCACTGTTGGAAGAGTGGCTACTGGGCTAGATGGACTATTGATCTGTTTCATTATGGTCATTTGTATGTTCTTATGTTCTTAAGAATGTCGAGCTTTGGTCCTATGTACACTGGAATCACAGTACTGGACAACGCTATGCAAGATTTCTGTATCCAGTTAAAACCAGAGGTTTAAAAGAGCCATGTAATGTTTAATGTCCATTAGAAGTGAAAACCTGTTTTGGTGTCTCATTTGAAAGACTGACTTCCAGAACCACAGTGCTCCATTGCTCCATGATTTGGATTACTGTTGGCTCAGAAGGAAAGATGCAACCTACTCAGTCACCACGGGCATTTCCTGCAGCGTTCTGTGGTTTTCCTTTTGAGGTCTATCTATCAGAGTCCTGACCCTGGCTGATGTTGTTTCTCTGGTGAAATGTGACTAGACTGCATGCTGAAGTGTTATGATTGCAGTTATTTTTGTGATAGTCATTGGAACATGCAGCTGATATAAAGATCTGCCTCACAGTCAATACTTGTTCATAAGAAATAAGAATGTTCTGTAAACAAATGTATTTTCTCATTCCAGAAACGGATGGTGAAATAATGAGTTATATTTTTACTGAAATTGAGTTTCTAATGCTCTTAATCCTTCGTTTTCCATTTGCTGAATTTATGCCAAGGAAGGTAATTAAACAAACTCGAAGCTACTGCATGAGGAAACTCTCAGCATTTTTCCACTGCAGATTACTTCAGACATTTTTTAATGTCTGTTCATTTCCATATATTTTGAAGCAGCTTCGGGTTTTATTCATATAGGATTAAAGTAATCCCTAAGTAAGTTAAAACTAAGCATGACAGTGTCTCGAACCACCACCGTTTTCTGTTCATGAGTCTTCTTAAGGTTGGATGTCTGACAGTAATATTTATTTTCCCCTGACCTAAATCAAGCATTGGATGGATCAAGTCTGCTTTCTCTATGATCTCCATGAAGGATGTTTTTTTTTTTTTAATGTCATGTTCAGCTATTGGTTACTTTATGCTGAGCTGTGAACTGTGTGGTTATTGGAAGCAGCATTAAAAGCTAGGGAGTGCCTCTGCTTTCAAGAATAACTAGCACTCTACTGTTTTGGACACCAGGCTGATGTAGAACATACTTGCAGCTACATAGGATACATTTCTGACCTGCAGACATCAGGAATGAATAAATCAAAATTGTCCAGAGTGAAGAGATTTAAAAAATTGTGGAGGGTGAGTGAAAAATATACATTAGCCTACTCAAAAAAAATTTAATGGTAAGAATAAATTATAGGCAGGTGATCTATTTCAGGACAAATGACGAGCTGCATGTGTATTATTTGTTCAAACTTAACAATGCAGAATTTGATTATATATGTTTTCTTCCTTTGCAAATTAATTTAGTTATAACCCATTTTTGGTAGGCACATTTATCATCAGTTTGATTTGAATGGAATGAGAAAAGCTTTAGAGAGTTTGAAACAGAAGCAGCATTTGTACATAGAAAACACTTGTGAATACCAACCTGATTTCTTCCATGTCCTTAAAAAAAAATAGATTTATTGTATCTTGTGTATAGGATAGCACTTTTTCACTCTCTTCCCCCTGAAGCTATATTTTAGAGCTCAGGTAAGGCTGATAAGAAAAATAAAACAGTGTGAAGCAATCTTCTTAGTTTTACCTTCTTGAAAATTGGAACAAAATAGAACTTTCAGATTGGAGGTGGGGGGGGAGGGGGAAGGTGTTGAAAAAGCTTATTTTTTCTTGCCATTGATGATGAAGTATTTTCAAGATAATCAAGGAATATATAATCTGCATTACCCAGACTAATCTGATAAACATTTCACATTTACATTGTTATCTCCTGTAATGGTCAAATGAACTAAAGTCTAATATCATAGCATGTTAATCCTAATAGCTCTTTCACAGGTTGTGGGATTGTGATAAAATCACCGAGAAATCATACAGATCATTCCTTGGAATAAGTAAACTTAACTTGGTGCAACAAGTGACATGGTTATATCTGTCATATCTCCTAAACTCTTTTCTTCAGTTTTGATGGAACAGATCTGGGGTAATTTTTTATTGTGAATACATATGACATGAAAAGGGATTGCTTCAAGAAAGCTTTGAGCTAAGTTATCTGTATGTGTTAAGGATATAGGAATTTATATGACTTGAAACTACATGAAGTGGCTTGGATACAGTTATTAAATAACATATATATTCAGTGACCTGTAATCATGTTGATTTGCTTCACAGTAATGTTAATTTGGATATTTAACATTAGCTATGATATGAGGTTCTAACAATGCTGGGAGATTGCTGATTTTCATGATTATACAGCTATTTTTAATCAAGAGTAGAGTAATATGGGATTTCCCCATTTTTAACCATCTATCTTGCAGTGACAATGATGTGCTTATTTAGGTTTTAGTTTATAGGAAAGTATGCATTACTGCTTGAGTGAAAATTACATTTTAATCACCATATCATGTTTCAGTTGTGCAAAACAGAAACTGTTTCCTAAAAAATTAAAGCATACCCATTACACATAAGTAGACATTATATCATATTAAGTGACATGAGATAATTACTACTGTCAAAGCATAGCACTTAAACGGGTTTAGGGAGCAGTTTAATTTTAAGAAGGCAAGATGTCCTCCTTGAATAGAAATATTTTATTCACATATAACTTTTTATAGTGTTCTGCTGCTCTGCACTTCATCTTTTAGAATGGAAAAAGCCAGAAACTGTTTGCGAGAGCTATTCAGTTGTAAGAAAGTAAGCTGCCTTTATTTAGTGCACATACAGCCTGCCTACCTAGCTCTTGTACCATTTCCATCACTAAGCTGTGTGGTATTTTAAAGCTACATAGTTTAAAGTTAACTTCTGGAAAGGAAAGTTTCAGTTTTCAGTTTTACTGTTTGTGTTTTTTCCTACTTCGAACTATTCCAACTAGAAATACATCCAAGCCTTGCAAAGAGTTGTTATGGCTGGAATTAGAATATAACAGATGGACATTTTACCATGAAGCCTGTACAGTTATAACAGGCCATAATATACCTTTGTAGGAGATTATATATCTGTATCGTAGAGTACATGCTCTCTTCACCCATGTAACTCTGACCCTTGCTGAGAATTGATGTCTATATCAAAGTCATGTTTTACATAATACTGATCATTAACATGTCTAACAGCAGATCGCCAGAGTTTTTTCTACCCTGTGGAATACAGTAGTAAACTGAATCCAGTACCAGATAAACTAAATCCTTAATTGTTTTGCGAATGCCATGATTGCAGAAAGGTTTAGAGAGTCTTCTCCATAGCTTGTGTAAATAGTGTAGCTACATTGAAACCAAGGGGTTATGCTGTTTTATGCCAACTGAGGATCTGGCTTCTATTGTTAATGATCAACTCCCCTTTGAAAATGTATTAAATGTATTATTAATAATAATAATTGAATGTAGGAACTCTTTATTGAAATAAGTTTCAGAGATAATTCGGAAGTAATATCTCAAATTATTTAAATGAAAACAGTGCTTGAATATTATCAATCATATTCATATCCAAAAAGAAAATTGTTTGTTACTGAATAAACTTCTAATTTAAATCAGAAACAGCCAGTGAAACTTTGTTTTTATTCTTTCCTTCAAATGTCCATTGAAGTCAATGGAAAGCCTCCCATTTTTCTTAGCTGACTCTGATAACAGACCCCTGGGCATGCTCTGGTCTCCAAAAAGTGGATGATTTATCGGATGGCCAGATTTTCCAAAGAGCTCAGCACACAGCCGCTCCCACTGAGGACAACAGGAGCGGCTGGGTGCTGTGAACTTAAAAATCTGGCCATATTTGTTCTGCAAAACCAGGGCATAACTAGACTAATTAAGGACAGAGGACCAAATATACCACTGGTGGAAATCTGGAGAAACATTTAATAAAGCTGCATTTGTCCCAAATGTATATTTGTCCCAAAGTTGGGGGGTGGGGAAAAATCCTACTGTGTTTGATTTTGAGAGTGTTTGCTTTAAAAAAAATCTGTTTGTAGAAATTTGAAAGATTGAAGATTATAATTAATTTACTTACAAGCGTGTCTTGAGGATTCATTAGTAACGTTTGTTAATGTGAAAGAAGTATTTAGTTAACTTTTGTTCCATTCTTTAAAGAGACACTGTGCTAAGTGTTATTAGTTATAAAAAAGAAAAGGAATTGTCATGGAATCGTATGAAAGTTGATATGAAAGGATATAATGGTTTCTTTAAAGCCACTGCTGTCTCTTCTATAAGGATTTAATTAGAAAATGTTTAAAGCATGCATTATTTACTCAGAAGAACACCCCACTGTGATCATATACATAAGCATTTAAGCACTATTTTTAAATGGATTGTTGACCCAATATAACAGAACACCTATAAAAAAAAGCTATTTCGGTCTTTCATGCCAAGTTTTTGAAGGACATGTGTACAGAGGAAACATGCCTTATAACCCCCTATAAAAAAAACTCTGTAATTTATTTTGAAAAATACTAATGGTTCTGGGTTGAGGCAATAGCCACTCTACAACATCTATCTCAAGGAACCATCAAGGTTTCCATCATAAACCTGTATTTTCCCAAGTTTATAATTTGTTCATAGAATTGTTTGAAGTTGAAAATTGGTATAAAAAGCATCAGCCCTGAAGCAATTTCTCTGTCTTTCTTTCACCTTACCTTCCAAAAACAGCCCATGATAAACACTGAATTAGCTGCTTTTCAGTAATACGTACAGAGGAGAAAGTAATGATGCTTTTGTGCCTAAATCCTCAAATAATCTCTCACTGAAGTTGATTTTAAAAATCTTTCACCTCTTTTAAAAATACAGCCCAATCCTTCACTCCTGAAACCCAAAAGTTTACAAATTTCAACTCCCTAACACCATATAGGCCCAATCCTGTAGTCTCATTTAGTTAAAACATTGTGACTACAGTGAGACACACAAAATGGGTGAGGTAATGTCCTTTATTGGACCAACTTCTGTTGGTGAAAGAGACATGCTTTCAAGCTATTCAGCGCTCTTCTTTAGCTGACTACAATCCGAGTTTTAACTAGCTGCCTTTCTATTTGAGTGATGTTGCCCTCTGTTGTCTCTCTCACAGATTAAATGAACTGCTCCTGATTACTTACTCAGGGAGGTCTCCCTTAGCTCTCATGCCCAAGCCCAGTGTTTTTGGTGTTGAAGGAGCAGGGTTCTTACAAACATTTCCCTCAGGGCATGTCTACCCGTGACCCTCAGGAGAGTTAAGGCTCAGGAGCTGAAATGAATTAAATCCCTGTAACTTTATCCTCAATTACACTGAATTCAAGCCACATTACTACTGAGTAAAAGCTTCCATGGGGGTGAGGCGAGGGTTCACACAGCTTAATTTATGCACCTTGATTTTACACCTGTAGTAAATTCACCTTAGCTTTCCTGGGTGCCCCCATGTAGCCTCATGTCCCATGAGCATAGCTTTACATAGTAGTTGTGTATTTGTAGCTTATCAATTAATTGGCAATAGGCTGCAACTGCAACTCTGCTGAGAATCCTGTTGCTTTTGTGCAGTGTTCAGGGTGCCTCTGTCTGCCTTTTCCACAATAACATGACTTCTGCAGGAGCCATAACCTCCCTGTCCAGAGGAGATGTAAGCGCATAAGGTAAGCTGGCGCTGCACGTCTTACACATGGACATGCGATGGTTTTGAAAGGAGCGTGTTGCATAGAGCTGTGGTTCTCAGTCAGGAGTACATGTACCTCTGGAGCACGCAGATGTCTTCCAGGGGGTAACTCAACTCATATAGATATTAGTCTAGTTTCATAACAGCCTACATAAAGAGCACTAGTGAGGTGAAACCTGGGGTACGCAAGGCAAATCAGACTCTCAAAAGGGATACAGTCATCTGGAATGACATAGAGTGTCAGCTCCTTGGTTCCTCTTCCCTCTGTCCCAGTGGTGGCTGTTGAGGGGCGCATGGGCCTAAGCTCCACTGATTAAATCCCCTCGCCTCAATTATGGAGGTGCCTTTCTTTTCTCGCCTTTATCCAGCAGCACCACGGAGAAAGTGACAATGGGTGGGAGAGAGGAGAAGGTGAAAGGAGGCATTGGAGGGTTCTCACTCTTCAGTTCAGTGCAGCACCATAGAGGACACGCTGGGAGGAGCTGGCAGCCTCCAGGAGACCTCCTCCTTCCTTTGGCAGCATGCAGCAGCGCTGAGATCGCACAGGTTCCCTTGCAGTCTTCTTTGGGGCAGAACCTGAGCAGTCTTTCCCAGAGTCCGAGCTCAGGCACAGAGCCCTGGCAAGCGTCAGGAGCACACCAGGGAGCGAGAGCGCTGAGCCTGAACAGAGGGAGCGAGGAGACAGCCGGTAGGGGTTTGTGGTTGGGGTGTGGAAAAGGCTCTGGGGGGGGGGAGGGTGGCACGTGGCTGGGGAGATGGGCAAAGCAGAGGGAAGAGCAGGGGAGCAGAGCAGGGAATCTATTGGGGGTGCTATTGGAATTACTTTATTGGGGAGAAGCAAAGGGAATAGCCCCCCCACTAGGCTGGTGCGTGTTGGTTGATTGATTTTTATCTGGGAGATCGGAAATATTTGGGGGGGGGAGAAATGTATTCAGGAGGGCGGAGCAGTATCCAATTCCCTTCCTCCAACCCCACCAGAAACCCTTATTTTAGGCACCAGTCCCCACCTCTTGAAATCCCACCTGTGGTGTGTATACAGTGCGGGCCAGGGTTTGAGAGCCTCCACCCAGTAACATTAAGCAGCACAACCTGTGTTCCAGTAATCTAGGAGCAAGCAAACCAGAGAGAGATACAGGGCACATCTGTGTGTCCAGGGGCTTCCGCATTGTTTGGGGGAGCGTAGCCTGAGTAAGGACTACAGGATGAGGCTCTATATACACACCCTTACAGTCACATCTTATTTTTACCTGCCAATACATGAGAGACTCAGGTGTCTGTGTTTCTCCCCTTCAAACAGCCCATGTTTTCAGGCTACGCAAAGGAACCAGAACTCTGCCCCATTAAAATGGTGCCCCAGTGTTGGTTCAAATACCCTTGGAAGGTGTTCAGAAGAGTGAACCAATAAAACTATGAAGGATGAAACAGCTTCAAATAAATGGTCAATAGGCTGTTTATTACTTTCCTTTTATGATAGTGAAAATTTCAAATAATTTATCTAAAAGGGAGGCCGGTTGGCACCACTACTTGAGTGCAGTTCATTTTACTGCAGAGAATGCCTGAAAATAAAACATGCTTTGCTATAAAACATTAGTGCAAAATGTTTTTAATTGTTTTGGCTGCTAATTAGTTTTAGAGATAACATTAAATGCTTCCTAAGAAGATCAGTGTTGCATTTCATAAAGATTACTTTTGTTCTGCTGTTTCCTACATGTTATGAAAATACTGGAACACACCTTAAATAAGCCAGTTCAGTAATAGTTTCAGATGCTGTTGTACAGTGCACATTCTAGATCCTTTGTAATGTTACTACTACATTTCTTACTTTAACATCTGGTTCTTAGAGCCAGCTTGTGAACCTCTTATCTCACATGCTTTAGCCGTGGGACTGTTCCTGTGAGTAACTGCTCACCATTGTGAGTAAAAAGTTCATAATCTAGTCCCCGGAATTCAATAAAGATGTTTGGTGTAAAACAAATTGAGCAAACTTCTGCAAGAATTAGTGAGTCTTGAAAGAATTAGTGAATTCTGATCATGGTGGAGTGACTTACATCACTTTTTTTTTCTAAGTCAGAATTTGTAAAGCTCATTTGAAAACGTATCCTTCGGTGTTAGCTAGCAATGAAAAGTTATTTTCTTTTTCCATACATTGTAAAGTTATTGTGAATTGTTTGTACATATGAGCCAAACATTTTTAAAAGAAGAGCCCGAAGATAGGCTCCAAAGGGTGGTATTTTCAAAAAGCACCCCAATGACTTCAGAGCATATGGAGGGTGAGGTAATATATTTTATTATTTTATTTATTATTTACAGAAGTTGATCCAATAAAAATATTTCTTTACCCACCTTGTATCTCTTTGGAGCACAAATCCTATAGAATTCAAACTGCAGAGCAGCCCTGATGGAGGATAGCCTGGTCAAAGTATTTCAGGTTTCTTGATTTGGTGAGATTGGTTGCAAACACAGCAGGGACTGCTTGCTTATGAAGTCCTGCATTTGAATTTGTTTTGTTCCAAACAGAAGATATTAATAAGGTCCTGGACTTGTCACTTTTAGCATTTTGTATTAGAAATAATCCCTGTGTGAAATCTGAAACTCTGCTAACTAGGAAACTAACAAAACAAACAAACACAAACCAGTCACATTAGCAATTTAACACTACTAAATGGGAAGAAAGTAAAGAACTAGCAACATGTAAATAAAAAATAATGGTTTAAATATTAAAGATTTTGCTTTTTTGTTAATCATGGCTCTTATCCACTCTGATTCTCATTGTGACAGAAGATACTAAAAAACCGCAAATCTAAAACTCATCCATTTTTAATTCTTTATTGCTGAGGCAGTACTAATGTGTGTTTATAACCACCATTGTTAGCAGTGAAAGCACACGGGATAAAAATAACACTGGCATTTCTATTTAGCATGATGTTTGTGAATGAAGAGACTCTCTGGGTTTCTGAGGTGAAACCCTGACCCCACTGAAGTCAATGGAAGAGCTCCCAGTGACCTCAATAGGATCAGAATTTCACCTCTAGTTTTTCCAGTAAGTGCACCCCATTGAAAAAGTTTTGCTGCGATGCGTTGGTTACGCAGTCAGGCAGTTCCAGAGATTTTATTCTTATTCAAATGAGATGCAACATGTTCCTAAATGGTTTAATTTATTTTTTAACTGGCAGCACTGGAAACTCAAATCCTGTGTTTAGCCACAAAACAGGAACAAGTGAGCAGCTGCATTTGGTATTCTTTTGCTCTGCTTCATCACTCCTCTGTTTGGGAGACCATTTTCGGGCATAGGACAGTCTTCTTAGCCTCTCTACTGAGACTGTGAGGATGGGATATGCTGTTTTTTGTGGTTTGGGCTTCACTCCACAAAGACACAGATAGAGAGAATGCCCCATTAGTCCATTTCACATAGGCCTCTGGCTTATTTCAAATAGGCCATCAGACAGCCATGATGATTTTTCAATCATTGGCATCCTGGTTCAGAACTACAGCTGTATCCCATTATCAGACATTGGAACAGAACCAATACACAGAATTCAATGGCCAACCCTCACCCCCAAAAACAAACAAACAAACAAACAAACAAAAGCTCCCTCTAAGCAGATATTTCATACAGTCTAAGAGGAAAGGGCTACCTAGCAAAAGATTTCGACCAATCCCTCCGGGGAATGTTTCCACCCGTTTCCAGTTGTGGATTTGCAGTAGAAGCTGTGGGAGTCGGTTATGAAAGAGAGGACTCATGAAGTCAGTATCTTCACTCTCAGCAAGAAGTAGCTGTAGCAGAACCAACCCTTCTCTGCTTCTCAGTCAGTTGCAGCCATGAATTTCTCTTGCCCTGCACCTTATGTTTTAATGATGATGACTTCTCCCATACTCAGCAAGAGCAGAGGATGAGAAAGTGAACATCCCCCAACCAGCAGTACTGAATATCTGCTCAGTAGACAATACCTGCTGCATTCTAAGGCCCGGTCTACACTTACCTTCCGGATTCAGCGGCAGTCCACACTGTGCTGCGTTCCCTTCGACGGACTTACCGGGGTGGTTTTCCTGCGTCGCTTGCTGGATCGACTGAGCAGGTCTACACAGACCGCTCAGTCGATCCAGAGCAATCAATCTGACGGCGGCGAATTTGCCGCCATCAGCGTAGACCCAGCCTAAGAGTAAACAAAAGCAATAGTATAAATACAATAAAGAGTAAATGCTAGTAGCTTCTAAATTCTCCACAGACGTCTTCATAGTTGTAAGGTAGTAGACGTTTACAAATATGAATGTGATACATAAATGCACAAATATAGTAAATATTATCAAAAAAACACAGAAGCCGTAATCGTCAGATAGATAGGAATGAACACAACAGCAACTCCTTCAGCTTGTAAAGGGTTTATTTAATATCCTTATTTAGTCATCTCTAAGTTAAGGACCTTGTTCTGTTTGCTTTAAAGTTAATGAGAGTTTTTTTGCTGACTTCACTGGGAAGAGGATATGGCTTTACATCCGATTTTCTACTAGTTCCCATGCAGAAAGACCTGATCTCTCCCTGCCCTGTAACACAAGGTGGAAACCATAGTCCTCATCAGGTTATACTCCTTGGGATAGTGAGTTGCCCTGGAAGGCTATACTCTCCTCCTCCAATCCCCAGTGGTTCGATTTGCCTCCAACATCCCCACAAGCATTCTCCGACCAAGGGGTGAGAATTCTTTTCCTTTTTACTGCAGAATTAAACTGAGCTATGACTTCGTCATGTCTGGGAGAAGGACCGAGAATGTCCTTCTTACCATGATTTTCTTCAGTTACAATTCTTTGTTAGTGCCATTGACCTCCCAGGCTGGAAATGTCTCTTCATGTTTGAAGAGCGCCCCTGCACAATGGGACTGGGACCTAGAGGTGCTATTGCAGCGCAAGTAATAAATAGCAGCAATAAGGTGGAGATTTTCAAAAGCTGCCAAATTCCTAAAGGATTAAGCAGCACAAGGTCAAATGGCTCTGTGAGCAAAATTCTATCACTGGTGTCATACAGGAGATCAGAATAAATGATCTAATGGTCCCTTAGTTTATACATGTATCTAGGTAGGTAAATAGGATGTACAAGTCCCCATCATCCTGCATCTAGGTGCAATAGTCTTCACCATTGTAGCATTGAAGAACTTTTTATAGTCTGATTGTGAATACCCCATATTTCAGTTTTAACTCTATAAAATTTCATATGAATTGAGGGAGACTTCAGAACTCGATTCCCTAAAAGAGAAAATAAGAGGCAATTTCTGCAGTTGTGTTTTGTGTCTTTGCACACCATGTTTCAGAGAGGCACTGCTAAGAAATGTGACAAACAGAATTCTTGCTTTCAATTTCAGTCATATTTCCTGTCAGCTCTGCCCGTATCAGTTGCTTGCACAGAAAATGTGGTGTTAATGCTCAATGCTATTTAGAATAAATTTAGTTATTTTTGCAACAAAATAAAACACAGCTAAGATTTTTTTTATAGTGTCACTTGAATGTCATTGAACTTGTGGTAACTCATAAATTTATAGTTTAGATTCTTCTTTGGCAGCTTTTTACCTGTTAGATGTGATCTAGATTTTGCCGTTGGTTTCTAATTTTCCTAATTAGCTACCATTTCTTAGCTATTGCACAAGCTGGTATGTGAAATAGTCGTTCATGTTAGGCATGGAAGAGTCTTGTTAAATAATCCGGTCCAGCTCTATGTCAATAGATGGTTGCTTTCTGTTGTGCATTTTATAGTGTCTTGTGCAACGTGGTTTTAAATGTTGCAAACTGTGGCTGTGATCTTGCAAAGACGTAAGCACCTGCTGAACCTGGTGCACTGTAATTCCGTTTATTTCAGTGGAGCTATGCACAGTGCATAAAATAAGAACGTGCATAAATCTTCATAGGGTCAGGTGCTGTGTAGCTTACTCCCACTGCCGGGAGATGCCTCTGGAGCCTAGTACTCCTCCAGGATCAGTTTCATCCCTCTACGCCTTGGAAATACAGAAACATTAATTAGATTCGTAGAGTAAATACTTGCTCTCCATTCTGGGCTCTATCTTGTGTGGCGTGTTCAATAGCTGAGCTCGGCCGACATGGAGTCTGTGGGAGAGGACATCTGTGACTGGTGCTAAAACACTGGGGCTCTCGCCTGCTCTCCCTGCCTTGGTAGGGTTTGCATAATGATGGATCTGCCTTGTCTCAGGCAATGCTCAGTTCTTGAAACATGTACAGGAATCCCCTGCAGAGCTAAGCTTCAAATCCTTCTCCCTTAACCCTGTGCTGCAGAACTGCACTGATGCCACTGCATTCGGGGCTCTTCTGAGCGGCAGTGAGAAGGCGGGATCACCCCATTGGTGTCTACGCCCTTCCAATCTTTGTAGACTGTTACCGGTTTTCCCCTTTGGCCTTCTCTTACCAAAGCTCCTGTCTAGATACTTAACTTCTTTTTAATTTTTCATTGTAAATCAATACCTTCATCCCTGCATTGCTTTTGTCGATCTTTTGTGGTCTCCCACCAGTTTGTCAGTCTGGAAACATGGTACCCAGAGCTGAATACAATATTCTACGGGTGAAATCCTGGCCCCATTGAAGTCAGTGGCAAAATTCTCATTGATTTCAGTGGGCCAAGGATTTCACTGTTGATGTTTTAATGCCAGTGCCACATAGAGGACGATTGCCTCCCTGCTTCGTGACATTTCTCTAAGTGTTTAGTTCCGTATTCCACTGGCCTTTCTTTGTGCCATATCATATTACAGATTCTTGTTTACTTTAATCTCAGCTATGAACTCCTATGTCTCCTGCCTGCTAGTGTTCCCTAGGTTTCTCCTTCCTATTATGTGAATAGCAACAAAAGCGATCAGGGCTTTGGAATGATTAGTTTATGATAAAAGAGCTAAATATGCATGTAATGGCTTGGCTAAGTGATGATTAAGAGTGATTATAACAGTTTGCAACTATCTGAAGGCTGTAAACACCAAGGTGGGTAAGGAAATATTTAGTGTGGTATATTGAAGTAATGTAGAATAATAGATGAAATTTTAAAAGAGAAGAGCTGCCTGGGAGATCTAGTCATCTTTGGAATAGTCTCCCAAGGGAAGTGGCAAAATCCCTATTCCTTTATTTAGGATTTCTAAAATCAGACTGGAGGAAACACTAGAATACTGATTTTAAGGGAACAATCCTGATTTAGCAGGGTTCTGAACTGGATGATCTACTAATACCTTTCCATCACTAGTTTAAGAATCCGATGGTTCTCTGAATTCACCAATATCTACTGAGGGTAAACAAAATGTAGGAGATGTGCATTAGTTTGCTCTATGGTGCCCTGGGAATCTTCTGAATTTGGGGCATAAACTGTAGCTGCTGAAATTAATTCTGGCCTTCATAATCAATTATTACAGCTAATCATATCCTCAGCGAAGTAATTAGATATTGCTCCTCTTAATGCTCAGAAAAAAAGTTGCTCCCTGTTTATAGCAGAAGTTTTTGTTCCATGGTGCTGTAATAATTCTAGCATAAATAGTAGCAGTGCAGTATAACCAATATAAACACCATGGAAATATGCTTTCAGATTACTGGAGCAAGGACTAATATATAGCCCCTTGTACAGTGGTTTAATTCTTCAGAGTGCAATATAAACATTAACTAATGCTTATGGCAGCACTCTAAGATAGGTATCAGCCTCCTCATTCTACAGACTGGAACAGTAGGAGAGAGATTAAGGACAAAACTTTCAAAACTGGATGCCTAAAGTCAGGCAGGTAATCCTCATGGAAGTCAGTGGATGCTGCTGGTGCTCAGCACCTCTCAAAACCAAGTCACCTTGATTTGGGTGCCTAAATATGGGCGTAGGTACTGTGTTTTAGACCTTCAGATTGTCAGATTTTGTCCTTAGACACTGGCCCAAATCTACAGGAGTCTATATCCAAATTTAGAAATTCTGACTCCAGCCTGTGTTCAGTCCCATGGAAAGGGATCCCCATCCCACTAGTGAAGTCAATTTCTTCAAGGTTTCCCTAGGGGGTACCCATGTACAACAACAGTTCTTAAGGATACGATTTGGTCACGCTGGTCACGGATTCCATGAATTTCCAGGACTTTTGGGGCGAGGCTGTAGCCACTCTCAGCCCCAGAGCTGCCGCTGAACAGCTGATCAGCCGGCTGGAGCAGTGAGCTGACGCCACTGCAAGCCCCAGCAGCTCTGTTTTCCTCTGTTCCCCAGGGTATTTTTATTAAAAATCAGGGACAGGTCCTGGCTTCTGGGAGTTTTTGTTTTTTGCTCATGACCTGACCCTAAAAATACCCATGACAGACTCTTAAAGTTAACAGTTCTCAAGGGAGAGAACATACACCACTGCAGTGAGGGAGGGGCGTTTTGAAGGAACCCCTGATGCCATAGACATTGCTAGAATGGGTTTCCCTTGCAGTGTGAATGTGAGGAAGATGAACTCTTCTTAAGTGATATGAACTTTCTGGAGGTTGAAAATCTCGCTCAGCAGTGCCAGATCTTTGAAGTGGAAACCTTCACAGTGTGAGGGACTGTTTGAAGTGTGAACTCCGCTCTGCTCAGGACACCCACACAGCACTGATCAGTGTGACTGTATAAGGCATGCTAATACCTACACCACTGCTTTTCTTTATACTCTACATTTATCCAGTCCAAATGTCTCTCTGTGGCTGCTGGTCTCCCAGGTGATACAGCAGCAATATGGGGCCACCAATGACCTCCCACTTACTAGATGCAATATTGCAAGCCATTCCTATGGCAGCATTCAATGCCTTCCCCCATCCACACACAACGCAGCATAGCTTGGGGGCACACTCTCTTCTGGCTGGCTGACACTCGTAGGGGAAAAGTGTAAAGGGGCCTCACGACCTAGAGCAAGAGCCAGACCCTGAGTTGGTGTAAATCATTGTAGCTCTGCTGACTGAATGGCGCTATGCTGGGTAACCACCTCAGGGTCTGGCCCACTGTCTCCCTGGCAGATGGTATCATTAGGGAGTTTATCTGGAAAGATACCAAAGCTTCACTGGGTTGAAGATTCCACCTATTGGCAATTGTGGGGAGGAGCACCCCCTTCTGTTTTGGAAAGCCACCTGCAAAAGCGTTGGATGATTGCCACCACCTATGGTCAAGGACAGGAGCTCCACCACTCATCCGCCTGCACCAATAGGACATGCTCTTGCATGAACACGAGGTCAGTGATCCAGCCTAGGACAGTCGTAATTACCATTGGCTGCACAGGCCAGGCAGTATCATGCTGCAGAGGTTGTGGTGGGCAGGCGTGACTTAGGTGGAGTCAGAGTGAGAAGTGAGAGACAGCATATAAAAGGCCATAGATAACTAAAGCACTTCCTATGTTGGGCAAATTCAAGTGGACTGCAAGGCAATTAGGAGTTGTTCTATAATACTTTAGCAGAGAGTGATATGATATTTGAGTACAGGCATTATAAAGTACTCCTAGTGGATAGACATTTTTCTATATTTTTCTATACTAATCTATATTTCTTAAAGTATCCTCCTTTCTCACCAGTAACCATAACACAATTTTTCTATTAAAAAAATAGATACAGTGATGACAGCTCTTCAGGCAATTGGATGATCTGATTGGCTGAACATCTATGAATGCTCTAATTGAAGCAGAATATTTATTTTAAATGTTCTGCTTCAATTAGATCCTTGCTGCAATCCATATTTAGACTTTGTTTTCTGCCAGTCGCAATTCTTTCCGCGTCTTCTATCATAAAACTGGATCCAGAAAATGGGTCGCAGATGTTTTGATCTTTCTTGCAAAGTTCTTTCCTTTTGTAGGCTCCTGTCATAACCATCAGGCGTTTTCACAGTCCTGAGGAAGATTTCTCAGGGGGCCAGACAAGGATGTTTTAACTTGTCGTATTGCAAAGAAAAGATTGGACTCCAGTAAAAAGATGGGTAATGTAAAAAGGGCTCTGAATGTTTTCAAGGGTACTCTGAAGAGGAGGGCATTATTAGTCATGTCAGACATTGCTTTTTCTATAGCATATCTGAACAAACAGAGTTCCAGGAATGAGTAGATGTCTCGAAACAGCCCATTGTTTTCTACAGAAAGGATACTGTTGGTCAGCTCTATTACACCAGAGAGAAAATGTAATGTCAGTTTATGGATAAGGTTTCTGCATTTTACATACACTGGCTGGAAATGTCCTCCAGGTAGCTGAGTATGTTAGGAGGTTATTGCTAATTTTCTAGCGTATGCAATTTTCCATTGGATGAATGACAGCATTTGAGCTACTCTATGCAGATGGTAAGCAAGATCAGAATCAGGCCTCAGCAACTTCCATAAGAGTTTTGGGTTTACAAGAAATGCAGTAGCAGCCGCTTTGCTAATACCATAAGGGCCACTAAGGCTGATGCACAAATATAAGTTATCCCCGACCCAGGCATAATGATTCCCTTATGTTCAATAATGGAAAGTGTAATGAAGGAAACAGAGGTATAGGTTTGAAGAAAGTTATGCCCCAGGGCTCCAGACAATTTTCTGGTTGGCCTACATACTATGTTTATATCTACCAATTATCCATAAATATTCAGGTGGAAAGCTCCTAGCCTGACCAGAGAGTCTTAAGATATAATTTATTATGAGTGCATATTCTGCATATATAACTCTCTTTTTTTCACTTTTGCATAACCATAGCTTCCTTGTGATGTTCCAAGCCCTGTACTTTTCAGAGACCCCAGGCTGATTTAGCCTATCAGGATATATTATGGATAATTTCTCTAGTCATGTCTCACTTTTGTACTCTATAATAAGTACTAAGCAATTGCTCTGTGCTTATGTAATTTGTAAAATTGATCTGCTAACTAAAAGTCTGACTCACTGACAAAAGAAAAGGAAAGACAAATTAAATGTCTTATGCAACAGTTAACTGCACAGCTTTATTTGTAATTGGGTATTAGAGATCTACCTAGCAGACTCAGGGAGCATCTGAAGCTCGCGGGCTTATGAAACTGCAATCTTTTTATTTGTTATCACACATACATAGTGGATACAACATATTTTAAGTGAGGGGGAACCTATGAGGGTATAACTTCCCCTGCCCACATGGAAGTGCTGGATTTGTAGCTGACCCTTCTCCCATGATCCCCAGGCGTTACCATTACTGAAAACCATAACTCCTGGGGAATCCTCTTTGTGATTGCTATCGAGCAGCCGCAGTGTCCTAAAGTCAGGATTGCAGAGTGATGTTGCTGAGGGATGTCCAATGAAACCAGCCAGAGGGAATAGTTCAGTAGTGTATTTCACTGCACGGTGGGCTAATCCTGAGGGGTGGGAATCACTTAATAGATTGGAGATTTAGAGTAATTTGTTAACGTGTAGGTGCATCTCCTAAATGGTAGGTGTAGTGAGGTGGTGTGGGGGAGGGGCCTTTCTCTGTGCCCATGTGGGTGGAGTCAGTCTAGGCCCACCCCTCCCACTGGCAATTGAGGGGTAGGGTAGGAACTATAAAAGGCGGGTCCTCCAACTCAATTGTGGGGGAGATGGAGAAGAAGACAGATGTGCCTTGCTGGCTGCAGGCCTCTGGCTCTGCTATTGAGCTGGGTGGAGCCCTGAGCCTGGCAGTGACCGAGTCTGGAGAGGAGTTGCTGGAGCTGCCGGTGCCTGATTACCCCAACAAGGCAGAGGACCCCTGGATGACAAAGCCCCGCCCTAGATCGTGGTAGGAAGTAGCCCAGGGAAACCAAACTTTTAGTCCAGTTCTTGCTGTAGGCATTTGTGTCGGTGTGTTTTGTTGGGATCCCTGCTGACCCAATGGCAGAGCCCTCCGCCACTGTTAGGATGCTGGGCTGGGACCCAGTGAGTCGGGTGGGTCTGGGTCCCCTTACCCTTTCCAGCCAACCCCATCCCTGGAGTGACAACCTTCCCACCTATAGCTGTACCCTGCCTGAGGGCTAGAGCCCTAGGCTGCTTGCTAGCTCTTCCTGGCGTAAGGGCCAAAGCCATAGACTGCTTATTTGCTCTGGCTGGCCTACGGGTCAGAGCTACCTAGTCTGCTTTGCTGCTCAGCCTCACTAAAAGGGGTGATGCTTTGATGCTTGATTGACAGATCCCCTGCCAACAGACTGTGACTCAGGTGATGTAGGGATGCAGCACAGACTCCCTCCGAGCCAGAGGGAGGGGGCAACCGCCATCACATTACGATAGAGTAGTGCAGAAGAAAGCCTTTTTAATTAAAAGGCAAGGCATACTGTTAGATGGCGTAAAGGGGTGACTACATATGGTCACCCCCATGGCATCAGCAGTGACTCCCGCCCATAAAAGAAATCCATCTTGATCTTTGCCTTTACTTATCTTTTCTGTCTTGAAGTCAGTCCTTTTTCTCCAAAGTCAACGGATTTTTAAGAAATCACAATAAACTCCCAAGGTTCTATATTCTTCCCGCAGTGGCCTTGTCTGTTCTGGCGAAATGCTTAGTGTAAGAAAACTTGTTAAGATACATGTTCTAAATTATACTGTTTAAATGTAATTTTGCTCTTAATGTGAACAGGGACAACTTAGCAAAACAAACGGTTTCCCTAGATTTCTGTGATGGGTTGACCGCAACCAGCCAACACATTTTAAAAAGTAGCTTTTCGCTGCCTAAGAGAGATGGTAAATTCTGTTTAATGTTGTGTTTGTTCTTGTGCCTATACTGGGCAAACTCATCATGATGCGAACTAGGCCAGGGTGCGCACCTAGCTCCTGTTGCTGATATTTAACAGGAGCTACATGCAGGTGAGCTACTCTACATGGCTCCGTGCTTTAGGACTGGGATGACCCTTAGGACCCTTAGGACTCTCCCATTGGGTCCAACAGCTGACCTCCAGATGCATAGTAACTATCCAATGGCTGCTTGTTGTGCAATGTGAAGTGTTCCAGGTTGGCCAGTGACTATGCCACAAATACCAGCATCCTGACAGGCCCTAATCAGCAGATTTAGCAGCTTGGAAGTTCATGAAATCTGAACGTAATTTAGAAGTTGTCCCTCCAAATTAAGGTGAAGGCTCATTGGTTGGTGAGAGTGGTCAAGCTTGTATTGCCACCGTTTCGTTGTATTGTGGATAACTGGAGGATTTCCGCCTCCACGGCTGTCAGTCTGGCACGGGACATGGGCACTGCATTCACCTTTAAAATTGCAGCATAAAATAAGAAAACCAAAAAAGTCGCAGGCAGGTGCTGATGGAGTACTAGCTCAGCACAGTTTCGGTACGTTCTGCTTGGAAGTGGTAGATCAAAAATTGTCCAGTATCTCATACAGTATATCCTCTTTCGGGGCTGTAGATGGAGAATGTGGCAAAGAATAAAGTTGAGCAGAGATTCTTGTATCTGAGGATGAAGAGTGACTGAAACAGTACAGAAAAAACTAAACTTTTATCCTGCAGTTAGTTCCGTGTCTTTGGATTCTGTTTACTTTGTTGTCAGCGTGTGTGAGAGCTGAGTTTTTGAGTGTTTGATTTTGAAAGGAATAGGGTATTTTCACTAAATCATAAATCTGCTGGTTGTCTCTTCTTTGAGGCTGTGGAGACAAATGGGGTAGATTCAGTTTATATTGGGCTTTTTTCAGTGAAGCACAGCAAATTAGTAATCTGAAAAAAACCCTGCTTCAGAAGCATTGCTTATACCAAATGCTCTCCAATTATTCAGTGTGAAAATAATCTTTGTAGTTTCTCCATCTGATGTCTAGAATGTAGTTCACCATATCTTTTCCAGAGGCTAAGTATCTTTCCTAATCCCATTCCCCCATGAAAAAAAAATTCATAAATGTTTCCACTTTGTAGCTATTAGAAAATGTCTCCCATGTGAGGTCCGTGGTTTGCTGGATAGAGCCCTGGACTGGAAGCTAGGAAACCTGCATTTAAGTTTTAAGTGGGCTTCCCACCCTATGACCCTCTGGCATCTTGTAGCACCAAATTGAGCAGAATGGATCCTCTTTTGCAAGATGAAATGGTGATTAAGCCAATTGATTTGTGACTAACTTCAGCCTTTGCTCACTATTCTGTCAAGGAATCTGCTTATCATTTGGTTGAAAGCCAAGGGAAATGGCTTAATTGATCCTAAAATATTTTGCAATGATTAACCAGCCACAGCCTAGAGAACAGAATAAATCTGGGACGATGACAATCCTTCTTGAATACAAGCATCGCCACACCTACACTGATTATGTGAGAGCATGGCAGTTCTTTGGTTTAAAGCAATGCAATAAATTCTGCCTGAGAACGGACATTTACATTGTGGGGTTGAATTTCCACTGCCTTGTACCTTGTGGAGCCACTTACAAAGTGGGTGCAAAATGCTACCAAATCAAAGTTCTCCCCTCAGTCACACCACTGGCTGCTTTTGCTGCCCATTTTGCACAGGTGTAAATGACTATGTCGAGAAGAAGAGGGACAAGGTGGGTGAGGTAATATTTTTTGTGGAACTAACTTCTGTTGATGAGACAGAAAAGCTTTCGAGCTTACACAGAGCTTTTCTTCAGGTCTGGGGAATGTACGCAGCGTCACAGCTAAATACAAGGTGGAGCAGATCGTTTGGAGTAAGTGGCTAACACATATTTCAAGAGATTATTCAGTGACCTATACGGGTGAAGAATCAGGCCTTGAATGTCTTTCCTGCATTCAAAACCATGTGACTACAGTCATCCAACCCCATGCCCTGTGCTCATATGGATGACTGATATTTTTGTAGCCTGAATCAGTCTTGAAGGTTTCTTAGCAAAACTGAAGAACAGACAGAAAAAATGTTTCATGAATTGTGGCCTCTACTTCTTAGCTTATTTAATGGTAGCATGGTGCTGGATTTTAACCTAGATTTCAAAACTGGTTTTAAAATTGGCACATATGGCCAATACTGTACATATATGAAGCTTGCTTCTTTGTGTTCTGTTTATTGGTTTTTTGGCACACAGTTTGCCAATCTAGATGTCACTTCATTAAGGAAAATAGAGCAAAATTAGTAAAGGGCAGAAATGAATGGATGAATTGGAATTCTGACTAAGCGGTAACTTAGATGCTTCACACTCATATATATATATATGACTACAGCTGAAATTATAGGATAGTGCAAAAATTCTACATTTTAATCTATTAACATATGTGTGATTAGTTTATCATCAATATAAAATTAATTATTGTGAGCTAGAATGTCATTTTTTCTGGGTGCAATTAACAGTGAAAACAATGTTTTGTTCTGGTCAGGTAATTGAAAAGCTGGCACCATTCCTGTCACTGAGTACAAAAGAGATGCCACCAAAAAGCAGCATAGCAGCTTCTCTCCTGTAGTTGTAATTTGAAACAGTGCATCCTGTTTTCTTCCTACCATCTAAATCAGACAACTGTACAGCAATTGCTGTCAGCATAAATTGAGCAAGCTTGCAAATTGCCTTCAAAGTCATCCAAGAAAGCAACTTTATCCTTCAAAGTAACTGAAATATTATTTTGATATTATGTACAATTATTCAGATAATTTATCAGTTTTCTTCAGGACAAGTTAAGTGCACTGTATGTGGGTTTTTTTGGATGACTCCTAATGCATGGAAACTTGAATTATTCATAAATTGTCTTTTGGTTGCAGGAATCTTTATATAGCTTTTGTTTGCTAATGCGTTTGATAGGCTATTTTGTGTACTAACACATCTCTATAATGCTAGCAGTAAAATAAATGCTAAATTATATGTTCCATACGTCTGCATTAAGAGGCAGTATAATACGCTACATCATTTTTTTTGTTTCCCTGTTTACAGAAAATTCATACTATGAAATTGTCTCCCCGTTCATCTAAAATACACCCTCACTGTATAACTATAGTATTGTGTGTTGATGCAGAACTGGCACTGTTGACCATTCATTGTTAAAACAAAGGCAACGCTTGAAGCCCAAATTCCAAAGCTGGGAACCTCAATAAAACATCCAGATTCCATATTTAGACTATAAAACTTGCACGTAGACAAATACAATTGGAGTTTATGTATTTAAGTGAGGGTTTGATCATCATCCAAATGCAGAAACTGAACATCATGTAAAGATGCTAATGGACAAAAAAAGATCAGCTCAAAGACGACTGCACTGGGCAGCACAGCATGGGGAGAAGGTGAGCAGCCCTCTGTGGTGAAAGAACAGGTTCAGGACTATTTAGAAAAGCTGGAGATGCACAAGTCCATGGGGCCAGATGCAGTGCACTCGAGGATGCTGAAGGAGTTGGCTGATGTGACTGCAGAGCCATTGCCATTATCTCTGAAAACTTGTGGCAATTGGGGAAGGTCCCAGATAATTGGAAAAAGGCAATTATAGTGCCCATCTTTAAAAAGGGGAAGAAAGAGTATTCGGGGAATTATAGACTGATCAGCCTCACCTCAGTCCCTGGAAAAATCATGGAGCAGGTCCTCAAGCAATTTATTTTGAAGCACTTGGAAGAGAGGAGGGTGATCAGGAATTGTCATTCTGGATTCACCAAGGACAAGCCATGCCTGGCCAACCTGATTGTCTTCTGTGATGAGATGACTGGCTCTGTGGATCTAGGGAAAGCGTTGGACATGATATATCTTGACTTTAGCAAAGCTTTTCCTACAGTCAGCTACAGTACTCTTGCCAGCAAGTTAAAGAAATATGGGTTAGATGAATGGACTATAAGGTGGATAGAAAGCTGATTAGATCATTGGGCTCAACGGGTAGTGATCAGTGGCTCAGTGTTATCAAGTGGAGTTCCCCAGGAGTCAGTTTTGTTCAACATCTTCATTAATAATCTGCAGGCTGGGCTGGATTGCCCCCTCAGCAAGTTTACAGGTGACACTATGCTGGGGGGAGTGGTAGATATGCTGGAAGGTAGGGATAGGATACAGAGGGACCTAGAAAAATTGGAGGATTGAGCCAAAAGAAGTCTGATGAGGTTCAACAAGGACAAGTGCAGAGTCCTGCACTTAAGATGGAAGAATCTCAAGCACTGCTACAGACTGGGGACTGACGGGCTAGGCAGCAGTTCTGCAGAAAAGGACCTGGGGGTTACAGTGGACAAGAAGCTGCATATGAGTCAGCAGTGTGCCCCGGTTGCCAAGAAGGCTAATGGCATATTGGGCTGCATTAGTAGGAGCATTGCCAGCATATCGAGGGAAGTGAATATTCCCCTCTATTCGGCATTGGTAAGGCCGCATTTGGAGTACTGAGTCCAGTTTTCTGCCTCCCACTACAAGAAGGATGTGGACAAATCGGAAAAAGTCCAGAGGAGGGCAACGAAAATGATTAGGAGGCTGGAGCACAAGACTTATGAGGAGAGGCTGAGGGAGCTAGGCTTGTTTAGTCTTCAGAAAAGAAGAATGACGGGGGATTTGTTAGCAGCTTTCAACTACCTGAAGGGAATTCCAGGGAGTATGGAGCGAGGCTATTCTCAGTGGTGACAGATGACAGAACAAGGAGCAATGGTCTCAAGTTGCAATGGGGGAGGTCTAGGTTGGATTTAGGAAAAACATTTTCACTAGGAAGGTGATGAAGCACTGGAATGAGTTACTTAGGGAGGTGGTGGAATCTCCATCCTTAGAGGTTTTTAACGCCTGACTTGACAAAGTTCTGGCTACAATGATTTAGTTGGAGTGGGTCCTGCTTTGAGCAGGAGGTTGAATTAGATGATGTCCTGAGGTCCCTTCCAACCCTAATCTTCTATATTCTATGAGAACTGCCCATATATGCATGCCATAGTGAATCTAGCTAGCTAGATAATTTAATGTCCGGCATCACCTTAGTATATGATCATCTTGTAATCAGCATTGGATTTTAACTTCACAATACACCTGTGAGGTAGGGAAGAATTATTCTCATTTTACAGATTGAGAACTGAGGCATAAGGCAGACAGAGTGACTTCCCGAAGGTCATGTAAGGTGTGTGTGGTTGAGCCAGCAGTTGAACCCTGGTCTCCTGAACTCTAGTTTAGTGCCTTATCAGCTAGTTGTTGTGAAGAAGACCTTTTGTTTCCTTCACAGAATAAAGAGAAAAAGGTCAATACTTAATGTATCAGAAGAAGACATCCCCCACCAACCATAAAATGCACCTACCCAGTTGTGCAACACTGTTGATAATTCATTGTTGAAATCCTGCAGCCATTATTCTACATCCTCCAACGAGAGGTCTGATTACCTTTTCCTTGTCCTACATAAATACAAATTGCATTCTTGGTCAAAAAATAATTTGGCACTTAACTGAAGCTAACAAACCTTAACTCAACCATAGATGCTTCTGTTTATTTTAGTAAAGGGGGAACTCTTTTATTTATGATGTCTGACATTTCAGTAGAGGGCAGTGCAGCACATTTACACAAGTTCATACAAAGCACCAGTGTTTCTTTCAACTTTGCAATAGTTCATAAATCAGTCCTGAGCATTTCCTATTCTCTGCTTGAACTCTGGACATCCTCCTTCATTATAATGTAGCTGAAAATGGTTTTAGAGATATGTACTCTGTTCTACAACTTGCAGTGTACCATTCTTGAGAATACCTGTTAAATATATAAATTGTCCATAGACTGTTCTGTGTAAATGATGGTGGTAGGAAGAAAGGAAGCAAAAAGAAGAACACAACAGAAACACTAAAGAGCTAAGGATTAACAACTGATGTGCATGCTAGGAATGGCCTCACAAGCTCTCAAACATGAACCGTGTCTTCTAGTCGTTTAAGAAGCTGAAGAATGCACTTAATGAACTAACCATCCATGGGTTGCATGAACATTTATCACAATCCACCATTGGTGTTTTTAATCTGTTAATGGTTTCTCAGTGATGTTGCAGAAGCAGTTGTTACTTTTCTGTTGTGTTCTTACCCTGCATTTTATTAGTTCTGATTAACTTACTTGACGGTCATGTAGGTGTAATGGTTATGGGGCTACACCTTGTAGAGTAAATTGCAAAAGGAAGATTTTACCGTTTGAAAAGAATATATAAAAATGGTGATTATTTTTTTAAATTGCTTCATTTATTGTCTTAGAATTTTTCTTCTAAATTTCCAGGGGAGCATGTGGTTAAAAGTAATTGGAGAATTGTTATTAACCTTTCTTGAATTGAGAGGATGGATGGATGAACATCCTTGGAGGGATTCCAAATCTTCATAAACTTTGTGAGTTAGGATATAATAGACTTGTTAAAACAAATCATGTTTCAGTTAATCCTTAGTATAAAGATTATTCTTTTTTTCTACTGTTCATAGTAGTGTTTTTGATGCCAGTGAGTCAGAGATCAGCAGGATATATTTAAATAACAGCTTTAACTGAAGATTATGGGCCTGATTCCCCATTGCGTTGCAACTTTGTCAGTCATTTACAGCTGGGTAAGGTGGATGTGAAATGCCACTAGATCAGAATTCTACATTCACATCAGTGATTGTGTTTTATACCTACCTTGCACTTGCTTTGCACAGGTGTCATGACAAAACAAATGCTAAGGCTCATGAGTGGGTGGGTGTATCATTCCAACAGAAATACAGGGAGGCACTGTATTTTGAGACAGGAGACTGGGAAAGTGCAACCACTATCCTACCCTTAATTAGCATGCACCATACATTCCCAATGCAGGGGGCCAGCACTGGTGGGTACTAGGGGGCTTTGCCCCTTCCTTTCCCTTTTCGAACCCTTCAGAGTGGCAAGTGCTTGCTTTTGAGGATACCAGCTGCAAGCAGTTCTCAAGCTCTCTGAGTTGCCCCTGAGCATAAGACCTGTAATTGCCAGGCCCTTCCATCTTTGGGACAGGAACCATCTTTGTGTTCTGTTTGTTTGTATAGTGCCTAACACAATGGGATCCTGGTCCATGGGGCTCCTAGGTGCTACAGCAATAGAAATGATGGCATAAGAAGGAAAGAGCCTCCTCCTTCTCCCCGCCCCAGCCCCAAGCTCCTTTATGACTATGCAAGGACCAGCCCGGTTTAGTCCTGAACATGTAGGGTGTTTGGAAGGTCATTTTCTTTCAGGAGGAGGGTTAGCTTTTCTAAACTAACTACAGTACTAAACCCTCCAAGGCAGAGTCTTTCTGGGGCTCTGATGGAACTCTGTGATGGCAAAATGTGGCCCCAAGAAAACACTGCATTAGGCTAAGTGTTAGAGTCAGACATTCCGTTCAAAACTCTCATGAGTCCGAAAGCACCCTCACGCAATTCAGTCACGTGGAAGCCCCTCAGTGGGGTTCTGGTTCCACAAGCATTGAGGGGCTATAACCACTAGGCTGTGATGAAGCCAAGCAGCAGTTACTTTGTACTGGGTAAGCTCCCCTCCCAAAAAAGTGGATATGCTGTAGGGAAGCTTTCTTGAGAATGGCATTGTCCTCAGCTCAGTGCTTCCTAGTCCCCTTTGAAGTGAGTTAGGGGTGTGTGCTGCAAAAAAGGGCTTTAGGCTTTGTCTGCATGACAAAGTTGCATCAGTTTAACTCAGATAAGTTGTTTAACTAAATTGGTTTAAGAAGTGCAAACCTCTGTGTGGACAGGCTTAGTCTGGTTTAGCTTGAACCCCTTCCTAGTTGAGTTAGTTAAACTAAGGTAAACTGAAATCAGGGCATCTACTCAATCTTTTGCACTGTTTTAACTAAATTGGTTTAAAATCACAACTTTAGCTAAAGAAGTGCAGATAGGCCCATAGAGACTAATGGAAGAATGACTCTTGAGTGAGCTGTGATGCTTGGGAGACTCAGGGCTAGTGAGCAGTGCAAGATCAGGGATGGATTTCCCTTGAGATCCTTTTGCTCTGCATTGCTAAACAGCAGTGTCCCTAATCACTTTCACATGGCCACGAATCCCTCATACTAGACAGCAGAATCTATTGATCACTTCTTCCATGTGGTCACCTGCCCAGAGTTGTGTGTGTGTGTAATTTCCCCCTCCTTTAAAAAGAAAGAAAGAAAAAAAAAACCTTGTGGCAGGGAAGAATATAGGCCCAAATTCTTAGAACCTTTTTCTATGTATTGAATTATTATAACCTTGAATTCTGAGAGCAATTTTAATGGCATAAAGTCTATTCCTTTCAAAATGGAAAGTGCAATATCTCCCTAATATAGCAGTATGGATTGGTTGTTAACTACATTGGCCCAGTTTAGATAATCAGATCTAAAATCCCTTAACTTCATCAATCATGAAGCTGGTGTGGTCATGCTGAGAAGAGAGAATATTAATAAGACAACTGTAAGATTTGATCTCCCCAAAATATTATTTGATTAGTTTTTATTTTAAAAAGCTAATTAGCAAAGTGACTCATATTTCACTGATTTCATCTCTTATAATTTCTATATGGATGTGAAAATTATTTATAAAATATCTGTGCGGAATATTAATTTCAATATTTTTTTCTGCAAGTCCTATTTGAACTTTGTGTTTACTTATTCTTTGTATGCTGTAGTGATTCACAGCTGAGATTTTTAAGACACATAGGGATTTAGACACCCATTTCCCCCTGAAATTAATGGAGTGACGCATCAAAATCCACCAGGTGACTTTGAAAATCTCAGCCTATATGTTCAAATTGTTGTGGAAACATTGGTTAGTTAATCTTTGCAACCATCACTTGAGAGAGGAAAATACCCATTAAATATTGTATTTGTATAAACTTGTACATCTAACATATGTGCTGGACTCAAATTATATGTAACAAAGGGATGAAAGATATAATGGACCTGATCTCATGTCTATCAAAGTCAATGGATAAAGACTCATTGACTTCATTTGACACTAGTAGGTATCATGAGCCTGATCCATTATACAGCTATCAGTCCAATTTGTCTGGCAGTGTTCCTTTTCCTAGCGTTAATTAGAGTTGGTCAGAGACTGTTTTTTCCCTGTGGAGAATTTGTGTGTGTGTGAAAATTCTAATACTGAAACATTTCAGACGCAAACCAGAATTATTCTGAAATGCTGCCAGAAGGACTCCATAGAAATAGTTCAGGTGCCTCGTGCTCCCCTTCTTCTCTAAAGGCCAGGCACCCTGATTGTACTAACTCTCATGGTGCAGTAGGGCAGTGTACCCCCTAATGTCTGGAAATTCTAACAAGTACCCCAACGCTCAGTTTTCCACTCTGAGGAATACAATCTTTTCCCCCTTTACTGCTGGACAACTGTCTTTCTCGTAAAGCAAGAGATTTCTGAGTTCTGCAGTGCTGTGTGGCTGTGGCAGATCACAAACCTCCCGCTGTTTCTCTCCTCCTTCCTCCTCCCCTTCCTCCATAAAGTAGCACAGGTCAGCGCCGGCCAACCAATATGACCTGACGGCGGGGTCACGTGGTGTTCTCCTCACACAGGTGGGAACTTGTGAGGTATGAGCAGGCGCTAGCAGCCCAGAGTGGATAGCAGCGCTCCCCATGGCCATCCCTAGGGAGGTGCGGGCCTGGGGCAAATCACACTGTGTGAGCCCCCCTTAACATTTTTTTTATTGGTAAAATCTGCGGCTGTCCTAGTTGTCAGTTTCACTGCTCAACAATGAAATTGACAAGTAAGCCTGTGGGTAGAGCCGGGTTCCAGGACTGGGCAAGCCGCGAGGCTCTCTGCCTGGTTTGCTGGGCACCGGGCTTTGAGCCAGGGAAGGGAGCTGCCACCTGGGCAAGTTGCAGGCGGCTGCCATCTGACTGGGAGGTGGGCGATTGCCACCCAATCCGAGCTAGGGCAGAGGAGGCTTCCACACAGGCTGGGAGCCAGGGATGTGGGCAGGCAGCTGCTTCCCATCTTCAAGCCAGGGTGCAGGAAGCTCTCTCTCGGCGCAGAGATGGGCTGTGAGTGGCAGCCACCCAGCTGCAAGCTCAGCTCAAAGAGTGCAGGAGGCGGCTGCTGGGCTCCCACCTGGGAGCTGGGACTGGACAGGACACTGGTGGCTGCCACCCAGCTTCCCAAAAAGCCAGAAACTGCCACCCAGCTTCCCAGGACTGGGGCGGCTGCTGTCTACCTCTCAGCTGGGAGGCAGGACCAGGAGGGAAGCCAGTGGCTGCTGCCCGCCTCCCCAGAAGCCGGTGGCTGCTGCCCGCCTCCCCTCCCTGGGTTTTTTGCTGTGTATCCCCTGCCTGTGTCTTGTGTATCCCCAAGGGTACGCGCACCACAGCTTGAGAAACTATGCAGTAAGGTGTCCTTTTTTGGAAGTAGGTATATGTACACATCATGGTATATGAAGTCTGGCCAGGCGGCCTGGTCCACAGAGAAGAAGGGGGACATGAGGCAACCAAGCTTTGTCTCCAATGAGGCAAACTAAAATATTTCAGATGTTGGGTGTTTCTTGATCAAAAAACCAAAACAAAATTGTGTGCATCAAGCAGATGCTTCTTGTGAAAAATGTCATTAAGTTTACATCAAAATAAGTTTGCACAGAAAAGCCCTACTGTTAACCT
This sequence comes from Mesoclemmys tuberculata, assembly GCA_007922155.1. Lineage (NCBI taxonomy): Eukaryota > Metazoa > Chordata > Testudines > Chelidae > Mesoclemmys > Mesoclemmys tuberculata. The sequence goes on from ML675603.1 coordinate 14,358,067, forward strand.
AATAAGCTCTTATGCCATTATGTTTTTTTTTTTTTTTTACTTTTAATTCTCCCTCCCCAAAGTGGTAAGGATAAAAGAGGCTCCAGACCCATCCTATTGTCATCAAGAGGGAGAACCTCCCTTCAAGTTAAATTTAAAGGACTTTTTTTTTAAAATTGGACCACAAACAAGAGAGTTGGAGCCAGGATTAGAATTCTGGAGCTCCTGGCTCACAGCCCTGTATATAATATCTACAAATGTTTTTCTATTCTCTGTAAGTTCTGAGTCTAGATATCGTTTGTGTATGGGTGGTGTCTGGCACAGACTTCAGGTGCCTTCGCTGTTCTAACACACCCTTTGTCCCAGTTTCCTCAATAAGGGGAAGCAGCATTGCTAGAGAGGGTCCAGGAGAAGCTCAAAGCCAGAAGAGTTGTTCTTTCAACTCTGGTGAGTTGAGAATACCTGGATCTTTCTGGAGCCTGATTCACTGAAGGCAAATGATATCTGGGGAGGTAGTATCCACTTTGCCCTGGACCTTCAGCAGCCCATACCTACGAGCAGTTACTGGAAGGTAAGAGCAGCCAGTGTATGCAATTGGTAAATGCTTGGATTTAAGTTAGTCGCCGGTGTGCAGGTTCTAAGAGGATGGACTCCACGTTAGTTCCCTTTGTGTGTTGCTATCCAATTAAAAAAATGAGCCTCTCGAAGGCCTCTTCAAGACTTAAAGGACTTGCTGGTATATACTGGCAAACCCTCCTAGTGTAAATGCTAATTTTGCAAACTTTTTCATTTTTTGCTGGTATGACTGTGTCTACACTAGAGCTTTTCCTGGCATAGCTTTGTCAGCAAAAGGTCACCCTGCAACCTGCGTAGCTATGCCAGCAAATCTTTTTCAGTGTAGACCTGGCCATAGAAGGCAATGCTCTCGCCCTCTGCCAGCAGTGTTCTAACGGGAGGGGAGGTGGGAGCAAAGAGTCCAGCAGCCAGCTCTGCTCGTCCTCCCCTTCCCTTCCTGTGAGAAACATGGACAGGATGGCACCTCTGCTCCTCTCCCCACTCCACTGAGTGGTACCAGACCTGGAAGCAGGGCCATCACATGGGGGGGGAGGGTACACTTTACTGGGGCCTGGAGGCCCTGAGGGTCTGGCCCAGGCTGCAACCCCCATTACCATGAGGAAAAAAATTTCCCATGGCTCATGAGATTGTATGTATGGGATGAGGGATTGTGGTATGTGTGTAGGAGGTGGCCCGTGTTACAAGTTTGTATTGGTCCCGAAAAAATTATGCTTGGGCCCTGCCTGGGAAAGGACAGGAGGGGGGGTGAAGAACCCTGACGCCACTCCCCTTCGCTTGGAACAGGGGAAATAAGTGGAGATCTTTCTGCAGTCCCCCCAGACCCGAGAGGTTGAGGGTGAAGAACCCTAGGAGGAGCAGAGGTGAGGCTGCGGAGCTGCAACTCATGGGGGACCAGCTGAACTGCTCATGGGTGAGGGAGGAAGGAGAGTAGCTGTGTAGGGAAAAATAAAATGATTTATTTTTAGGTATTTGGATAACTCATGATTTTTTAAACCTTAAATTGAATTGTAATTACTGGATAATGTCTGCATGTAGTTATCAAAAGTATACAAAGAAAGAAGAATTTTAAATTATTTTCAAAATACTTTGAATGTGGCTGAATGGATTATTTTAAAATAATATTTAGAGATTTATAAATATAAATACTGCACTGAACTATAGAAAGTTCTGAAAGGTGGCTGATGATGAGAAGCTATTCTTGCATATAAAGATATTTGCAGCTCATGTAAATCTATGTTGGAAAACTTGATACATAAAGTGAGTGCTTTGTGTTTCTTGGATGGTTGTTCATTTTCCAGCTCCATTTTATAGACCTCGTACAATATGTTTCTAAATGTGATTCTGAGTGAAATTCATCATATTTTAACTTTATCACACAACAGAGCTGTCCACTGAGGACTTAACATAAGAATGTTCCACTTTTTCCCACCAGCATGGATGCCTTTCTTCCAGCCCATCTCTCCATTTTTGAAGGGATACTTTTGAGGGGACATCCCTCCTAATGAGATTTTATTAACAAAAGCATTTGAATGATGTTGAAACGAGTCTTTTGCTACCTAACACTAGACCAAGTAAAACAAAGTTTTAACTGTTTTGCATTTTCTCCATTCTCATTTTCCTTAAATATGTTTGCGTGCCTCCGGCATACACAATCTCCATTCGAGCAGCCAGAAAGGCATATATGCACTAAAGGTTAACTTCTCAACCTGAACTTATCTCACGCATGTTGTCAGAAGAGTAGAAGGGAGTTAAAAAGTGAAAAGATGAGCTAAAAAACATGTCTTGATATTTGTCTAATTTCATGATTTGTGAGGCCAATCTAATGTTTTTTAAGGATCTGACTCATGATTTTTGAACTCTTGTGGTTGGCAATACTATTATCAAATACTACCATTTTGAATAAAAGTGAAAAGAACTTATTACAATCCTGACTAACACAGAACGTTCTAATTCTCAGTACCGAGAATAAGGTTAAAGCAAAAGCTAAGCAATATTTATATAGAACGGCCAAACTGCCATCATAATGCTATAGCTGTACTAGTCAGACTGGTATATTGAGAAAAGAATGTAGCTGCCAGTTGAAGAGATATCAGTGCTGCTCTTGTCATCATGCTCTGATGTATTATGGTTTAGAATGTTAAAGTTTAGCCACAGCAAAAATATCCTGGACAGGAACCCACCTTGAACTTGCCCCTAAGGCCAGACACTTTCTTCTTCATTATGCACACACATCAGTTGTGAAGGATTTTCCCCACCCGACTGCAGCCGTGAAATCTTGTTCTCCAAAAGATTCCTCCTACTGTATTGCACAAATTGAACTTAATTTGTTCTATATGTTAAAATGCTAGGTGTTTCAATGTTTAATTCATGAGCATTTTACCATATTAACTTTTTATCTCCATCTGTGATGGAGATAGCTCTGTTATGCATTAGTCTAGGAGACAGAGGATTGCCTTTGTCTTTCAGAGGGTTCTTTTGTGAGCCATTATGAGGAGACCAAGAGAATCGCAAGGTGAAATTCAACTGAGGGGTTGACCCTGTGGGGACGTGTGTGCCCCCAAGTTCATTTAGCTTTAATGAGAGTTAAGAGTGCTCAGTACCTCATGCAATTGGGCCTTGAGAGTTCACAGAGTCTAAGAAGGGACAATTAGAAGGGACCTTTATCTAGTCTGATTTCCTGTGTATCACAAGCAACTACATTTCACCCAGTTACCCCTGTATTGAACACCATAATTTGTGTTTGACCAAAGCATATCATTCAGAAAGGTATCCAATCTTGATTTGAAGACTTCAAGAGATGGAGAACCCACCACTTCCCTGTGCAGTTTGTTTCAGTGGCAATTAACCATTAATCACTCTGGCTGTTAAAAATGTGTGCCTTATTTCTAATTTACATTTGTCTGGCTTCATCTTCCAGCCATTGGTTCTTATTATGCCTTTGTCCACTAGGTCAAAAGAACCCTTTTGTACCCAATATTTTTCCTTTCAAAGATTCCTTATATACTGTGGAATCAAGTTGCCTCTCAATCTTCTTTTTGATGGGGTAAACAGATTGATTGCTTTAAGTCTCTCAAAAGGTCTTTAAAGCTTTTTCCCTAGTGCCTGAATCATTTTTGAGGCTCTTTTCTGCACCCTCTCCAGTTTTTCAAAACCTTTTTTAAAATGTGGACCCCAGAACTGGATGCAGTATTCCAATATCTGTCTCACCCGTGTTGTATACAGAGATAAATCACTTCCTTATTCGTATTCGCCAATGCCCTGTTTATAAATCCAAGAATCACATTAACTCTTTTGCCACACCATTGGACTAGAAGGTAATATTCAGTTGCTTGTTGTATAACTTTGCATTTGGCTGTATTAAAACTCATTTTGTTTGATTGGGCCCAGCTTACCAAATCATTCTGTGTGACTGCCCTTTCCTCATCATTCATTACCACTCTGCCAATCTATGTCATCTGTACATTTTATCCAGCAGTAATTTTTGTAATATCTACTTCCAAATCGTTGATGGAAACTGTGGAACTCTACTAGAAACACCCCCATTTGAAGGTGATCCCTCACTTACAACTCCTTTTTTATATGTTAGTCAGTTCTTAATCCATTTAACAGGTGCTTTATGGATATTTTATAGTGCTGATTTTGTAATCAGAATGTCATGTGGTATTAATCCAAATGCCTTACAAAAGTCTAAATATATTACATGTACTCAGTTACTTTTTATCAATCAAACCTGTAATCTCAAGGAATTAAATCAGATTTATTTGACAAGGCCTTCTTTGCTAATGCCATATTGAGTGGCAATTATTAATTATATTCTTACCCTTTATTTCTTCTTCAGTTGAATCCTGTATCAGCTTTTCTATTATCTTCCTTGCATTTGCTCTCAGGCTCACTGGGGTCATCCCATTTGCCCTTTTTAATATTGGGACAAAACTAGCCCATCTCTAGTCTTCTAGAATTTCTTCGGAATACCAAAGGAAAAAAAATAAGATCAGTGAGCCAAAGATCTCCTCAGCCAACTTTTTCAGGACTCTTGGGAGCAAGTTATCCAGCCCTGCTGATTTAAAAAAACGTTTATCCTTAGTAGATGTTCTTTAACACCCTCCTCAGTTACTAAAGGACTGGAATGTATTTTATCAGCCTCATGTGATATGAGTACATCATCCTGCTTGTTTCCAAATACAGAGCAGAAATATTTATTGAACCCTTTTTCGTTTTCTTCATCCTCATTTACTATTTCACCATCTCCACCTCATATTGGACCTGTCACCTTGCTAAGATTTCTTTTGATCCTAATATACTTAAAAGAACCAATCAAATAAACCAAAAAAACAAACTAACAAACAAAAACCCAAAACACCTTCCTTCTTGTTGTCCTTAGCCTTGCAAGATAGGAATTTGTCATTGATGTCTTTCACTTATCAGTTTGCTACATTTCATAGCAGTCTAAATTTATATTGATTTTTGTCTATTTCCACTTTTTTCTACATGTTATATATTGCTTTCTTATTTCTAAATGCCATCTTCCCCATTCAGCCAGGATGGGCTTATAGCCAGTTATCCTCCACCTTGACTGCAGAATTGTGTGTGTGGGAGAAAGAGGGTGTGTATGTGGGGGGGAGGTGTGTGTGGGGGGGAGGGGTTGGCCATCGGCCATCTAATTAACTACTAAGAAGAATGAATTGCTATGTTTTGTAAAGTGCCGTTTTAAACATTGTGTAATACATTTTCAAATGAAGTGGAATAACTTATGATAGTATCACCTTGAGGCACAAAAGCAGCGATGCTAGGTGATACATGAATACATGGTAAAATAGGTGGGCCTAAGCACTGGACTGAGATTCAGGGATAGTCTAGCAGACAGTACACTAGACCAGACCATCATTATCCAGAGCCACAGGGACACAGTAATGGGCTTATAATAGATAGTGCATTGGACTGGTTTCTAATTTCTGGCTTAGTCACAGACTTCTTGTGTAACCTTGGGCAAGTCACTTAAGCTACTCTGTGCATCTGTTCACCAACTGCAAAATGGGAATAATATTAGTGTGCCTCACGGGGGTGTTATGGTCCAATCCATTAATGATTGTAAGGTGCTAGTATACTACAGTGATGAGGACCATATTAAACATATAATAATAAGATAATGTCCTTGTCCTGAAGAGTTTACAGTCTAACTGGACAAGATATACAAAGTGTGAGAAACGAAATCTTTTCCTCACTTTATAGAGGTGGAAACAGAGCCACAGACAGAATAAGTGATTTACCCAAGGTCACATGGGCAGTTTGTGGCAGAACTAGGAATTGAACTCAGATCTTCTGAGTCCTGACCAGTGCCTAAACACAAGACCAGTCACTTTTCCTCATGTAGTATATGAATTCACAACAAATATTATTGTAACTTATTTAAAAATACAAAGCTCCCCCTGGCAGTCCAGTGTTCCATAGCAGGAGTTGGTATTTGTGGTATTGTCACTAGAAGTGGTTAACCACGCAGCCAGTGGATTAGCTTTTATGATTTCATCGTGGTGGATATGTCAGAATTAATAGGGCACTGCTTCTTTCTCTTTCGGTACATCCAGGCCTTCTTCCACGTTGGCCAGAGCCATGGGATGCCTTCCCTTTTCTAGTTTACCAAGCTACAACCCTTCCCACATTAAAGTCTTTCCTAAAGGCTTACTATTTCTGAGCTGCCCAAACAATTTTAAAAAAATCCCCCCACGTTATTCTCTTATCATGGCTTCCCAGTGTGTCCTGTCATGCCTGTGTCTTCTAAACTGTAGGCTCTCTGGGACAAGAATTGTCTACGTTTTAGTTTTGTACAGAGCCAAGCATCCTACTCGATACAATGCCCATTCAGTCAGTAAGCAGAGTTGGGTAAATAACCATGATAATTATGGTCTGTTGTGATTCATAGCATTTGTTGAGGCCAGGGGCAAACTAGACAAAATAACTGATTTATTAATGGGATGAATTCAACTGAGGGAACAAACAAAAATGTTGTAACTACAAAAGAGAGCAGTTTGTCATCAGTCAAAGCTCTCTTACTAGTGCTGAGTGACAGTACCCTCAACCAATGACTGCAGCTTTGGAACAATCTGTCACTGGATGATCCATGATGCCACTGGCAAGACAGTTACCTAGCAACTGCTGAGAGTTGCTGTCTTTACAATTAACCCTTCAAAATGGCAATGTATGCCAGGATGCCTCAAAGACCTGTTTATATAGACGCTTCTGTTACAGTTAAATCAATATTCTTATTTCCATGCTCTTTGAACAATATCGAGGGCAGGCTAGAGGTCTTTTGCAAACTAACTTGGTTGAATAAGACAGGTCAGTGGAAACTTTCTGCCTTGCTCTCCTCTTCTTTGCATTAATCCCTGAAATGTGGACAAGCCTCCAGCAGGAGCCTGTCTCAGTTGGACTCGCTGAACAGCTCTCCCAGTGTGAAGCAGGAGTGCTGAAGGCCCAGAGGTCCAGCCTAAAGAGGCAGTGAAGCCACATGGCTTACCCTGGAGGAAGAATGAGAACCATAAGGGGTCTGGCACACTGGAGGGGTTCCTCCTAGATACTATTCCAGATCTGGGGGCCATAGCGTTGATACTATGGATCTGTGACAGCATGCAGGAGTTTGTATCTCTATTTATAAAATGGGGATAAGAATTCTCATGTTTCTTCCATACACAAAGTGCAAAATGACACCTTCAGTCAGAAGAACCGTTATTTTTAGGTTAAAAGAACAGTAAGAGGGGTGCTCTTGTATTGTCTTTATTCTCTCTCAGCTTGTAAACTTTACCATGGCAAAGCCCTGAATTTTTGATTATTTAAAGTTGCTAAAATCTTCAAAGAACTGTCATTCTTTAGATTTGCTTTGCTGACCGAAGGAGGGTGCATGTTCTACCAAACTCTGCATACGTAGTAAAACTGTGCTGTAAAGTGGAACTGATTTAATTGCAGTGAGGTAAACTAATGAAACTACAGCTGACTTGCAGATTTATAAAAGATAGTATTTATTATCTATGTCGTTAGTTGACAAGGAAAGTCACATAAAATCAATAACAGTGAATGGATGATTAATGCCTTAACCACAGGGATGCTGTAGGGACCTGTGATGGGGTGGACTGGGTCCGAAGGCCCCCTACTGGAGGCCTTGAGGCCCTGCCACACCCTGCCCCTCAGAAGAGCAGTAGAGAGGTCCTCCAAGTTTCCTAGAGTGGCTGTGTGGGAAGCAGCTAATCAGTGAGCTGCAGGGAGCAGCCAATCAGAGCTCAGTAGGCTACTATAAGAAGAGCTGGAGGGCCAGACTTGAGTGAGATCAATTCTTTGCTGGAGCTGGGAGAATGTGTCTGGCTGGGGGAAAGCCATAGGCTCTCAAACAGAGCAGTGCTGGCAGAGACTGGTGGGAGTGAGAAGGAGTGGGTGGCTGGCTGGGACTCAACCCGGACAAGGCCCTGAGGTAAGGATGAAAAATGTCCTGGGGCTGTAGGGAAGTGGCCCAGGGAATCATAGTAGCAACACAGCTTAGTTAAAGGGACATGATAGGGTCCCTGAGCTGGGACCTGGAATAGAGGGTGGGCCCCCTAATGGGAAAGTGGCCTGAACATCGAGGCATGTCTGGAAGGGGAACTGAACTATAGTGGCCCAGCTGGAGAGCTGGGTCCAGAAAGACCCTGAGTGAGTGAAGACATTGCTTCCAGGAGCCCTGGGGCACTGCTGTATACCAGAGGATGGACAATTTGAGAGCCCAGAAGAGGCTGAGAGACGGTTCAAATCAGCATACTGCAATAAGCCCTGCTGGAGTGATTATTTGCAGCCCTATCTCCAGGCTTGCTCCTCAAAGACATTACAGAGAGCACTGAGAGAGGCCCCTGTTGGATGTGTTCCCTGGAAGGGATTTTATTTCACAGACAGACTCTGTGTGACTTGGCCAGAGGACTGAGTCACTGAAGACCCACTGCAGATTGAGAGAGCGTGCAGGGGCACACACTTGGCCAAGGAGTGCTTTTAAGAGGTGAGTGTGACCCCATTACAGGACCCTAGTTTAAATCTGATGTGGGGTTACAACAGAAATTAATGTGGCTCTTTTTTGTCCTCATCCCTCATGTACGTACATGTGGGTATGCAGTACACATTCACATTGCAAAACCAGCTGTCAGTCCTTTGCTTCTAGATCATTGGCTTCAACCCAGGTCAGAGTCACTTTGACAGAATTAAGAAAATTGTCCCACTCTGAATGATAGTTCTGTAGTCTGTGAGAAATGTGATGTTCAGTGACTGGTGTCCAATTAGATACAAAACCACCATCATGTTTGGCACTGATTTGGCATTTTGGTTGGGAATCTGATCCTGAAAGGCACAGGACTGAATAGACTCTAGGAAATATGCAGTGTTGTCATAGCTGTGTTGGTTTCAGTATATTAGAGACAGAAGGTGGATGAGACAATATCTTTTATTGGACCAACTTCTGTTTAGTGAGAAGGACAAGCTTTCAAGCTCAGTGCAGCTCACCCACTTTGTCTCTTTAGACTTTAGGAGAGATTTTTCAAAGGCATGCATGGTAATTTGACATCTATTTCCTACTGAAAAGTCAGTGGGAGCTAGACAGCTATCTGCCATTTGTGCATCTGCAAATCTCCACTGTGGAGACTGAGCCTCCATTCTCATCCCTCCAGCATGTCACTACATCTCTTGATTGAGTTGCAATTGGTAGGGAAGGGTAGCAGGTACATGGGCCGAGCACTGTTACTGTATGTGCTGTGTGTATTCTGAAGATCAATGAAGGAGTTCACACTCCAGGGCTCTCATGTTATCACCTTCCACTGGCTCTAAAACCCCAACAGCAACATACTTTATTTACATGCATGAAGTTAAGCATGTACTTGTCCCATTGCAGTAGCACTATTCACAAGCTGAAGGATTTTGCTGGAATGGAATCTATGTTCTGTAAAGGAAAAAAGGTTACAAACCCTCCGCAATTTGATGTTATGTTGCAGATCTTGCTATACCTATTAAGCAGAAGCTCAAATGATAATGGTGCAACAATTTAAGAATGAGGTGATCTGGCAGAGTTGCCTAAGGAAGTTTTCATACACTGATATCCCTGCCTCTTGCCAGTGAAAATAATCTCTCATGAGAACTAAACTTTGCCTAACTCATTTAGAAATGTCAAGGAGAAAACAGAAAATCAATAATAATGAACAATATCACATAAAGAAGATCTAACTGGGAATTGTTTCCCCCTATTGCACTGATAATGGTAAGTTTTAAGAATGACATAATTGCAGAAGTAAATAATTTAAGTATAAGAGAATGAATTTAAAGAAAAAACAACCAAAAAACAAATGACCCAGATCAATGGCTTCACACTCCACAAGATTAGATTGTACAGAAACTCCCAATAAACACTAAAAGCTGAAATGTGATGTTCAATTTTAAAATAAATTATAGGAAATTGTATACTTGTGAAAGTTGATGCCTTGATATTTCTGTAGATTGAGAACTGCTCTTTCTTCCCATCACAAGCACAGAATGGGCAGTAGGAATAGAAGCTTCTCTACCTGGACCTGCCTCAGAGTCTAAATTCAGACATGAAAGGAACATCTTCCTGCAACCATCCAACAAAAAAATCTTCTCAGAAAACCTGGTACTCTGATCGTGTGGTTGGTTGGTTTGTTGCTGTGGTCTTTGGTTCTCCCCCCCACCCCCCCCACCCCCAAGGTTGGGAACTGAAGAAACACTAGACAAACTTGCTCTTCTTCACTGCAACATTCTCCTTTAAATAACTTTCTTAATTTCTCCTAAAACAAACATAAAGCACCTTAAATGATCTTTTAGTAAATGGAGGTTGGCCCGACTGTAACTTTTGACCAATCCCCTCTCTCTACTCCACATGATCAAAGCAGCTATACTTTTGCAAAAGTAAAACCCAAGCAATGTGTTTTTGCAAATCTAAGGCATGGCTCCCTAGGTCTAATGCTTAGCAAATTCCAGCAAGGTCTGGATTGAGCAAAACACTGAAGCATGTACTGAAATTATAACAATGTGCAGAGTATCTCTTCTATCCCGTGGTCCAAGATATAATTTGCCAGTAGCAATTTAAAAAAAAAATCTACATAGCTAATCTTGACTCGGTTTTCCCTCCCTGCTTGCACAAAGTTCCTATGGGGAAAGCTGGATATCTAATGTATAATCTCTCTAATGAGCCTATTGTTATGGTTTCCAAATAGAGTTCCACCAAGTAGATCTGTGAACAGAGTTTTTTTCCTGTACTCATTAGGAAACATCTTAGAAGTTGCAGTTGTTTAGCAAGTTGTTATATTAGATTCATTTATGTATAACAAAAATAGAAAAAAGATCATACTTTAACAGATGACACCTACTATATAAAGATGAAAATTACAAAATTATTTTAGGTAGAAAAAAGCAGTACAGTATTGCAGCATATATGAAAAGCTAAGCTAAAGGATGAAAGGTTACGCCAAGATGAAATTTTCATAGCCGAGGACATGCAGAGAAAATATAAGAAACAACATACTGCATATCATATTTTTAACCAAAATTCGAAAGAAAAGAGCCTCAGTTATTGGAAATGGAGATGAGTGCTGTAATGCCCAGCTCTGCAAAAGGAGTTCATCACCAGTAACAGAATTTGAATTACTCTTTACTAGATTTCCTGCATATGTCAGAAATAAATAATTGCCAATTGCCCTGCTCAGAAGTGCTGATGAGATACAATCATTTCACCTGAGTGCATAAGTACAAAGCCAGAGACCACTTGGGAAGGATGTGTGCAGAGAGATTGAAAACTTCAAGAAATAGGAGCAGAGAAATCAAGATGAGTTGAACAAAAGGAAAGGTCAGTACTAGTATAGTTCTGGAATTTTGATGCTCAGCTGATACTAGGGGCTCGGAAAAAAGACTAAGGTACAGAACCGCCCAGTCTGATGTACTTAGCCTAACAACATCTTAACAGTACATCTAGGAACAAAGATGTAGGCCATACGTACAGGCTGAGGGATGACCTGATCCTGGGAAGCAGTGACTCTGAAAAAGATTGGGGGGTTGTGGTGGCTAATCAGCTGAACATGAGCTCCCAGTGTGACATGTAACCTGATCCATGGATGCATAAATGGGAGTAGGAGTAAATAGGTTCTTTTACCTCTGTATCTGGCATTGGTGGGACTGCTGCTGGAATAATATAGCCAGTTCTGGCATCAGCAATTCAAGAAGGATGTAGATAAATCGGAGAGGGTTCAGAGAAGAGCCATGAAAATGATTAATAGATAAGAAAATCTGCCTTTATGGTGGCAGATTCAAAGAGGTTGATCTATTTAATTTAACGAGAGAAAGCTAAGGGGTGGCTTGACTGCAGTCTATAAGTATCTACATGGGGATAAAAACTTGATGATGGGCTCATCAGTCTAACAGAGAAATTCATTACCCTATCCAGTGGCTGGAAGGAAGTTGAAGCTAGACAAATTCAGACTGGAAATAAGGTGTACATTTTTAACAGTGAGGTTAACTAATCATTGGAACAGTTTGCCAAATATTGTTGTGGATTCTTCATCACTGGCAATTTTCAAATCAAGATTGGATCTTTTTCTAAAAGAGCTGTTCTAGGGAATTATTTTGGAGAAGCCCTATGGCCTATGTTGTACTGGAGGTCAGACTAGATGATTATAATGGTTCCTTCTGGTCTTGGAATCTATGAAAACACTGTGAGGTAGGGCAGTATCATTATTTCCATTGTACAGGTGGGAAACTGAGGCACAAAGAGATTACGTGTCTTGCTTGAGATCACAGCAGAAGTCGGTGATAGAGGAGGGAATTGAACCTGTGACTCAAGCTAGCTCTCTAAGCACTGGACTATTCTTCATCTCTGCAAGACAGAAGGAAGCTAGTTAAAACATTTAATTACCATTGGATAAAAATAATCTGTGGAAGGCTTATAAAATTATTATGGGAGCCAGTATATTCAGTGGTTAAAGCAGAGGTCAGAAACAGGGCTCCTGGGTTCTATTCCAGGTGCAGATGCTGGTTTATCTGAAGCAAATGACTTGTCTTCACTGTACCTCCATTTTTGCCGATGATTAAAATTGGGAATAATAGTAAGCTTGCAGAAATACCATGAGACTTGGCTGGTGTTTGAAGTGCTTTGAGATCCTCAGATGAAAGGCACTATGGCAATGCTAGGTGTTGGAACATGACAGCCTTTGTGAGATGTGGAGCAGTGCACATAAGATCTAAACGTGTCCCCCACTAAAAACACAAAACTCCATTTCAAATGGTACATTCCTTTCGTGCTTATAGAAACTTGCTCACTGATATAGCTATCCACAAGACGCATTGCTGAGCCCAATAGCAAAACACCCACTGGGGCCAGGATTGGGCCTGTAACTCTAATAGCTGTAGCTTTTAAGAAAATTATTTAATTAGGAATAGATTGTGTAAATTGATTTGTACGAGTCAGAGTTGATTGCAGTTAAGGAGTGTTGGGCACTCTAGCATGTATCATCCTGATCCTTGCTTGCATAAATTAAATTCTTAAGAGAAGAGTACTGCCAGCAGAGCTTCCAGAAAGTGTGTGCCGGGCTGGCTGGATAATTCCCCAAAGGCACTGGTAACGGGAGAGAAGGGGCAGGACTCTCTTCTATTGAGCATAGAGGAGATTCTTTATCAGACAGACCCTGCTGCTTTCAGACGGGCTAAAACTGCCAGCGTCACCACACAGGATAAGATCTGGCCATGGGAGATTCATCCCTTCATTGGAGGATCCTGGGGTGGCACCTTTCATCTCTGAAACTGGTACAGGGGCTCTGGAGAGGGCATCCCTGTGCCTCAACAATACCTGGCTGCTGTAATAGCTCCTGGGGGGGGGGTTGTCAGTACTCTGATGTGTGGCATCTGGGCTTGGGAGGAATGTGCGCAAGTGCAGGGCTTCTCAGGGCTCTTGGCTTCAGCCCCCAGGTGTGATGGGGCGGGACTCAGGCCTTTAGCCAGTGGGGGAGAGGGGGTAAGCGTGGTTTAGGGTTCCAGATGTCCTCCACTGGGGGGTGGGAGGAAGGGGGCTCAGGCCTTCAGCTGCAGACTGGGAGGCTCAGTGTGGGAAGTGGAGGGGGGTCAGGGCTTCAGCCCCGGGGGAGTGCTGTGGCTCTGGACTCCCTGCAGCTCTACTCCCAGCTTCAGCCCCTCTGGAGTGCCGGGGCTTGGGGCGTTAGCCCTGTGGGGGTGCCAGGGCTTAGGGCACCAGGCTTCAGCCATGGGGTCCCCAGTTTCCTGAAACCAGGTGGGGAGGGGCTGCAGCCCCCTGGTTGAGAACCACTATACAAGTGGGCTAAAGCTAACTTTGCATCAGTTCTCAGTTGCCCACAGCCAAGCATCTGGGCCAGTCTTGTAAATCCTGACCTGGAATTTGAAGTAGTGGAATGGACAACTAAAATCTGTGCTGCAGGTGGGGAATTTCACTCCTGGAGTGAGATCTGTCCTAGATTACAGTTAAAATTAATTATGGGTTTTAGTCCAGCCCTTTTAAAATATCCAGATCTGACAAATCTGTCAGCCACCACATAAGGGAGCTCAAGAAAAGCAGCTATTTGGAAGTGCAGGTGCGAAGCCGTATGATATTGTCTGTACCTTCTTGGAACTTGCTTGTTTCTAAAATACCTTGCTGGCTCCTTACCTTTGCACACTATGTTTCATGGAGGAAAATAAAACATAATAAAATTAAAGCCCTGGAAATGAATACTACTTGTGAGAAGAGAGGTGCCATGATCGTTCTGGGGTTTCACAGAGCTAGGGGTGCCTTCTTAATTTTCAACATGACCAATCCTCATCCTGCACTTGTCACTTGAGGACATTTTGTTGCCTTCTGTCAGCTTGAAACCAATGTAAGTTGCAATAATCACATAACTTACAGTGAGGATACAGCAGCATCAATTAAAGAGTAATCTAATGTAGTGTCTGGCAGTGGTATTTTTCCTCCCCTATGCAAATAGTCAGAAGAATGTGATCATTCGTTTTTGCTTTCATCCCAGAAAACCCTTGGCCAGTTACACAGTATTATATATACAGTGGGTAGGGCCTCACCAAATTCATGGTCCAGCCCTAGCCAAGTTCACAATAATAGGATTTGAAAACTAGTCAGTTTAACATTTTCAGATGTTTACATCTGAAATTTCACAGTGTTGTAACTGAGAGGTCCCAACCCTGAGGCCCGGCAGAAAGTGTGGGGGTGGAGGCTCGGAGCACAGCTCCTAGCCAGCTGGGGTGGGACAGGACTTGCTCTTCCCTTGCACAGCAGCTCTCAGGGGAGATCAGATCCGCCTCCAGGTACCTCCCAGCAGCACAGGGGAGATCAGATCCATCCATCTCCACCTCTGGGAACCTCCTGTGGCTGCAGGAGGCTCTGGGGCTTCTGCCTAGTCATGGGGCTTCCTGCAGCCAAGGGAGGTACCCAGAGGTGGGTATGATCTCTCTCCCCCCCCCCCCACTGCCCTGAGAGTGGCTGTACAGGGAAAGAGTAAGTTATGTCCCTCTCCAGCCTTGCCTGGACTATCAGCTGGAGCCCAGGGCATGGTAGGATCACCCGGCTGGAACGCACCCCGTCCTCCCCCTCCCTCTGTCCTCCAATAGCTAGATTTCATGGGGGATATCTGATTTCGCAGTCAATGACACGTTTTTCACGGCCGTGAATCGTTAGGGCCCTAGCAATGAGGGAAAACAACTTCATGAAAACAGCTGATGATCAGTTTATCTCTGGAAGCATGAGACTTGATAGTTCTTGGACCAGACTTATCTCTGAAAGGGAATCCATTTCCCTGCACCTGCCTGAGACACTGTGCCCATGGGAGAATTCAGCTCCGGGTTAAGGCAGGCAGTGTTTATAGCACTGCCTTTCACAGGGATACAGCTGCATTATCGAGGCAGTTTTTTAATTTGACTGAAGAGGACAGTGGGTTGGAAGACTGATTTACCCCTGGCATCTCAACTGTTCTTAGCCGATGATTGTTACTTCAGGAAAAGAGCTTCATGGCTCTGGCCTTTTCAAAGCCCCCTCCCTGCAAAATCTTTCCTTGCAGAGAATGATCCATATAGCAGGAGGGGAAAGGAGATTGCTGGGCTCAATGCACTTGACAGGTGACTCTTTGTCTGGAGGCATGGGGAACCCTGGAAAATTCATATCCTCACTTTGGTGTTAAGCCTCGTCTAAACACAAAGACACTTGTGCTGAAATAACAAAGTCAGTTATTTTGGTGCAAGTCTGTGTGTATCTGAGCCCCTCAGTCTCTAGTGCTCTTCACTTCAACCTCTTTCTGTGCTGAGAATTAATCCACTTTTAACTCTGTGCTTTGCTTCCTACCTTTATAATCCATGACAGAGCTTTACCTTTTCCCACCCTTGGTTACCAAGTTCGCTTAATAGTGTCTTTTGGAAGGTTTTATCAAAGGCCTTTTTGAAAATCCTCCACTTCTTCTTGAACTGCTTTTTTTGTTAACTCATTCTAAGAATTACATCAGGTTAGAGTAACATGACCTACCCTTGCAGAACTCATGCTGATTGGCTTGACCCTAATTTCCTCTTTTCATCTGATTGGCTCAGTTTGCCTTTGCAAATATCATGCTGGTTTGTGGTTTTGCTCACATCATCTTGTTCTTTATAACAGTACCTTGAATGACTTTCACATCTCCCTCCCCCCTACATTACTGAAGTAAGACTCATCACTCCATAATTCCTAGTATCACCGTAAGATCCTTTTCAAAAGATGGACATCGCTTAGCCATCTGCTATGACCTTGATACTATACTGCAGATTTTTTTATGCTAACTTGTACATTTGTTAGTAGCTCACCTACTTCATTTCTTCTAAACTTCTGGAGTGATACCAACCAACCTAGGAGATTTATTGCATTTTAATTTATTGAGCTGATCTATCACTTCTTTCCTTAATACATTTGCCTTGCTGGAGCCTTGGCTTCATTACCTATACAAAGTGTAATCTTGGAATGAATATTTCCCCTTCACTCTGAAGTTAAATGGGTTTCTTTTAATCTTTTGGGTCTCTGCTGTTTGACTGAATCATTTAGTTTCTTGTTCTCTTTGGTTGCCCCTTTTCCACCATAATAATATAGTGGCCCCACTAACTTTCCTGTGGGAACCAGCTTCTGAGGGACTCAGGGAAGTTATTCAGCTGAATAAATTTGCTTACTTTTTCTTTACATTTCAACTTAACCCTCTCAATAGCAGGATTGATATAAAATGTGTATTAACATCACTTTGTCTGGATATGTTTTTGGCCCAACTCTCATGAACCTTGTTGATCAATCATACTAGAGTTTTGTTTTTCTTTTTTAAAAATTCCTTATGATGTGCTCCAAGTTGTTCTTTACTAGCCTGTGTTCTGGCTTAATAGCTTTTGGAGAGGGCTCTGGGAAGAAGGGGATTTTAAATCAGTAAGGAAGTTGCAGTACATAATTTAGAAACAGCCTGAAAGGAAAACGGAAGACAATAAAAATCTATCAAATCAACATGATAGTTGGTAAAAAGAACACCTCTGGAGAGCCCCTGGTGAGTAGATGACCCTATAAATAAAAGTAATAGACACTGTTAATGTGAAAATGGTCCATGCCCTGAAGCTTGTGGCTAAGGCTACCCAGGAGACACTGTGACACAAACACTCCTTTGAGCCATAATTCCTCCCCTGCTTGCTGGCCTGTACTAGCAGGGGAATGCCACACCCACCGCAAGGGCTCAGCTGTGTTGACCAATGAGTAGAGAGTTGCACCTGTTCTCCAACCACTGGGCCCTGGGCCTGCTTGCTTCTTTTCATCTGGACCCACAGTCTGGGTACAGTAGCATGTGTAAAGATATAAAGGAGCATTCTTACTCCTCGCAGAGGCATGTAGTGCATCACAATCTAGCTTTAAAACTCCCCCTGCTTAATCCACTTAATTAATTTGTGGTCAGTTACTTAGTGACTCAATCACCCTTAATTACTAAATCAACATCTATGTATTACCTAGGACCATCTAATCCTTTCCCCTGCCTCTGACCTAGTCTCTTGTTGAATAGCCAACAACATTGGGATTTTTCTCATCGTACTATTATTATGAAGGCTTACTGTCAGTATCTCACAACTATTTTTTTGTGTGTGTGGCTTTTATGCTTGACTCTGTAGTTGCTGGGACCAAATTTGACTTCAGTTATACCAGGTTTACTCTGGATTCACAAAGGTGTAACTGAGATCTGAATCTTGTCTTTTATTTTTAATAGTGTAGTGGTTATTTTTATTAACCTCTTCTTCCAGGCACGTTGGGTTTATCCTTTACTGGATTGCTTTTCCTTTTTCCTGCCTGCCATCCTCAAAGTCCAAATAACTATTGTCCTATCCCCTATATTAGATATGTGGATTAATTTGTACCTCCACTTTCCCAGAATGGCCTGACCTAATTCTTCCAAAACATCTGTTGGCTTTCTCCCAACTCCTAGTTTAAACAATCCCCCAAACATTATTAATTTTCATTGCCAGCAGTCTGCTTCTCTTTCTCTTTAAAGTCAATATCATTTCTTCTTTTATAGGCTCTTCCTTGAAAGGTTCCCTAATGACTATCAAAGTGAAACCCCTTCTTTCCACCCCATTCTCTTATTTACGTATGGAGAAAAAGCAATTAAAACAGACATAGTGAGCTGAAAAGACTTTGTAAAATGCAACAGTTGATAATGTAACGTTGTTGCCGCTATTGGAATAAAGTATTGTGTTCAGTTCAAAAAGAAGTCAGCATCTTGATTCAAGTATCAGTTCAAAGGCACATAGAATAATGCTAGGTATTTCGTATTTTGCAGTCAGTCGAACTTCCTCTATGGACTGACAGTGCTTTGTGTCTTTTTTGAAAAAGTTAATTTCTAGAGTTGTCTAGATAAGTCCACTGACTTTTTTTAACCTTCTGACCCAATTTATGGATTCATATTATACTTCTGGTATGATGTACTAGGCAGATTCAAAACAAACTGAGACCAACTTGCTTAATGCTTTATATGGTACCAACATGCTTTAAAAATACCTATAAAATCAGTAACTTCCACTATACTAAAAACGTTCCTTAAACAAGGTACTACTTTAGCCTTCTACCTTTTGGGGGTTACCCCATCTCCCAGGCATTCACTGCTCCTACTCTCAAGACTTTCTAGAACTCAAGCTGGAAACCAGCTTTTTCATCATGTTCCTACTGTGAGAAGCCATTTTCTGTCCAAAGGATGAAAATGCCATTGATATATCATAGGCTGCATTTTCCAGAAATTCTTCCTCAAGGTGATCCATGAAGAGGTTGGCATATTGAACAAAAAATTTTTTTTTAAATGTGAGGTTGTTGTGGATGAGGATGAAATGAATGACTTTGGTGACATGTCTAGGGTGGATTGCTGAACATTGTAAATTATCTTATAGGTATTTTGAGGAAGGTATTTAGGGAGGTAACATCCATGGTGGCAATGATGGTGTTCTTGGGGGAGGTTGTTGATGTTGCAGAGTTTCTGGAAGAAGTCAGTAGTATTTTGGAGGAAGCTAGCACTTTCTGTGGTGAGTGGTTTGAAGTTAGTTTCTGTGAATCCTGATGTTCTTTCCATAAGAGTGCTGTGACTAGGTTTGATGGGTCTGCCTGGGTTCCCTTGTTTGTGTATCTTAGGAATCATGTAGAAGGTCTCTCAAATGCATTTGTATGGGATGAGGTTGTAAAGATTTTCTTAGAGTTGTTTGGGAAAGGTTTGATGGTATTGTTAAATTCCTGTGTTAATTCTGGTGTACAGGGTATTTGAATTTTGTAAAATAGGTCATGTTAGTGTTGTCTGTTTGGCCTTGTTGACATAGTCATTATGATTAAGGACTACAATAGCACCCTCCTTGTTTGATGGTTTGATCACTATATGGGGGTTGGATTTCAGGGACTGTCATAGCTATCTTCTCAGTGGTAGAGAGATTATGGTGGATGTAATGCTCAAGGATTTCAGTCAATTTTTTTTTCCTGAAGCAGTTGATGTACTGATCCACTGTATGGTTTCTTCTGCTGATTCTTATGACAGTTGGTGGGGATGTGGTCATTGTGGGCAGTGTCATCTTTGTGGTGAAATAATTCCATGAGGCAGTCAGTGGAAGAATTCTTCTAGTTCTCCATATGGTATATTGTATCAGGTTCTGCGGTGGGGCAAAAGTCCAGGCTGTTGGTGAATACAGATACTTAAGTTCCTTTTAGCGGTAGTCTTGATAGGTTGATAATGTGTGTCATGTAGTGCCCAAGTGTTGAGATATGGTTTCTCCCAGAGGTGGTGCTCTGTTGGTCATGGAGGAGTTGTAGTTGGTTCCACCCATTAGTAATGTCAGTGATCCACAGTAGTCATCGGTGGTGGTCTCATCCGACATTGGTTGGGCCAATAATCTCCAAAACCACAATGAGATCTGTAAGATAGATAGATAGATGGCCATTTTAAAATAACTAGTGTGTCAGGAAACAACTGAACCATTATCACCATCCTCTTCAAATGTATTTTGTAGAAGGCTCTCAACAAACAGAAACAGATATTCACAAGGAGATCAGCAATCTTCCCAACCTCATCAACTGTGTCACAGATTTTTATAAAACAAGAAATGAATGAAAGACTTAGTGAAATTAATGGAAAATAGAGTGAAGGAGGAAACAGCTCTGAACATAATGAAAACTCTATTTCAACAATCTGAGAACACGGCAAATAACCAAAACGTCTTTCTTTCAAAATGAGAGCGATAATAGCCCACTTCATTGCTTTGTTACTTTTGAAAGAGAAATACGTTAACATTTTCTGCATTGTCTTTCTCTGGTTGTTGCCTGAAATGCAAAAGTGATGAGTACAACATGTAACGTCTATAAGATTTTTTTTTTTTTTTGCAGAAGTGATGTGTTCAGTATTTTTAATCGTACCATCTGTCACAGCAGCAAGTGCCAAGCTGCAATATTGATCTTGTCACTTTGTGGAAAAGTTTGATATTTAGGATTATAAAAAAAAACACTTTTTCTTCCCTGTTCATGTGTTTAGTTTGTATATGGAAACTGAGCTCAAAAAAACCCCCTACCTGTATCACCAAATCAGACATTCAAGTGTAGTCAAGCACTGGAATAGGCTTCCAAGGGAGGCTGTGAAATTGCCATCACTGAATATTTTTTAAAATGGGTTGGACAAACACTTGTCAGGGATGGTCTGGGTTTACTTAGTCCTGCTTCAGCACAAGGGATTGGACTTGATGACTTCTCAAGGTCTCTTCCAGCCACCATTCCTCTGATTCTATGTACCTTTTCAGAATCTACAATAGAAGTATTACTGGATCCTGAAGAACACTGTTGATATTAGCTGACAATCATTACTGCTGGGAATAATTTAATCTGTCTGTGGTATTTTATACGGTCAATCAAGGTAGCAGCATAGGCAAAGATGATGGCCAATAGTTGTCATAAGGTCATCAGTGGACCATAACTTTTTCTGTATAAAATAGGGATCACTATACTGGTGAGATTTTACATTAGGAGCTCTCAGATTCAAACTATAAAGGAGGCAAATACTGCATTGCTATCTATCTTCTCCCTCTGTTTTAGGTATTGAGCAACAGGCCCCCAGGTATTTACAAGGCCCTTATCTTGGTATCAAAGTGCCAATCATCCACTGGATTTTGTTTTAAATCTTCATTTGGAAAAGAAAAGATGTCACACGCAGCTGACTTTTGTTCCAGCTACACTCTCTAGAGGGAACAAGGCGTTGGAGTCAGATTGAGGTTATCAGGGAGTTGGAAAGGTTAAAGCATATTGTTCTGCTTGATTCAAAATAGTGTTTCATTTAGAAAAGAGTCACTATCTGGAATCTTCTTTCAAAGTGAAAAATTCTGCCTTTCTTTCGCAATTTGGGATTTGATGAGTTAGATGCTTTTCTAAATCCACTGGGCTAAATTCTGCTTATAGTTATTTAGTTGAAGGCAGAGGGTCTCAAAGGATAAATGCAAATTGAATTTGGCACAATATTTTACATGAGATGAAGGGGTTTGTGTACTTTTGTTTATAGTCCTTTCTTTAACATTTTACAGTGGAAAAATTATTGAGATTTTAATAAGGCAACAATATTTTTCCATTCCACAGTCTTTTCCTTTTTCTTTTTGAATTACATTGTGTGTGTTTGCTAACCATAGCAGGGTTTCATTTGAGATTTGTAGCATTAAAGTATTAGAATGGAAATATTTTATTAGCATCTTTTCTAGGAGGACTTTTCCTGCTGCTAAATGTATATTTATCCTCCACAGAGCAATTTCACTCACAACTTCAAGGCATCACTCACTCATTGTCAGCTGTCATTAAACAACTCTCTTTAAACAGCACTGATACAAAACATCAAATGATGGTGCTAAAATAATCTATTCTGAACCCATTCTTCATTCTTGATGGGATGAGCAATGTTCAGATGAAATCAGTGTGCACAGCTACATACAAAGGAGTGGTTTGGTGCTCTTTAATTTAAAGACATTTACAAAGTACAATATTTTTTACTGGAAAAAAATTAAATCTTGTAAATGGGTTTCTAGATCTAGATATAATATATGGTATGTTCAGCAGCTCAGCAAGGTCATTATTTGTGGACTTGCATGCAATATTTAGTAGAAATCAACTAACCACCAGAGAAAATTATACATACACGGTACAGGGTAAGGGCAGCATGTCAAAGGCTTGACAGAGATTCTAGAGACGTCTTAAATTCCGAATATTTTTCTTCATTGCAGCAAAGCCACAGAGTGCAGGCTGAGAGAGGGGCATGGAGAGGAAAAGTGGCTACGTGAGAGCAACGCTTTTCTGAGCAGCTGCCTCTAGCCATTACGCAGCACAGGGTGGGAGCTCAGTTCGAACATTACCAAGGGTGCCGGATCAGCTGCAGGAAGAAAATAGTAATCTGCCATTCACGGAGCATGTCACCTTATGTAAAATTGTAATTTGCAGTGCATTTTAAGCTACTGCTACTGTGAGGAATTGTGACGCTCCCTCTTCAGCTTTTATGCGTTGTGGAAGGCTGGCTGCAGACTGCCTAGCAGCGAAGTGCTGCAAGAGTCCTGCAGAAAGCAGCCAGCCTGATATCCATGTTACTGCCTTTGCTGTTCCTACAGATGTTGGCCTTCCAGAGGAACTGACAGCAAATGCCCCTGGCAGTTAAGCTTAGTTCACACAGCACCACAGGGGTCTCAAGCAGGGGAGGTGAAGACTAAAAAACGTAGCTAATGTTTCTCAAGATTTTACTGAATAATATCAGGGTGTGACTAAAAATGGGGCTGGGTATGAAGGCTGCGGGGGTGGGTGGGAGATGGAGTTAAGCGCTAGGGCTGAGGAGTGAGACCAAGAGGCGTTGGGGGTCAGAGTAGGTTGGTCAATGCGGGTGGGAGACGGACTTAATCAGAGCTGATGCTAATCCAAGAAGTTGAGTTTCTGGGCAGGGTTGATGCTGTTGTGCAGCAAGCCCCCGCTCTGCCCTGGTGCCCCATGATGGCCAGTCTGGGCCCTTTGCTCCAGTCAGAAGCCTGGGACCAAACCAGCATGACCCTGCACTGCCTCAGGTGATGCTAGGAGACAATAGCAGTTTGGGCTTCTGGATGTGGGCTGCACAGTAAAAAAGGCATGGCTGCGGCAACACTGTCCCAGTCTGCCACATCCCGTCTGCAGAACCAGCACTCCCAGAGCCATCTCCTCGTCACCCTCCTTCCCCATAGCACCCCTAGAGCCCACTTTGGGTCCTAGGCATCCCCCCTCCCTCCGGGCATCATGAGGCTAGCCCCGGAGAGGCAGTGTGGTCCCCACCCGCCAGCAGCAGTAACAGCCTGAGCTCATAGACTCATAGACTCATAGGTCAGAAGGGACCAATATGATCATCTAGTCTGACCTCCCGCACAAGGCAGGCCACAAAACCCTACCCATACACATTTACAACAACCCCGAACCCATGACTGAGTTATTGAAATTCTCAAAAGTGAGATTTGAAGACCTCAAGCTGCAATTCAGTAATATTTGGAAACACTGTATAGATCTGTATCTTAGTTAAATACAGTGCTCAAAGGAACAGACAGCCTGCTGCAAAATCTTTAGGCCTTTTTTAATCCTTTTCAGTCCAGCTTGAGTGCAGCGATATGCATATGTAAACATATTCTTTAAAGCAGATCACCTTTAAGGTCATTCAGAGAAAAAAGTTTTGTTTTTAGCAGTATCGTTCTTCTGGAAGGCTCTCTTTTCTTTGTAGAGTCTATTCAGATTGTGCTACAGCAGAATCTGAGCAAAGGTATATGTTTAGGCTCAAGTAGTAATGCAGCAAAACAGTTTGGTCTCCCTTTTAGAAGACACTGGTACACAGTCAGTCTCTTTGGCAGCCTCAGCTAAGCCAGTGTGTTACCTCTTTCCTATCTCGCTTTGTCTAAGGAACTGTATATTGTTAGCGCTGTCGGCTAATTCAGGGTATTGCTCCACAGAGAGTACATAGTACCCATCATATCCTTGTACCTTTCCAGCACTTAACAGCTGCCTCTTTTCCCCTTCTGTCCATAACCTGGCAATGGAGCTGCTCCATTACTGCTGTTCTCTGTGGGCAGGGGAAGGAGACCCACCGGTTCAGCTCCACACTGCCTCTGAGGCTGCAGCAGTACTGCCAGCGGGGGAATAAAATTGTACCAAATGTGCTGGGGTAGGGTGCGGCTTCCCTCTCTGACCTTCTTTGTGGAACCCCTGTGGCAGCACCTCCAGCAAGATCTACTACAGGGGAAAAGAAGTGGATTTGCTTTTGGTATCCACTGATATGGAGTTCTCTTCTTCCATCCCCTTTTACACACAAAGGAAAGCTCCTTCTTGCTGTTTGGGAAAACTTGTCATGTGGAATTCTGGGTGCAAATGGAAGCCTTCCCTGCGTGCTGCAGAAGCACGCACCAGTGGGCTGTGAATTCGAAGGCGTGCCATCATGTCGTGCGCTACAGGTTCCTTAGTGCATGTGACCATAGCACTGTATGTTACAGCTTGGTGGGAAAGAACCAGGGGCATCTTGGGGAGAAGAATAGGACAGGCACAAGGGTCAACTTAGGGAGAGGGAGAAAAAGGACAGAGTCCGCTTTGTTGGGAAGGGCAACAGGAACAGCGGATTTTCTGTGATTCTCTGGGACCAAATAAAAGTGTTACCAATGCTGGATTCAATCAGAAGTACATGTCCAGCTCATGGTGAGACACACTCATCTGGGCTGAGTTAAGCTAGCTGCATGCTCTTGAGTGTGGATTTCAAATGCAGAGAAAGGGATTTCTTCCCTTTCATATATATGTATAAAAGTGAGTGTATCTATCTGATTAGAACAAAATACCAAAGGAGGCTAAGGCCCTGTGTACACTACAGAGTGTCGGTGCATGTTACAGCAATGATCAAAAAGCATTGTAATTACGCTTGTGGCTGTTCACACAGCACTCATTGTGTTGCCGAAGCATGTCCACAGCTGGTGCTCTTGCATCAACAGTAAGAGCAGTAAACTGTGGGCAGCTATCCCATTTTGAACTTGCCAGCTTGTGCTGCTAGGTGGGTGGGAAGGCAGAGAGGATCACAGTGTATCATAGGTGCGGGCTCAACATCCCATGATGCAGTGATTTCCAGCTTGTCATTCCATGGATTTCTGTCTGCATTTTGTGGCATTTTTCGATGACCCAAGTTTCCTGAGTGCCCACCATCACTACCTGAAAGGATGCATCCTGCACTGCCCTCTACTGTTGTTGTCAGTGTTCTGAACACAACGCGGCTGGTCATGCAGTATATCATGAGCTCCCAATCAGAACCGGAATCCGAGGTGCCTGACATGCTGTGTGTCAGGCAAAAAAACACCAGATTACTGTTTGCATTCACAGAGCATCTGCATATAGTGCACTGCCACTTTTGATCACGTGAAACAAGCACTGAGTGGTGAGGTCACATCATTTTGTAGGTTTAGGATTACGAGCAGTGGCTACAGAACTTTTGAAATGTGCAAAGGCACCTTCATTGAACTCTGTGCAGAGCTCAGCCTTGCCCTGTGATCCAAGAACACAAGATTGAGAGCTGCCCTTTTGGTGGAGAAGCACATGACAATCGCTGTGTGAAAGCTGTAACTCCAGACTGCTACTGGTCAGTTGCTAATCAGTTTGCACTCAGGAAGTCCATTGTTGGACCTGTGTTATTGCAAGTGTGCAGGGCCATTGATAGTATTCTGCTCCGAAGTACTGTGAGTCTTGGAAACATGCGTGAAATAGTGAATGGCTTCACAGCGATGGGATTCCCTAACTGTTGTGGGGCGATAGATGGCACAGTGTACTCCTTACTGCCGTGGCTCATGAAGAATTATATGGGCAACCTGGATAGCAGAAAGGAGGGCTTTAATAACAAGCTGAGTAGGTGCCAAATGACAGTTGAGTGTGTGTTTGGCAGATTAAAAGCTCGCTGGCGATGCCATTATGGCAGTTTAGACCTAAAAGAGGAAAATATTCCCATGGTTATAGCCATCTGCTTTGTGTGTGCTTCATAATATTTGTGAAACTAAGGGTGAAAAGTTTCCCCCTAGGTGGAGCAAATAAGTGGATTGCTTTGTGGCTGAATATGAACAACCAGATGTCAGGGCTATTAGAGGGGCACAATGGGGGGGGCATTCAAATCAGGGAGGCCTTGAGAAAATATTTTGACAATGAGCACCAATAAGGTGTCTTTGTAAACAACACTGTGCCATGCTATGACTGCTATCCAGCTTGTTCTTTGTAGCAATGTGAGGTGCAACCACCATGTGCAAGAGAGGAATAAAGTTTGCTTATTCTTCATACAGTATGTCTTTATTAAATAACAATTGTTCACAATACACATAAAAATCTGGACTGGAGGGGAGAAAGCAGTGTGAGCTATGACAGCTGGGTGTAAGTCCAACTATTGTTCTGGAAACTGTCTGAAGGGGTAGAGTAAACAGGGTACCAAGATGGGCTGGGAGTTTGGTAGGAATGTGTGGATGGAGTTTTGGGAGGGCATGGAAAGAGGTTCTGTATTGGCTGAAAGAGGGAGGTGAGCACACATGAATTCAGTCTGCAGTGTTATGAGTGACTTTAGCAGCTCCGTTTGCTCCTCCATGGCTTTTATCATGTACTTGTGGCCTGCTAGCACTAGCTCCTGGTTTTCCCTCCTCTCCTGCCTATCAATTTTATGATTTTCAGACACTGTGTCTCCATGTCCTTTTTTCCCCATGTCAGAGGCCTAGGGGGTTCTTGGAACATCTCCTCTTTGCTTCTCTGTGGTCGTTTTCTTATCAGCCACAGGCAATTGGCACGAATGGAGGGGTTTCCCCTCAAGAGCACATCTGTAGAAGCACAATAAACAATGAACAGAAGCATGATTGTGAGTGCAATAACAACATTGATGCATTAATGTAAAATACACCTCTTTCTCACGGTCTCCATGAAAGCACCCAGCTCAATGATCAGCAAGGACATGGTGAGTTTTGCCCGGATTGGTGATACTGAAGCTGGGGAAAAGGTTCTGAGTTGTTATCTGGGGTATCGATGCAGGTAGGGACAAAATTCCAAATTGTGCCACCATTTTCCACAGGCGGGGGACATGGAAGCCGATATCTCACACCTGAGAGTAAGCAGGGATGTTAAGGTGCATCTGCTCCATTCAAGCAGCTTCAAACCAGGTTCCTACGCTGCCTGTCTGTGTGCTGCTCTGGTCCCTGCACCAGTGATTGCTGATTGGTGCTGGAAAGTTTCCTACAGCTGGGGAAGAAACAAAGCAGCTCTGCCAAGAAATCTCCAGCAGAGGATTGGCGAGTACCTCCAGGAAAGTTTCCTAGAGATCTCTCTGGAGGATTCTCGTGAACTCTCAGTGTGCATTAACACACTTTTCCGCTGCACTGCCTAGCTGAACAGGGGAACGGAAAGCACATGCAAACACAGCTACTCCTGTGCATTTCTGTCCCTTCAACCACCTGTGTAATGCAACAAAGCAAAGGAGAGCTGTACCTCATGTTACTGAGCAGCATCAGCTCAAAGAAATCACTTACCTGAGCTGCTCTCTCCTGCATCCTGCACACCAGAGCCAGAAAGCTGGGACTGGCTTGAACCTTCTTGGGTCACGAAGAGGTCCTGGCTCCCCATATCAGCAAACAACCCGGTCCTGTGCTCCACATCGTTCTCACACTAGACTTCCTCGTCCATGACTTCTTCACTGGGGTTTAGTCTGGTGTTCACTGCCTCCGGGCCCACAGAGATGTCCAAGGGTCTCTTGCAGTGGAGGTGGGATTGCTGCTGAGGATGGCTTCCAGCTCCTTTAGAAGCAGCAGGTCTTTGGCTCTGCACCAGAGCTACGGTTTGACTCTCTAGCCTTTTGGTACCCCTGCTGCAGCTCCTTGATTTTCACATAGCACTGTAGCATGTCCTGTTCATACCTCTTCATCATTAAATGAGAAAGTTGACCATACTTGTCAAAGTTCCTTCAGCTGGAGCGGAGCTGGGACTGCACAGCCTCCTCTCCCCAAATGTTGATTAGATTCAGTAGCTCCAGTGTGCTCCCAGCAGGAGAGCCTTTGGTGTGTGGAGCTGCCACAGTCAGCTGGGAAGATGCGATGTGAGCTCTCCACGCGGACCAAGCAGGAATTGGAATTTCAAAAATTCCTGGGACTTCAAAGGGGGAGGGGCTGCAAAGCAGTGGAGTTAAGCAGTGGTCAGGATGGGCGTTGTGGGACTCTGCCTCTGGTTGAGGTGGTTTTATTTTGTCATAAAATCAGGGCAGTTGGATCAACAGGGGGATATTCGTGTGTACACCGCCACTGTTTTGGTGCAAAAAGCTGACTTTGTTTGACAGACATCTCTAGCGTAGACCAGGCCTAGTTCTGTTATCTTTAAACAGGTGAAACGTTGTACATGCAACCCATGTAGATGGGCTATACGTGGGGGAAATGAGCCCTTAATATTGTCAAAGAAATAAGCAGAGCTATGCAGAAAAGCTAAGGTGGAAAGGGCAACTGCATCATAAAGAGGATATAGAAAAGAGCAGAAGCAGTGTTAAGAGGAAAGACAAAGAAAAACATGCACTTTGAGTGGAAGTTAATTAAGCAGCAGATTTAATGTGGAGTTTACTGGCATTAATATGAAAGGAAATTATCTCCAAAACATTACTGTGAAAGTCCTTCTGTAGCCAAATATATTGTGCAAAGGCACAAATCCCAGCAAGTAACAAAAAGCAGCTGATCTGGAAACATATGAATAAATGACATTCTAGCTATTTCTTAGCCAATATGATGAAATTGGCTAAGAGAATAACAGCTTGGTGACGAATATTAAAAGTCACAGTTAAGAAGAGATTGGTGTTAATTATAAGAATGAAGCACAACTTTATTTGCAAAGGAGAATTTTGTAATCTTTAAAGACAACATAAGCTTTTTGGGACAGGGATTGTCTCTTAATTGTCCATGCTGTCACACATGTTGGGTGCTGTTGCAATATAAGTAGCAATAATCTGGCAGAAATGTAGAAGAGAATCAGATGACATGAGGACAGGTCTTTTGGACTGTAATGTCCTCTTAATGTTGCAGGCCTCTTAATTAGAAAGAGCAACAGGACAATGAATAATTGCAGATATAAAAGCATGTTAAGGGATACTTTGCTTTAGCTTAATATAGTGTGAATTACAGAATGGGCTTAAGTGATTTTTCCTAATCGCTTTTCAGAGATTTTCAGAAGGGGCCATTGACTGAGTACCTATAGAGCACCAAGTACATGTCTCCACATGGGCACCTATAAGTATTGGGAAGTCTTGAACTTCGGTCCAAAGATACTGAGGTACAGCAGTTGCCATTAAATGTGCAGTTCTTTCCTGTGGTGCTTGAAGCATTTCCTGTGCTTGTAACAGGAAGTTCGTAGATGTCTGAGAAGAGACTAATCTTGCAGTGCAGTAAATACAAAGGAATCTGTGTCAGGAATTGTGGAGAGAAACCCAGGCCAATGTCAGCAGTGGAGCCTTGTTGTGGCTGACACTGCAGGCTTTGGGCAACACTAGTCCTTGCTGTAGCCACACCCCACACACATACATCCTGTGAAATGTAGCCAGTGGATCTATATAAGTGGTGTTGGCAATTTCCAGCCCCTATCACATCCCTATCTATTGGAGTGATGGGAGACTGCACAAAGCACAACTCAGTGGCAGGAAGGGTGTATGGATGACTTGTATGAGTTCCTTTCATGATATGCAAAGTGCACCAGTGTGGAGTAGATGGGCAAATTTAGTCCCATTCAAATCAGCCCATCTTGGATGATAGGCATCTTAGAAAATCATGGGACTCTGCAAACATTATCACTGGTACAGCACATTATTTGCTAATTGGGAGTAATTAGAAGACCAGAAATAAGTAGATATAGTTACTGATCTTCAGAAACAGGAAAAAAGAGTGATCTTGTCAATCTGTTCTCACCTAATAAATGTAACTTCTGTCCCCAGTAAAATAATAGAACAAATCTTACTTAGAAAAGTTACATCTGAATTGACTTGAGTAGAAAAACAAATGGATTGAAATTTAGCAGAAGGGCTCTGATAAATAGCAAACAATCTACCTACAAGGAGTTGTGCCTTAAGGATTTGGATTAGGTCAAGTCTCCTTTAACAACACCTTCTTTAATAAGCCTGAAGAGGGAGTAAACAGCCCATTAATGAAATTTATATGTGATGTTGTATAGGGAGGAGCTGCATACAGGCAGGAAAGAGAAATCGTACAAAGGGATCTTGAGAACGTAAACACTGGCAGAAAAAAAACAGAAGAAAATTCTTCTTGGAATAACCCAAACTAATACATTCGGGGGTGGGGGTGGGGAATACACTGAAATGTAGATATTCAGTATTGGGGAGAAACCATGACTAAAGTAATTTAGGAGGATAGCAGCCAGTAAATTGGACATGAGCCTGCAACATGATATGGCTGCAAAAAAGGCCAACATAACTCTGGGCTGCTTAGGGATTAGCATCATGTGTCACTAGTCAAATAGGTAACAGTCCTTTCTGGCCATTGTCATTGGACCATGACTGGAATGTTGTGTTCAGTCCTAGCTCATGATCAAAATAAGAGAGTGATGCTGTGAAATAAGCTCCTAAACCAGTAATAAAAATAACTGGGGACTGGAGGAACTGATTTAAGAGGCAAGATTAAAAGCACTTAGTCAGAGCATGGCTAAGTGTTGACTAAAGTTGGGGAGAAACAGAGATTTAGGAAGTGTGCTAACAGCAAAATGACAGCACTTAAGATGGTACAAGGGGATAAGCAGCAGTAATCAAATGAAATTAAGAATGGGGAAATTTGAGCTGGCTATCACAGAATTCTTTCTGATAAACTCCCAGTGGAAGTAGCACTATTTCTTCCGACTGGTTAAGATCAGCTCTAGCAAAACACTAGAAAAGGTACAATGGGGGAAAATCCTACATTGTCAGAATGGACTACATGATTGTTAGGGTGTTTCTCTGTGGCCCTTGTTTTCAATTATGCTAATTCTGCATCACTGTACACTCCCGGAGTAGTGTAACAGGGACGTTAGTGTAAATGAGAATCTGGTCCTATGACTGACTGTCTTCTCTAGGAGCTGTCTTCCTCCCAGTGTTTTAGCACTTCAGTTTCCTGCCCTATATGGATCCAGAAATGAAAATAATTAACCAGGCATTTCAAAAACTCAAAAGTTTGGGTAAAATTCCTATCTAAAATGAGATGAAGATTTGCACAAGTTCATATCTTGCTTCATCTGATTTGCCTGTTCTGTTGTGTGTCCCCAAATGTGCAATACTTTATGAAAGAATGTTTGGGGAAAGTTTGGTACCTCAACTTAATACTTCAAAAATTGATTCCTAAAATGAATGGAGCTGGTATGAGTGTGTGTGTGTGTGCTGCTATTGCTAACCTTTCATAATGTTTTTAGGCCTCTTACCCAGGTAAAATGCTCACTGCATTTATTTTGCACTATGCCTCATCACTCTTGTCATGCCATGCTGCGAGAGAAAAAAATAATTGCCTTTTTAATATACCAACAGGGAGAACATACCAACTTGAAAAAGCATGCAAAGAAAAAAAATGCATCTGAAAACTTAAACTGCACCAGCAGACCAAGTAATAAATAAACTCATGCATAAATAGCAACAATGTCCTTAAACGGCATACAAGCAACCTGGCAGTCAAGGGGTCAGTGGGGGCATTAAAAGACATGAGGGGGAAGTGACAGATGAGGTTGATATTGTGGAAACCCTCTGTGGATTCTTTGCCATCAGTATTAACAGAAAAAGCTGAAGGTCACATCAGAGAGAGTAGCATACATTTTCCTAGGGGCAATGTGAAATGTTAAAAGGTTTTATGATTATGCCAGAGAAGATAGTTAGGCAATTAGAACTGTTAAAAGTTGACAAGGCACCAGGTCCAGATGAATTACATCCCAGAATCAAGAAGGAAGCAGCAAGTAAAGCTTTGGCAGAGATTTTGGATAGCTCTCCAAGGACACGGTGGTTGAAGGGGAAGAAGGGCTAATGCAGTTCCTATATTTAAACAGTGATCAAGTGGAGATCCAGGAAATTGCAGCCTGCCTACAGTCTGTAGGAAGAAGTATAACGATATTGATAACGGAGACACATATTCTGCTTATGCAAGTGTATGAGAATGGATTGTTTTCATGGATTCGGGGAAAGGAGCTCCTGGCTGATGAATGTGCTTGAATTTCTGAACCACATTATAGGCATTGTTTGACTTTTTGTCTACTGGTGCAATAATCTATCTGGATTTCCTGAGAGCCTGGCATGCAAACTATTGATCTATTTAACAAGCATGCATTAGCTACTAA
This sequence comes from Mesoclemmys tuberculata, assembly GCA_007922155.1. NCBI lineage: Eukaryota > Metazoa > Chordata > Testudines > Chelidae > Mesoclemmys > Mesoclemmys tuberculata. The sequence continues at coordinate 14,390,501 of ML675603.1, forward strand.
AAATGATTTAAAATTTGCTTAGGTCAAAAGAACAAATGGTGTCAGTAACTGGGAGTGGACGTTGCCTCTTGGGTGCACTATACTAAATTCTTCTTGCACATAATTATGAGTTGTAGTCAAGGGGGCACCGACTGGCCACAGCAGTGCCCTCTGCTTGGCACTGCCAAAGGGTGATGGAGAAAGCTGAGGAGCGAGCCCAACCCACACTCAGCCCACAGCAGCGGCTCCTGTCCCGGAGGCATGGGCCCAGCTCCCCACTCTGGGTTGCATAGGCGTAGTCTCATTGCTCTCTTTGGGGGTGCAAAGCGCACGCATACAGATGCACACTGAAGCCAGTTCCCTTGGCTCACTGGCTTCCCTCCCCATCCCCCCGCCCGCCCCCCTGGAGTGGCACCTGGGCTGCCAGTATGGGAGGCAATGGGCTGGCTTAAAGGGGGAGCCCCAGCTGCTGCTGTGGTGACCTGAGTGTGGGAGCTGTGGCACTGGCTGTTGCAGCCATGTTGCTGCTTTGGTGCCTCCTGTTAGTGCTGGGGCTGCAACTGCCAAGGGGATGCCCCATGCTGGGTTCCTGCTTCCCTGTCCCCCGATCCCAATATTCCCTTCTCTGCCCCATCCCCTTCACCCCCACTCTCCCGTCCCCTGTTCTTCCCCCTGCCCTATCCCACCCCAGCCCACGCTCCCTGCCCTATAGGAAAAGGGTACAGGCCGAGCAGAGCAAGGCCTGCAGGGCAGCTTGGCACTCACAGAAATGGGAGGGCTGTTGCACGTGACCCTGCATGCCCCTCGCCTATATGTGCGGGGGCGGGGCCCTGCACCACTCCAAAGTATGCTCATGGGTGCCCTCGGGTGTCGCACACTTGGGTTTGTGATTCCTGTGGGCGTAACAACCGATGCACCCACATTGAAGCCCCCCATCCGTAACATAGCTGAGATCAAAGAGTCAGCGGAGCATGAGCACACCTTGGAGACACGTTAGAATTGGACTTCCTTTCGAAGGGCCTGATCCTGCAGTCCTGGTGTCTTGGCATAGCGTTCCAGATCATGGGGAAAAGGGGCAACTCACGCCCGTCTTTGTAGATGCTGAGTTGTCCTTCAACTGCACGCATGGGCAGGACTTGTGATGGGCTACGCAAGGTGTGTGCAGGCCAGGCACAATAGCTAGGGAGTAACTGGGGCTGTGCAAATCTACTTCCGAACTAGCCTCGGCCGAACAGCTCCTCATTCCAAGTAGGCCAACTCTGTGAGCAAGGCTGAAAATGGATCCCCTATGTATTAATGATATTTCAAACACTGTTAAATTTGATGCCACAAAAAATGAATGGGTGGTAAGGTAGAATGGCTGAAACCATTTGAATAAGTAATCCTTCCTGAGCAAGTATTCCCTATACTTGTATAATGGGGAATGCTGGTAGAATGAGTAACATTTTATCAAGGAAAAGTTAAAGGCAGCAATCTCTTTTAACTGCACTCTTTGTGTGGTGTTCTGCTTTCCTTTGATGTTACTAAGTATAGAAATGGAGGATTCAAAGTGGTAGGCCTAATTGCATGTCGAGTGGCTGCTGTGACAGTGTTCTGGCCAGAGGACAAAAATAATATTAGGAAACACAGTCTAATTGTAAGCGAGATATGGAATATGAAACCGACCTAGAATGATCATGGATATAAAACACACACACACACACACACCTCTGCAAAATGCTTGGCATTGGTTTTTGGTGATGTTTTTTTAAAAAGATAAACAATGTATATGTTTGATGTAAAACAGTCAAAATTATTCTTGCACTATCAACAGCATTAATGAGATTGCCCTTGGAATATTGTCTGTGTTTCTAGTCACCATATTCAAACAAAGATACGGAAGACACTGAAAACTGTAGCAGAAACCAGTGATGATTGAAGATTTAGAGGGTAGAAGTTAGGGAAGGATGGGTTAGATAAACCTGGTGTGAATGCAAGAATTGAGTTACTGTTTGTGTTGTAATAAAAAAGAGGAACTGAGTAAAAGCTAATGCTCAGATTCTGCCAATTTAGCACATTGGGGCTACTTGCAAAGTAAGGTTCTCCTTGGTCCCATAAGAGATCCTTTTTGTGTTATAATGTGGTATGAAAGGAAAATAGTGGTATTAAGAAAGCAATGTTGCAATAATTGGTTTAAAGCAGGAGATTGTGGGTCGGGGTTAAGGAAGAGAGAAGCCGTTATACAGAGACCTATTTATGAAACTGCAGAGATGAGTAAAATTGGTGTAGTTATAGGTAATCCTTCTGAATTTGGTAAGGATTTTCCTTTCCGTTTTCACTCATGTCTTCTGAGCTACATTGCATCTGAGTAGCTGCTGTGAGTGGCTCCTAAACGTTAGTGTACTGGGCACTTTAAAAGAATTGTCATTTGATTAATTAGATTAGTTTCACGTTGTGAGGGTCACAACCTTGCTCCCATATCTGTGGTTCTGTTCGTATCAAACGGCATACAGTAGGAATCACTGAAGTTCTATGGCTTCTGAAATGCTGGAGGGGTCTGACTAGGTAATTATAGTGGTTTCTTCTGACCTTCACAGCTGGTCTCTGTCTAACTGTATGAGAATAGAGAACTTGAGCATGGAACTGGACTTTTCCACTCCTAGGGCTGAAAAAAATGAGGCATGCCAAAAGTGTCTGCTGAGTCTATGAATACAGCTCTCCTGACTTCTTCAAGCCTCCCTTGCCAAATCTAGTAGCTCCTAAAAAAGGGATCCCATCTCCCATTGAACTCACAGAGAAGGAAAGATTAAGAAACAAACAGGACATGTTCTGAGGATGAATGGGAGATAGAAAACCTCTGTGTCCTTCCACCCTGTACCTCAGGAGAAGAGTAAGCTGAAGAAAAGGCCCACCATGGAGGGAAAATGGCCAAGCAGAGGGAAGATGATATTTGGTAATGGTGCATAATCTGACTGTTTTTTAGATTAATATTAGTGTTGCTTAATAATGTTCACATTTAAATGGGATATCTGCGCAGGCTGATTTCAATGGGGCTCTGCAGGGAGCTGAGGGGCCTGAAGTGGTAGAGGTGAATATAGATTGGAGTGGGGCATCTGGTTCACATCTACTTCGCTGCTGAGGAAATTTTCCTGCATGGAGATTTTGAGAAACTTCTTCACAATGGAAAAAACTACCAAATGTATCTTGCAAGTGAAAACTTCACCGCTACAGAAAACAGCAGAGGCTATGGTCAGACTTTTACACAGTGGAATCCGCCTCTTGATGTAGGGAACATGTAGTTTTTTCTGGCTTGCCTTCGTTGTACTTCTCTCAGCAGTTCTCTATTATGTACCTTTATTTATAACCCCAAATAGATGTTGTGGGTGCTCAGCATCTTTGGGGATCAGGCACTGTGATGGTTTTGTAATCCTGAACAATCTTCGTAGCTGAACTGTTGCTAATTTGTTTATGATTCAGTTGTCTCAATGTGTAAACAGTGGTAATGACATGTCTTTGTAGTGCAATAAGATTATCTTGAGTTTTGCTACAAACAATGGAAATTAGCTGATAACTGCCAAGAGTAATTATGTGAAAATGTGCCTGTGGAACTCATTGCTGTAATATATCAGCCAGGCCGAGAGTATAGGAGGAAAGGAAAAAGAAGGGACAAAATGCAAAGGAGAGGATAGGGTACCTAAGGAAGGAGATGGAGAATTTTATGTCATTATGTAAATCTGTGTGGAGCAACGTCTGGAATACTATGCAGTACTGGTTACCCCATCTCAAAAAAGATATTGCAAAATTAGGGGGATTCAGATACAGGTGGCAAGAACGATTAGGGCTTTGGAAAACTCTTATGCAAAGGATGATTGAAAAGATTGGGATTGTTTATCTTAGAAAGGAAATTGAGGGGTCATGATAAAATATTACAAAATAAGGCCTGGTTCAGAGAAGACCAATCAGGAGCTTGTCCTTTTCTCATAACCCAAGAACAAGGGACAGTCCTTTAAATTAAAAGGTGGAAAATTCAACGAAAGGAAAGGTATTTTGCCACAACATGTCATTAGACTGTGGAACCAATTGCCACAGGAAGATATGGAGACATAGAATTTAGCAAGCTCCAAAAAGAGAGTGACACTTATATGGATAGTAGGATATCAAGAGTTGTTACCGTTAATGAGAACACATTTTGGAAGAGATAGTAAAGCTCATGCTTCAGGGCTTAACCCAATCCTCTATCAGAGAGGAAGATGAGATCTGATTAGAGGTTTGTTTGGTGTGTGGGGGGGACGGATTCTTATACCTGCTTCTGAAACATTTGGTGCTAGACAGGATACTAGATTACATAGACCACTGGTGTAATCCAATCTGGGACTCTCAGTGTTCCTACCTTGTATATGGATAAGAAGAACATTCAGGGTTATAATTGTAAAGATTAGAAAAATAAAGCAGAGTTTTAGAAGGGGTATAAATCCTTTTTCCCTGGGGATATTCAAGTCTTGAATCATGTTTCCTATACACTTCATATTACAGATTTTCTTGCATTGTCCTCTGAAGCTAGTGCTGTCTGCTGTCAGACAGCGCACTGGACTAGATGGACCATTGGCTTGATCCAATATTGCAATTCCTATTTTCTTATGGTTCAGTTGTTCAGGATGTCTTCATCCAGTAGATATACTTGCATGGATTCCAACTCAGGCAATTGCAGGACAACATTTGGCAGATTAACACCCTCATGCCATTCAATACTACTATGTCACAGATAGTATCAGCAGAACTAAATAAAAAACCTTTACATTGTAAAATATTCGTCATAGTGAAAATGAGCATAATTTTGTTATTTTGGCCAGAGGGCCTTCTACAAGCTATAGGAAGATACGTTTAATTTTATTACAGTAGTTTAAATTATGTTCTGTTTCTTTTTTATGTAGTTTTCCCCACTAACAGAAAGCATCATGTCTAAAATCTTGTTCTTTTTTTATTTAAAAAAGCAACAAAGAGAAGGGAAGCATTTGTGAGTGTCGCAACAACTAAACAAAGCTGTACACAGGTGTTGTTTTGCGTTCAGGCTACATTGGAAATGTCTGAGTGTATTGCTGTTTTAATCAGTTCTGTTACATGACGTGGTGATGTACCCATACTGCCTTGAGCTCTTATGTCATCAGATCATGGAAACTAAGCATGGTCAGTTCTTGGATGGGAGACCTGCATGATTGCCAGCCGTAAGTGTTCAAAAATAATGATTCTCAAATCATTAAGAATCACATTTGGCGATGGATAGGATACTAGATTATATATATCACTGGTGTGGGACAGGATACTAGTACGTTTTGGGCTCTCTTTGCCTTCTAGTTCTGAGTCTTTAGAGTTAATGCTTTCAAGCTTCACTCCAAAGCCATGAAGGCTAGAGACTTATGGTTTTTTAAATTAAATCTGAGGTTGTCACACAATCACATGACTCCAGGAACTGGGGCTTTAAAGAAAAGAATAAAAATGTGACTCTTATAAGGCTTGGCTGCACTGGTCCCTGCAAGGAAAGGAGGAGGAAGGGGCTGCAATGCAGTAGGAAGTGGTGCTCTTCTTTAAGTCACTGCCAATGGAACCAGTGCCCAGCATGATGGAAGGACTCTGCTCTTTCGACAATGCACTGTCTCATAGAGAGCCCTGGAAAGCTAAAGTGCCTTGGTGCATGGGAGTGGCATGCTCTGTGCTTCCTGCTTCCATAGTCCTTGCTCCCTTGGCCTACATGTGGGGAAGATGGAGCCATGGGTCTGCCTTCTCACCCTGCCCTTCCCTGATCCTTTTGGAGTGCTGTGTATCCTAAAGGGAGTGAATAGTCTATGTGCTCCTTCGACCCCTGGCACTGGGGTTCAGCCTACTCCTTTCACAGGCCCCACAAATGATGAAGGTGGGTCCTTACTCCCACCCCACTCTGCAC
>ML675603.1:14396406-14478982 GCA_007922155.1 Mesoclemmys tuberculata
TCAGGAAGTCATCTAGTCCAAGATACCTGTTGCTATGCTAATAATAAATAATTTGATGTGAGTTGGAGAAGTCATTTAATTTTTGTGCTCCATCTCCCTTCCTACACCCCGAAAAATGGTCACAGTATCGCTTACCTGCCTAAATAGTGGGGACTATGCATGAATAAAATTGGCTAACTTAGTGCTAAGTATCATTATTATAAGCAATATTATTTATTAATTAACAAATGCTAAGTATTATTTAGAATAATTGTAGTAATTCAAACTCCCATGGCACTTATTGCAAGTGTAGGGGGGGATGTTAGTCCACAGCCTGTTTAAATTCCAGTGTGAGTAATTACTCTCTGCTGGTCTACGTTCTCCTATGTGGTTTAATTGACTGTGGCGGTGTTTCTCAGCCTGTGGGTCATGACTCCTCGGGGTAAGCAGGGAAGTCCCAAAAGGCAGTTAGTGGGGTTGCAAGGTATTGACAACTTTATTGCAATCTAAAGCAAAGAAAAACTTGGTCCCCCTTTCCCCCCATTTCCTGCACACCTTTATCCTTCAAGGTCACGTATTGTCTGTCAAGCTTGTGGAACGAACATACACATTATACAGGTTTATTAGTGATACATGGTTTTACTCCTATTTATAGTAAATGTAAGAAGGTTGTGAAAATATTTGACTTTGAGTAAGGGGTCACGAACTTGGAAAGTCTGGGCTATGGTATTCTTCACTTGCTGGCCGAAATATTTGTCAAATGTTGACGTGCAGTTGAGCAGTTGCTTAGTGTCACTCCAATGGTGGCGGCACTTTTCTGCAGTTGATGAAGCAGTTGCTGTAGACCAGACTTGTAAATTCTGGAAGGTGTTTTTCTGAGATGAATGATGACTTGGATATGGAGGCTAATAATAAAAATAATTATAAAAGAAGGCTTCTGGAAAGAATCCTGATCTGGAAGGAAAAAGTGACATTTTAAAAGAGCCATGTTAAAGGTGTGATCAGAATAGGTGGTGCCCTTTTAAAACCTCTTTACCTTTTCAAGCTGACACCAGTGGCTCTGATCAAGTCATATCAGTTATGTGGAATTACATTATGTTAAACTACTGCTACCTGAAAATGTACATTATGACACAATGCAATAGCTGACAATTTTCCCCCCTAGATGCAGCTTTCAGAAAGGAGTGATTTTAAGGGGAGAGCCATTTGAGTTATTTCCTGAGTACCTAGGAACTTGGGTTTGTAAATTCCAGTTTGCCATTAGGGAATCTCACTGCTGCAGAAAACTAGGGAAAATATGAGCCCCTGTGATTATTTCTAGGCACCTAGCCTGACATGGCTGTCTGTATGCTCTCACAGACAAAGTCAGAAGTAGAAAATGACAGGAATACGTGAATTATCTTGTGAAATTCAAGTTTCTCAGAGGCTTGTATGCTGGATGTAGAAAGTAATAGGTTCATATGCAGTGTACTCAATTTCTGGGGCACCATTACCACACACAGTGACTTAAAGAGGCACAGATTAGTGCCAGTGGTCAAATACTACAGTTAGAAGAGGCTTTTACTCGTTATGAAATTAAAAAATTATTTTAGAGTTGTAATCCAGTTTTTATACGGCTTGATAATGCTGTTGGGAATAATACGTGACTCAGCCAAAGTTATGTTGAATCGTTTTTCATTTAACATTTCCTGAATCAATGTAATATTCAGTGATCCTTAATTGACTAACGAACAGAAAAGTTCAGTTGGAATAAATGCAGATGTGAAATACTGAATTTCTCAAAGGAAGAATGTTTTCACTTTTGTTTAAACCAAAGCATCAGCTTATTGAGAAATGTAATTTATACTGGCTTGAATAGTATTCCTAGAGTACATTAAGTGGGATAGCACATCAAAATAATATTGGATTTGGGGCAGGCCAATTTAAATAGTGCACAATTAACCATAATGGATGTCTGAACTGAAAATGTACTGGCATGTCCCTATTTGCATGGATCAGATGTTTTTCAGGAATGGCGCTCGAAACAGGTTCTGCACTTTTATGGCTAAAAATAAAGCTTTGCTTTGAAATGTCCCTTAATGTTAACTTGTGATGCAGCTGCTGTTATTTCTGTGGTATCAGCAGCTAGGCCCTCTGCCAGCAAGTGTGAAGACTAAGGCCTTGTCCCCAAAGAGTTTACAATCTCAGGGCCTATGTCCAATGCTCACTGAAGTAAATGGGACCAGTGCCATTGACTTTGGGTCAATGCCCAAAAAGACAACTTCTGGGATGCAACCAGAAGCCAGACCCCTGGGGTGGTGGTTGATTTTAGGGATTTCTAGTTGTTTTTTGATACCAATTTATCCATATGTTTTTGAAGTGGGGTCTGAAAGGAGGAAAAGGATAAGACATAGAAGACTAGCTCAGGCAGGGTTTTTAAACTGTAGGGTGCCTAAGAAGCAAGTGTAGGAGAGAGAACCTTCTGCCCTGGATGCTTTAATCAGACAGCTTGCTATTAGTAAAAAAAAAAAAACCTACTCTGAGACAGAGCCAAATGTTTGCAGATGACAGCTACAATATTCTTACTTGGATTGTAAACTCTTTGGGTCCTGGGCCATCTTTTTGTTCTGTTTATATATCAACTAGCAATGTGAAGTCCTCGTCCATGACTGGGGCTCCTAGCTGTGAACACTATACAAATAATAAATAACATCATTAGTTCATCTAGTGATGCTTTAGCTTCACTCCAGAATTTTGGCCAATACCTAGGTTTCTAACACACGAAGTACAATACACAATAGAAATTTTCTGGATAGATGCCTTTTTTTGTGGTCGTTTTGGATAGATAGGACCAGAGTCTCATTTACACGAAGGTCCCTTTATATCACATAAGGCAGTGGAAAGTTACCTTAGTGTAAACGAGAACAAAGCCAGTAGTATTCTGTCAGAATAGATTCAATATGTTTGTTTACTTATTAACCTTTTAATTCATCAGTTGTCCCTAATGATACAATCTCAAGGCTTATCTACAGTACAAAATCTGAAAGGCAAACATAATTTCTACACCTCTAAAAATTCACTAACAACTGTACTTTCAGTCAGGCAAACCTTCAAGAGGAAGGAGTCTTGCACTGTGCCCTAAAAGTCTGCAGACTTGGGCTCTGTTGCACCAGCAGAAGTCTAAATATATTTAAGGGGTCTACTCTTCCATTATGATCTGTGATTAACTTCTGTTAGCTTTAATAACCCACACTCACATCAGATGGAGAACATAAGCTTTACAAGAAACTATTCCGCATCCTATTATAACGATCATAGATAAAGAATATATCTATAATGAGCGATATGATATATACTACAGAGAATTTATTTAGTAAAAAAGTACAGAAGAATTAATTTTTATTGTAAGTCATTTCATTTGAATGCACCAGTCTATAGGAAAACAACCTTTTCATGAAATGTAATTTTACATGGACGTGCGTACTATGAATGCACTCAGTTTACCTTATATCATTAAGTACAGTAATCTTCGTAGGTTTGTAAATAACCTGTAGCACACATACCTTAACCACAAACATTTAGCTGTGTAATTCCACCTTTGATAACATCCTATAGGAAATCACATTGAAGAAAAGCATATATGTAGGACCACCAGAGGCCCGTCAGATGTTTATGTAACACAGTTCCTTTCAAAGGGAAAACACGTACAACTTCTGTCTCTGACATCTTGGGGGGAAGGAGAGACTTTGTTGCAAATAAGGACATCTAGTATAGAAATCTTGTCTTTCGGTTTAACTCTTAAGCTGTTATTAAAGACCTTATTTTGCTCCACTGAGGTCAGTGGGAGTTTTGCAGTGGATGTTAATGATCTTGCATTTGTTCAGAGAGGGCATGTTTCCAACTTCAAGACAAAGGCCCAGGGTATAATTGGGACATTCTGCATGATTCCCTGGTACTTCACCACTACATCTTTTTGCAACAGCTTCCTTTCCTTGAAAGGATTATATTCACTAGTAAACTGGGATGTTTCCACCACCTCCAATCCTTCCCCCATGTGTTAGCCCTTCTAGGATGTCATTAGCATTTTTAAAACCATCTTGACAATTAATACTGAAATGCAGTTTGAGGTAAATCAGTGGTTTACCAACTATTTAATTCAGTGCAGTGCTTTGTGAAACAAAAGATCTTCTTGGGCCAGATTCCTTTCCCAGCATTCCAATCTCCCATTTGATTCACAAAATGTTTCATTCTGCAGGTGACCAGGAAGAGTCCCTTCCTTAGATTAAGTTTCTGATCATTGCACATACAATACAAGTTTTGGCCCATGAAAGTCATTTGGTTGGGATGAGGAGGGGAATAGAGCAAAGAAAGACGTTCTATTCCCTGTCTAAATTATATATATAATGCCTATCTTTAGGAAATATGACCGGAAGACCATCTCTGTGTAATATTTGAAATTAAATTATACAAGTACTTTAACGTATGGTAAAATCCTGTCCCTGCAGTATCTGAGTGGCAGATCTATTTTGCAACAGCAGCACAATGCAGTGGTGCACATTGCAACTTGTTTTTCTCGTGTCAGTGTGTGTGAATAAAGACAAATCCTCAGAGGCTTTCCTAACATAATCCATTATCACTGCAAATGTTTCCACACGTGGATATTAACACATCAGGTGGAGCTAGGCATAAATCTTGGACTTTCCAAAAGAACACGCGTACGAACCAGGCGGACTCAGGCTCATCATGATTCAAATACTGATTTGGTATTGACTCCTGTTCTTGACAGCAACTCTAAAATTGTATCTTCCTCCTCCTCCTCCTCCTCTCCTCCATCTGTCCCTCCATAGTCCCCCAAGCTGTGCTAGTGAGAGGCACCAGTATAGCTCTAGAAGCCAGAAGTGGGCAGGTTTGCCCCATGTGGACATACTGTTCTATTGTAAAACAGTGTCCATTGTTTGTACCTGCTGGTGGCCTTTTAGCATATTCTAGCTGCTTTTAGGAAAGGTGAAGTTTCATACTTCCTTGGCTTCCTGTTGGATGCCCATTTGTAAGGGCTTGTATATTTATATTTTCCATCCATCTATCATCTAGCTATCTAATATATTCATGTATATTTGTATTTTACCTATGAGGCAAATGGGGATACTGTAGAACTTGCTGTCAGTTTCCAAAGAATCTCAAACTTTCACCCTCATGCTGATTTATAAACTGCAGGAAAATAAAAAGTGCCTTGCATCAAGTGCATTTCAGAGATGTGCTCATAGCTCATTTTACAAAATACAGAGCAGTAGTATGATCAGAGAGCTTTACTGTGCACAAACCCATCTGTGAGTATTATAGCATGGAGGTGTAATAGTTGTCAATTCAGGGTTACATGGAGGAAGATCCTGTTAAATACGTCATGGCAGACAGTCACATTCTCAGTGTATCAGAAATGCTGCAGTGCTTTTTATTCACATTAACACAAACATTCTGGACTGTATTGTGAGTTCCTTATCCAGACAAACTCTAAGGGGCCAATCCCTGAGCTAGATTGGGCCATCTCTTTTTAAGCAGTGCTTCCCCAGTGATTTCCTGATACGATGTTGCTGAGCATATTCAATGCCCACTGAAGTCAATGGAAGTTTTAGATGCTCCATGCTTTACTGGAGGTGCAATTCATTTGACACAGAGAACTTATAAACTGTTCATACCCAACTTATTTCCACAAAATGAAGTTTGTTATGCATGGGGCTCATGCAGCCCCTCTATTCAAGGTCAAATATTTCACCCATGATTTAGCCCAGTGCATCTTCATCTGAATTAGAAGTGAAAAAAATAAAACTAATAAGCATTGTGGGATTTGGCCCATTCGTATACCCCTTTATGCAGCTAATGCTATTGGTCGATGTATTCGGCAATTCTATATAGTAAAACTTTGCACAGCATATGGTAAGGCAGCCACTTTCTACATCAGTGGTTCCCAACCTACGGCCTGGGGGCCAAAAGTGGCCCGTGTGGTCTTCCAAAGAGGCCTGCCATTCCCCTCCAACTCACTACACAAGGGAATTGCTGCCCAAGGACCCAGGTGGAGCCTGTTGCTGTGGGGGTGCAAGACCAGTGTAGGCTCCTTGCTATACCCAAAGGGACGGAAGGTCAGCACACTCCTCCCCTGGCTCCAGCAGGTAGCATGGCAAAGTGCTTCCCTGGTCCCTAGGTCCTGGGGTCCTTGCTGGAGCCAGAGGAGGAGCACTGATCTCTTGTCCCCCTGGCTGCAGAAGGGAGCCACAGCCTAGGGACCCAGGTGAGAGCATGTGGCTATAGGACAAATACGGTTTTCCTACTGCAGCCAGGGGGATGGGAGATCAGGGAGGAGGCAGCCTCCTCACTGAACTCCTTCCATCTGGCTGCAGAGGGCGGAGGGGGCTGCTGGCAGAGCAGCCAGGACCCACCATGCTTGAGAAGAGGGGCAGGACTCTAAAAATCTGTGCCTTCCGGTTTGGCCTGCACTTAGCAGGCCACCCACGGTGATTTAGCTGCCAGGCCACATGCTTCAGTGTGTAGTGACCGTCACTAATCTACACCAGTGCGTTGTCTGTGAGTGTGTGACACACTGCGAGTGATTTGTAGGTGTACAGAAGTGAATGTAAAAATGAGCACAGTAGCATCCAAATGTTTACGTCAAATCTGTAGGGAACTGTAGTCCTTAACGGTTTAAACGTCAATACAGTTTTTTATGAGCTGATAGTGTGGTGGCCCTTCAGGGTTGTAAAAACGACATTTGTGGCCCTCGAGCCAAAAAGGTTGAGAACCACTGTTCTGCACGGTGTCAGTGGGTTGCAGCGGAGAGTGGGTTTGGTTTGATGGACGATCATGGAAATGAGTGCTAAAGCACTCAGCACCTTTCCATGTGTGGCATGCTGGGCACCCAGAATCACGAGGCCCTTTGGAAAATGTAGGGAAAGCGACTTACTGGCTTATTTCATCGTAAGAAGTGAGGGAAACCTTGAGGTTTTGCCAGTAACAAGCCAACCTTCTTCTTTCCCCTCCCCTTCAGACACAGACACACCCACCTTTCTGTTAAGAATTCTGGGTAGAGTCCAAGGGGCCTTTCTTGTCCTATAATTAGCATTTCCACTAGAGGGCATTCAAAACACTCAAGGTACCACAGCCACCCTATGCTTTTAAGATCTGTTCTAAAAAGATACATAGGCCAGAGATTTGAGTGGAATAACAGCAATGTGTATCGAGAGCGCACAGATATGTACAGGTCTTAGCACTTTCTCCTTCTTGTGTGCAGCTGCTACAGTGAGATTCACTAAAATCTTGTTCTGCTCCACCCCACTTGCACTTCAGAAGGCATTGTTCTTATATAGGTGATATTTCTGTGATGTCTCTTCAAAAAAAATAAAATAAAATAAAATAAAGGCAGGGAGGGGGAGCAGAGAGGCATGGCAGGGGGAAGCTTTGTGGCTTTTTGTGTGCCCGTGATCAGAGATAAAGCGAGTCTCTTGCAGTATTTTTGTTGTTTGTACTCTTGAAAATGCTGCTTTGGGGGGAATAAACTGTCATGGGATCAGAGAAATAATATAAATGTAATAACATATGTTTACATGTAACAACTTTCAATCCCACGGGATCTCCAAATGCTTTAACAAATTGCACCAGTATACAAGTGGCTGTCTCCCTCACACCACACAGTGCTGGTTCAGAGCCGGAAGTGTGGGAGAATGCCACATCCCATTACACTCCAGTGGGCATTTAGGTGGACAGTATTCAAATAGGAACTTAAACCAGGAGACCAGGAGTGACACCCTTGTGCCCCTGGCATTACATGAAATCTTTCACAAACAGGTGTCATTTCTGCAGCTGTACATCTCATCCAGTGCTGGGGTATTGGTTCAGAAGTGACCTACAGAAAATGGTGTCACCTCCTTTCCTGCATCACTCCACTTCCTCTAATACCTGGGGGTGGTTTCTCAGCCACTTGAGATCTGGCTTGAGCTCTCCGCTGAACTTGTGAGATTTGACACCTTGATCCTACAAGGTGCTGAGACTCTTTGGAGTTGTTGAGTGTCCTCTGCTCCCATGACTTCAATAGATGTTGAAAGCATTCAGCCTGTTCCTGGATCAAATAGGACCGAGCCCGTCTCTGCTACTTATATGAGCTGCAGCTGTATATGCCACTATTAGGATGGGGCTGTATATTAGAACTACCAGGGTCTCTTTAATTACCTATCCTGTATCATTGTTTTGCAATGGTTCCACCACGGAAACCATGGTAATCTTATTGTGAAGTCAAGTATTTTTATCCTATTTCTTGTTTTTTTAAGACCAATATAAAAATAAATGAAAAGCAATAATCATTGCAATGAAAAATATACTTCATAAAACAAATGCTTAAATAGCCACTCACTCCAGCTGTGTGCCTTATTTACAAGGATCTCTGAGGCAATGGGATGTGCCTCCATAAGATCTTCCATAACATTTACACTAAAACCACTCATCTTACATGCAGATAATTTACTCAGCCTATAAATCTGTATAATTATAGCTAAAATGAAGATGAAGTTCTCCCCTTTCCAAGCATTAAAGAGGACTACATCGTCAAACCTAATATGTTTGTGGCAGTTTGAGTGGAGTAGGTTTTTTACCCCTCTTTCTTTCATTAGTGGAGATCTTATGTTTCTTGCTGTGTGTATTTGAATCTTGGGATATTTGGTTATTTCATGGATCTCGCATTTTAATAATAAATTTAAAAATTGATAGTAAATAAACCTCCAAACCAGAAACAAAAACCCGACTTAAGCAACAAGGAATTTGTTCAGAACCTATACAGAAATGAACAGGAAGGATTTTTTTCCCCTTAGTGAAAACTGTTTTATTAGAGTGGAGGGAGCAGAAGGGTAAGCCAGGCCATGAGGAGCCTGTTTCACAGCTGGCATTGAGGTCGGTACCTCAGAACTCTGTTCCCTACAGATAAACAAGCTAGAACTAGGCATCTGTTGCATTACATCTGCCAAGGTCATTCCTGCAGGGACAGAGAAGGAGGGGGAAATGGTAGTAAAGTCCATATTGTAATGAAATAGCAGTAATGAAATGCCAAGTGACTATGGTTATCATATGCATGTCCCTGCTGACTTAGTGAAAAGTATTTAGTGATTCAAAGAATAAACCCAGTAAATAATCACAAGAAACTTTTTTGCAAAACATAATCCTTTTAAATGGTGAATCCTGCATATTAGCACATATGATTAATCTTTGTTTACAAGGAGCTGGATTCTCACACCAGCCAAGCTGCACATATTATCCAAATGGGGGTGTGGCAGATATGCCTGTCTTGATACATGGAATCACAGTCTATTTTAGACAGGAGACATTTATTACACGAAAGAGCTCCAAGCTGCAGACAAACTAGCAGGCTTCTTCACAGGTTGAGTCCCAGCATTGTCTCCTTTGCTTACAAGGAACCACAGCTTGTCTGGAACTCTTTATAGCACCCAGAAACGTCTAGTGGGCAGCAAGTAAACATTGCTTTATTATTCAGTGCGTAAACCTGTTACAGTGGTGTTACACTGCTTTTCCACACCCACCCTCTCAATTCTGGGGTCACAGCTTAGAGCAATTTATAAATTGTGCCAATAAGAGCCCTCAAGGCCATTCTACAGGTCCAAGATTACTCTGGCCACACCCATTAGGCAGTGAATGGGGGCAATTCTACCAGTATCCTCCATTCAACTGATAGGAAGGATCTCAAACTAGTTAAAATTTTGACTGGTAGAAATATTTTTAAGTGTTGCCTCCATAGCAACAGATATTTATCTAAATACACAACTAACTGAGATCCATTAAATAAGCTAACTGAAGCTATTGCCCAAACATATTGCAGGCTTCTTCCTAAGGCACTTCATGGCCAGGTCATGGATAATGGAAGCCTTTTGTATTTTCATCCGTAACTTCATCTTTGAACTGCTAATGTCTCTAACCCAGTGACCCTTTAGGTCCCATATTTGGAGAGCAATCCATCTGGGTGGGCCTTGTGCTCATAGAGAGTCCCACTGAAGCTGGTGGGAGTCCACGATGTGGAGGCTTCCCCAGGGGTATCTGTTTGCAGGATCAGAGCAAGATGTGACAAGAGTTGGATTCCAAGAGCTAGGTTATTGCAAGGTGAAGCTCATTTGTTTACATCACTGAACGATGGTGGCTTTTTTTTTCTTTCCAACAAAATATCTCTTGTGATCTAACTGGTCCTTTTAAAACTATCAACTCTTAAGAGAGAGGTGTAACTGTTGTGAGCAAGGTTCTATGTTTGATAGCTGTTCTACTCGCAGTAAGACGTATAGGAGGGCAAGTAATATGGAAGGTGGGAGGGATGTAATGACTGTTAGTTCTTCTGCTACCCTTCATAGGAGAAGTGATGTGTGTCTGCTAAGCTCATTGAGTGTTTCAAGTTCTCCGTTGTGACTGTGGCCATTACTGTACTGTCCCTCTTAGTAAAGTTAGCACATTCCTGGAGAGGGGCAGGGCACAAATTAAATTTTCTGAGCAAAACAACAAATTCTCCCCATCAGAAGAAAATCCATAGAACAAATAAAAAGCTAAAAGGAATAAATGACCAAATTACTCTGGTCCCCACAAACAGAAATCCTTTAAAAGAGACTCTTTACTTGAAGGAGTACAAAACTCTAAATTATATAATTACATTCTAGACTTCTGGGACCTGCTTCTCTGTGTGCTGGTAGATCTTTGTCTTTCATAGGTAAGGACACCTACTGTATATATCTGGGCACAGCGATGAGTCTCCTAACACCCATCCACCAGCAAGCAAAAGAAAGCTACTGAGTGTTGCCGGTGTCATGTCAAAATGTGCCCTTTTTACTACTGAGTGTGTACAGACTTATCCAAACGTACAGCATCAGCATGCATAGGGAAACCATACATTACACTGCCAGAAGCGCCGGCATATTTTGATGGAGGGGGTGCATTTTAATATGACAACAACAGCCTTGCTAATGGGCTGCCATGTACAAATCCAGCCAGCCAGTTTTCCTGCTCCTGCCAATGGAGCCACATCCATCTGGCACTTAGGGGTATGTTAAGCTCCCTCCTTTGCAAGAGAGCTGTGATGCGGGAGGAGTAAGATGGCTGCATCCCTGCTCTGTTAGTCCTGGAGGACGAGTGGAACTCCCTCTCCAGGAGGCAACCACTGCCGAGTTTCAGAGCACATTTTGGCCACACAGATAGCTCAGCTACGGAGCAGAACCACTGGGAGCTCCCAGCAGCTCGCTGCTGCTGCCAGAGCTGCCAAGCTTGTGTCCTGCTCTCCTGTCTCCTCTACTGAAAGCAGCCGCATTGAATATTGAACACTCCCCTCTGCCTCCTGTGGGTCTGTTTTTGATGCAAGTTTAATCAGTCTCCTTCCTAATAACATTAATAGATGCACAAAATAGAAATTCCACAGGCTAAATCATTTGACAAGCTCCTCTCCCTGCCCTACTGTGGACTTGACCACTCACAGGTTGTTTCTTGCTGGTTCTGACTTATTTCCATGGATAACGCTTCTTAGGTCCACACCTCATTCTAAAAACTTCGCCTGGAGGGTTTTTTCTTTACAATCTGCATGTGAGCGACCACGGGGAGAAGGATTATGCATTTCCTTTTACACTGCCACATATTGCCAGAGCGAGTGCTTCGTTAGGTCACGTGCCATTCCTGAAGTGAGAGGAGACCAGGCACAGAAACAGTGATGGTTACTTATTAATATCAAGGAGGAAATACAGAGAGCTTGGTTTGCACAAAAGCAGACTAAGCTGAGTGTGATACACAGGACTGCCACCAAAGATGTGAATGACGGCATCCTCGGCTTGGAGTCAGTGGATTGCAGGTGCTCAATTTATGGGGAGAAATGGAAAGAGGGAGGATGGCAGCAAACTGTGCAAGCATTTAATCAAGTTGATTTAGTTCCACCTGTGCAATTCCATGGACTTCATCTTTCTCAAAGTATTAATGAGAGAGGAGCAGCCTGATTTGGTCCAGCCAGGGTTCCCTGTGGCCAGGGGGCACAAGGGCCACTGCGTAGCTGCTATTGTCCCAGGACAAAGGAAAAGCTTTAATTAAAAAGCCAGCCAAATACCTCTGAAGCTGCTCAGCTCCCAGCCAAGTGCAGGCTACAGTGGCCTCATTTGGGTCATGCCCTCTTCTTTATATTTGGGGCAGGTGGGTTCCCTGCATGCAAGGGATGCCCTTGGAGCTGGCCCCTGGAACATGCAGTACAGTTGGGTGATGTTTTTCACCTGAAACTGTTTATCCCAAAATTGTAGATTCAGGCTGATCAAAACACCTCGTGGGTCTAGTTAGGTTGTTATGATAGACTTTTTTTAAAAAATGAACATGCTGAAAATTCCAAATATTTCATTTTCACAACAAAATGTTTCTATTTTTTATTCTAAAAGACTTTTTGTTTCAAAACTTCTCATTTTATTTAAAAAAAAAAGAGAAAACTAAAGATTTAGAATGGGGAAAAAACACCCCACCCCAAACACCTCAAATGAAACATTTTGTTTGACCCCAAATAACTTTTTTTACTTCATGATTCTCTGAAAAATGTGATTTTTGGGTTGAACCCCCCCCAGTTCTATATGGCCAGCAAAGCAAAAAATCAGTTATTCACAGAGCACTAGTGTGCAGGAGGTATGAACTCCCTGCAGAGAAACCTGAAGTGCTACTTCCACCCCGTGTAGTGGGACAGAGACTTTCATAGATATGGAGGGAAGGGTCAACATAGTCCTGTGTAAACAGATTTCCTTAGGAATTCACTGAAGCAGGAAATAGTGAAAAAGGGTCGCAGTTCCTTCCAGGCCATTCTTATCACCTTGGTGTGTTGGGTGGTCCTACAAAATAGCAACTCTACCGCAGCCATTAAGAGATGCATAGTAATTCATGGCAATGCATGTCTTTTAATTGATTTCAGTCTCCCTCTTACAGACCTCTGTAATGTTATCTTTCTTTGATACTGAAGCAGTTTTCATCATCTAGAAGAAAGTGGTATTGCACAGAAATCTGAGAAGATGAAATCCTACATGCATCTAAGTGTGGCATTTCCAGAGACAATGGAGACCTACAGTGCATGCTAGCAGAGGCACTGCAAACTGCTAAACAGTCATCAGAACATGTCAGGGATGCTGGGATCCAGGTAAAAATGTAAGCAGCAAAAAGCACAAGAACCTGGCTGCAAGGTGATAACACTGTACATGAAGTTATGGACCTAGAAAACAAAGCTAAATGTGAATTTGGACAGATAACTGATGGACTGATTAGGACAGTGAACATGTTGTGTATCTGAGGCCAAACTTCCTGGAAGAAATTAACTTCACATTGCCAGCAAGGGTGGATATCTGCAAAGCTGGTGAAAACTGTGCTTCTTAAATTTAAAATATTAACAGTGAAAGAATATGTAAATTGAAAAATGCATGCCAAGGGATGGAGGCAGAAGGAAAGGGTCAGCAAACAATGCAAACCATGTTAATTTGCAATAAATGTGGAGGCAGCCACATCACAACACATGCCAGCACAAAGGGTGTGGTGTCATGCATGCAATAAAAGCAACTCTTTTTGCAAAAGCCTGTTTTTCTTGGCACAAATTGCAAAGAAAAATAGAAGCAAAATGTATTTTAAGGCCTCCTATAAAGAGTGAAAGTCAGAAGTAAACATGACTCAAATGCTACCCGTATCTGAAGGAAAAATAGACAAAGTCAAGAATGAAACGCAAGATGACCAAAAGTTTGCTAGCCTAATTCTAGTTGGGTAGGTGGCAAAAAAACCAAAACAAAAAACAAACCAAACAACCTGACCATTGAGACCATAGAACTGAAATTGGTGCATGTGATGGGATAGTGATGAAAAGGTTTTGTTATATTACGTAGCACGAGATCAGAAGTGCTAAGCATGATCCATAGGGCACATATGGCTACTGAGAAGCGTGAGAACAGAAGCCAAGATATCCTAGTCTGGCTAGACCTGAATGCTGCTGCTGGAGATAAATATCTGAGTGTGAAATCTGTAGTGAATACAGAAAACAGAATGCAAAGACTCCCTGGAACCACATGAGATTCCTGATCACCCTGGGTCCAGGTTTGGCCCACCTGTTAGTGTTAAACGTGAACCTCTTGTTAGGGCGTTATTACTTTATTTTTCTTTAGGAATTAGCCGCTCAACAGCCTCAGGTGCCTGGGGGCAGGAAATAATATCCTGTTTCTTACTATCTTCCCTGTGTTTCACACCTATTTCATGTCCTACTTACTCTGCAGTTCAGTTTGGTAGTGGTAATGCAGAAATGCTTAGAAGGTCTTTGGAGGATTCATGGAGAGACTCTTAGGAAAAATCACCATCTGGGGGGGATTTTTGCCCCATCTGGGGATTTTTAGACCATCTGGGTCTAAAAGGGCTCAGTCTCCATCCACTTCAAATGGGTTGCACTCAGGGTGAATTGGACCCCAAGTGATTAATTGCTGAAACAAAAATTTGACACTCATCGCCTGCCTCAGAAATAGTCTGATATTCCATGTTCTTGGTCAGTTATCTGCAAATTCAGTAGGGACCCATGTACTGTCCCGTGAGGCGGGCTTGTAGCTCTTCCAAAAGACTAGAACAACATGTAATCTCATACTAAACTACAATGGAGAATCCAATCCAGAGCTGTGGCTCGACTTGCAGCGAAATGGTGGCAGAGGTGGCTTTAGGGCACCTTCTTACCGGTCCGAGATTGGAGCTGATTGAGACTGGCTCTGTCACCAGCATAATTTAGAGCATCCTCAGAGCTGTTCTAAATTATGCCCAACTCTGCCTATAGCCTCAAAGTCTGAGGCCTGGTCCATGCAGCCTCAAGATTCCCTTTCTGCCAGGGGAATCCTCAGGGACCCAGCCAATCTGGAATGAAACAAAGCAGCCAGAGGAGACTTGAGAGCCAGAGCGAGCGCTGTGTATGCTGACATCCAGAGACAGCTGAAAGTTAGCGTAAAACAGCAACAATAATAATAATAAAAAAAAGTCAAGTAGCCCCCTGCAGAGCGGGGATGCAGACAGCAGGTGCCTGTGTAGGGGCAGGGGCTGAGATGTATGCTGCTATACTCTTCTGAAAGTGCCGTACTCCGGCCAGCGAGGCAAAAGGCTGTGTGTGGAACGGTTTCTCATGTGTGGATGAGATCTGTTGAAAATTGGCCCCGCAAGGTGTTATACTCCCTAAGGTTTGCCCCTTCTGCATTGGAGGGGGGGAGAGTTCAGTGTCTGGAGTGCATTACAAACCCTTGGAATCCGTTTCCTTTATAGATAGGGGGTGCAAACAGATGGGGGATTGGGCACTTCCGTATAAGCTGATATGGGTGGGGGCAGCAGTTTGTGTGTGGTATGCAACCCTCCTCAGAATCTGTCCTCTCTGGATGGTGGAAAATACTCAGGGGGTGTGTGGGATGAGGGCAGGTTATTTGCACCCCTAGCTCCTTTATCCCAAATGCTGGGAGTACAAGTGGCTGATGAGCTACATTGTGAGAGGGAGGCACATTCTGCTCCAACACCAGCTGGTGCATGCGCAGCTCCGACGCTGACTGTGTGGAGGTGGGGGAGTGAGGACCACATCGCTGTCTTCCAGCACTGAGCTGCCAGTTGCTGGTTGCCAAGCAGATATCATTGCTTCTGTGACGATTGCAGAGGCTGTTGCTAATTGAAGAAGCCCCCACAGCATCCTCCTTTTCCTCCTTTTCCTGATTTTATTTTAGAAGCACAGAGAGAAAGAGAGACTGAGGTTTTTTTACTTTACATTTTTATTTCATTGTTTAGAGGGAGGGAGGAATTTCTCTCTCACTCTTTGCTAGTGTTTAAGTGATGGACTAGTTCCACATCCTTATCCCTTTAGCTTTTGTGTGTGTCCCTGAAAACACACGCATGCACACACGCACACACACAGAGTAAAACCCTGTTTGCCACTGCAGTGGGCACAAATAGGTGAGCATGACTACAGCCAAGGAACAAAATGCTTCAGGAAAACAAGCCCAACAACAAGAACAGGTAATGCTGTTTATTTTCCTCAACTGGAAACAAATATGGATACGAATGATACGGCTATAAAATTCCTGTACGTTTTTTGGTTTTTGTTGTTCTCTTTGGGTGGTGTTACTAATATTGCCACCTGAGTCACCAGTCAGTGGAGGGTGGAAAGTGCTGTGTAACAGGGTGTGTAGTTTGCCTGTTTGGGGCTTTTTTTGGTTTTGGTGTTTTGTTTAACAGATTGCGCCCTGTAATCAATAATGTTCAGGTGAAGAGCATTGTGCTCTGTAACTTGCGTCCTCTGCTGTGTGGGGTGATGTCTGTTACACTGGGCTGGGACAGGGGCTCCTTAGAATAATCCATCTTTGCATTTGGAACTTCTAAGGCTTTTTATAACTACTTTGTAGCTGTGCACAAAATTGCAAAAGTAGATTTCAGCAGCTTAATCTGCCTCCTACTTTGAAATTACGATCTGGTGTTTTCTCTGAGGCATTTAACAATATGCAACGTGTGTATCTACATATTCAGTATGTATATGCCAAATGTAGCCATAGTATAAGGTAGGCACAGCTCCCATTGACTTAGATGGAAATAACAGCTGCTTACACACATCTGAATTTGATTTGCTATATCTATGAGTTTCTCTTTGCAGGTGTGTGTTGTGGTTTTTTTATATACATGCAGACAGTTAAAGACTTAATTTTCTTTCTGTTTCATTGTCTCTGTTGTGTTTTTTAATATGTATTTCTGATCATCTTCATTCGGTGCTGTTAGGCAAGGTGGAAACTTTTTCTAACAGAAAAAGCAGGAGCCACATCATTAGCTCTAAGTGATATGTAAGATAAGAAGAGGTGACATAAGGGGAAGTCTGGCTGAGATGCAGCTAAAGATGGCAAAGATTTCAGAGATTTTTATATGGCAGCAAAGCAGCAGTTCCATCTTCCACACAACCCTGCTTCCTTGTACACATTGTCATAATCTACAGGGAAATAAAGATGAATCTATCTGCACCAGTTCTTGAGTTCTTATATTTTTGTTGTGTCCTTAAAAGACTGGAAGTTCACAGCTTTAACCATTGGTTAGGACAGCATGTGAGGATAATTTAAATAGCTCTCTTAGGACACAAATTAATCGTTAAAATAGTTTTTCTTCCTAGCTAGATATATTGAGAGCACCAAACATTGTTACGTTTTAAAGAGAGGTGCGGAAGGGAGAAGATGAAATCTCATTGGGTGTCCTGCCACCACAGGTGACATTTTACTAATGGCCAGAGCTTTATCAGCTGTTCTGTTAAAATTTGAAGAAAACAATTTCGATCCTGCACGGCAGAGAGACTGTCTTTAACTAAACCTGTCATCTACAGCATACACTCTCTCTTCATCGTTTGTTTTTGGGACATCCCTATTGTCACTGCTTGCTGCAGATAAAAATGAACAAAGCTGTATTTCCAGGAGGAAGGAAAATAAAAACTGTTTCTTGTGAATAAAGGGAGCTATAGGGATTATTCTGTCCAAGCTTGTAGAAGTGTTGATTTTAGTTGGGCTCTGTGGGTTCAGAAAGTGTAAGTCAGTTGCCTTTTATAAAGAAGTCCTGCTTTTTTAAAAGTAATATTGCCTTCCTAATACCATTTTTTGTTATTGACTTGTCCCTTCGTGACCTCTTTCTTCCCACTTTTACTGGAAAATGTCCACCCTTTTGCATGATGCAAAGGTTCTTGATTGTTTTCAGTCAGCTGTGGAACTAAGTAGCAATTCAATCCATATGGTACATTTAATAATTATAAAAGCGTGCAGTGCCTCAGCACAGCCCCAATGTGGGTACGAAATAGAAATATCAGGCATATATAAATGTAAATGGATATTAACCTTTGAATCAGTACAAAAGTTTGCTAGCTGCTATACAATTTTTGTTTGTTTTTTCCCAAATTGATCAGTTATTAAAATGACTTGACACCCTGGGCCAGATCCTAAGTTGCTGTAAATGGGAACAGTTCTACTGACTTCAGTGCATTTGCACTCATTTACACCAGATGAAGAACTGGACCTCATCTGATTTAAATAAGTAGTTCATAATTATAAAGAAATACAGAGTTGTCCAAACATTTCCCATTGGATATTAGTTTGAGGATGTGGAAAACCGCTGTTCTTCTCTTGCTTGAAACTGATCAAGGAGCTGAACCTTTTACCTGGGATAAAATTGAAGGCAAATGTGCTACTCTGATTGTGTAGAGGATTGAATGTTCTATGGAAGCAGCTGCTACTGTCATATAAGATTGTGACTGTTCCTTTTCTGCTTTTCCCATTGTCACATCTTCTTGTTCCAGAGGCATTCAAGTTGCACTGTTTGCAGAGGTATATTCTCTTTATAATACGAAGCTAAACAGAAAATAGTCAATAAGTGACATTGCAGGAGGGGTTGAAGAAAGTTTTTTAAGAAAAATACAAGCCAACATTTTATTCTTAAATCTAAATCTTTATAGTGATCCGTAAGTCTGTAAGAAAAATGAGGTTTTATTGAGATGAAGGTATGATTAAATCTGAAATTTGAAAAAAAGAATGGCTCAGGATTGAAGATGTGCTATGGAAAGATTCAGCTGCCTGAAAAAATGATAGAACACTTCCATTTCTTGATAATTGAAAACGTTTATTGCATTTTTTTCTGATTGGTCACCTAATTCTCCTTCATTTTGCTTAAATTCGCCAGAATTTTAATAGACTTTCTACTTCCTTGCTTGCTGTATATTTCACTGACGTAAAACACTAAACCTCATAAGTACAGGAAAGATGCCATCAAGTGATCTGTGATGCTATCTGAAACACACAGTTTGTGATGGCTTTACCAAGGTGGGAGTTGGATGTAGTTTTCTATTTATCCTTCGTTATCTCTGCCTCAATAAAGATTCCTCCCCCCCACCCCTCCAAATGGTTGGAGAACACTGCATCCTGGTAACTGTACATGTTGGCATAGAGCATTGTCTAAAGCCCAGTCAAGTCAGTGGAAAGACCCCAGTGGGTTCTAGCTCCGGCCCAGAGAGGTTACCAAAGCTTTGCCTGTACCTTAGGGGATTGCTAGCAGGACATGTGAATGAATGAGCTCTGGAAGCTATGTTTGCATGTTAAAAGATTTACACAAATGAATATGAAGAAGAAACAAGATCTTTGACTAGTGGAAATCTGCCTAGCTCCACTGAAGTCAGTGGAGCTACAGTGACTTACAGGATCTAAGGATCTGGTCCAGGGACTCTAAGGGTAGCCTGAAAAAATGTGTTGCATGTAGCAGATGGTGAATTTTATATATGGTTTAGTTTCATTTTCCTGCTACTGTTACAGAGTATTTTGTAATGTGCTAGGCACGGGAATGCAGATAGCTCTGTATTTCCAAATAAAATAATTAGGCCAGTTTTCATCAAAAGTTGGTACTTGGCGTAATGCTAAAAGGAGATTTTTAGATATTTTAAAAGTCATGCATAGCAGGAATAAAGAGAGAGCGGGGGAACAGTCTTTATAAAAAAAAACCAAAAAAAAAAGCCCTATAATTTGAAAGGTTGCTGCATTAGCCTCAGACTTGAACATGCAAAATTGATTGAGAGGCTGATCCGGCTTCCATTGTAGTTAATGAGAGTTTTGCCAATGACTTCAGTGAGAGCAGGATTTTGCTCTGACACATAGACTTTTCTTAGACAAGCTTCAGTTAATGATGACAATTTATGCCCAGTGTGTTGTCGCATGTGCTGACCAAACATTAGATAAAAAGGCAAGAAAGAGGAGGGCTGATTTGGATTGAAATATATTCCCACAAGGAAAGGAAATGAAGCCAGATCGATAGAATAGCTCTCTCTAATAGTCATTAAGTTAATAATTTTTTTAAATTTATTTTCAAATGTGCCATTCTAATTTCAAATGATATGAGTTTGAAGGGGGGGGAGGCGGAAGATAGTTAATTTAGGAAACCTAATCTAGGCGCAGTGAGGAGTGAAAGGATGGAAATATTAATATTTAATGTTCCCAATCTACCATGGCACATTGTACTTCACGGGCAGAACCTGTAGTATGTTGTCAAAGAAGTACATTTATAGTATCTTGTACAGTGTACAAAAATCTGCCCCTGCTACTGCAAGTTTGCTAGAAGAGCACCAAGGGGCACCAGGCATAATGTGGTGGCTACAGAAGGGACCTTTCTGGGTATGTTCTATGACCCCATCTCCTGTATGCCAGGAGGGAGATCTGGGTAAACCTGTTTTACAGCTGTAGCAAGGGGTGTCCGTCCCCACACTCCCCTTTGGCCCCTTTGAAGTCACATGTCTATCCAGCCAATGCCAGCTGGGTTGCGTGCTGTTGCCGCCACTCCAGTGTCACTCAGACTAGTAAGAGCGGTGACCAAGCCCTACATGTGTCTTTAGCAGGTGTGGGGGACAATGTTTCAGCACACAGAACTGCGCATGTTCACATGACGGGAAATATACTCCCTGAACTGAAAAATGCGAAAGGTTCAGCATTCCATGTAATGCTACTTTAAACTGTTCTAGGCTCTGCAAACCTGATTGCTGGTCCCAAAAGTCCTCACTAATGTATGCTGAATATGCTGGGCTATACAATATGCCCTACAACCCTGTACTGAAGGGGATACAATAAACCCGAGTCACAGTTACCCTAAAACCTCCTCATGCCAACTTGGCAATATAAAATGGTCTTAAAGAATGTTAGGCTGCTTTACAAAGGCCATAGTGCAGCTGAGAATCAGGCATAGTATATCTTGTTCACGCCACTTTGTAATGGAGATTGTGAAGAGTCTTTCCTGTCTATTGGGCCCATCACTGTGGTATTGGTGTGTCTTATAAGAGTTTTCCAATTGGGGTCAAGGGGGATGGATTAGCGCCTAAATGTTTCTTACAGCAAGAAAGCCCTGATTCACTACCCGGGTTCCACCTGCTTGTGCTGTCAGAATCCTGCTGCAAGCCCTGGGAGCACAAAATCCACCTGGAATGGAATTGAGGAACACAGTGGCACAAACTGTCTGTCTGCTACCCAACCTCCACAGGGGCTAGGAGTAGTCTTGGGTAGGCTAGGTGGGGTTAGGACAAGTGAGCTTGTTCAGCACATCCTCTCTGTAGGCTGGGAATAGCACTGCTCCCACAGAGTCCTGGCTAGAGCTGAAAGCTGTCCTTTCCCAAAGGTGAATCCCCACGTGCGCGTACCAATCTCTCTAGCCAACTCTACATAATGTCTTGGTTCTGCTTCCTGTATTTATGCAGAAGGCAGAGGGGAGTGTCCTCAGGATGCTGACATTCAAGAGTAGGGAAAGAGGAAAACTGCAACCAGCACCGACTTAGACCGAAAACAAAGCTCGACTTCTTCTAGTGAAAAATGAGTGTTAAATGCACATTTTAATTTTTTTTAAAGAGAAAACTGTTGACATCAGACAATAATTTTCTCATTTGATAGCTATTCTATAAACAACATATCATATTGTAGACCCAAAACTAACTTTCTCCAGGAAGTCATGGCGACCAGTTGTTTCATTCCATTGATGGTATTTGATCTATTTCTCAAGAGATTAAATTTCCATAATAGGGCTCCTGAGAACATTGCTGCAATTTCATGCTCTTGAATACAAACTATGACAGTTCTTTCAATTGCTAAGTTGCTGTATCGTTTGCAGAGGCCACTGAAAGGTGGTGGAGAAAAGAGATGGAAAGGAATAAATTTGGCCCATAACCATTTACAATTATTAGTATTTAACATGTATTGAAGTATAACCGAGAGGCCTCAACCAGGTCAGGACCCTGCTGCATTAGGCACTGTGCAAATATATACTAAATTATAGTCTTTGTCCCAAAGCATTTAAAATACATTGGGTTTGACTCATCCTTGCTTCATCCCCCATTGAGTCACCCCCACACACAGAGTTGGCACATCCCTATTGTTGCTTGGTTGCAGCACTTGGATGGTTCTTCCCTTCCTTGGGATCCCACTGCAGGGGAATGCAAGTATTATGTTGTGGTCCTGACTCCATAGGAGGCCTGCAAGAAGAGATTGCACGTAGGACGTTCAAATCTCTTAGATGCTCTAGGAATTCTCCCTGCTTAGCCAGTACCACATTCTCTTGGGACAACTCTGGTTGGCTCAGGCTGTTGGTCCCTGCATCACAGCTGGAGAGGAGTTTGTGTTTAGCATGTGTTGCAACTTCCCCCCCAGCTACCTTTTTAGTACTGGGATGCCCTGAGTTTGCTGCTAGAAACCAGAGGAACCCAATTCTGTAATTAGCCAGTGAACTAGTATGTGCAAGAAAATGGGTTTAAACTGCAAAAGAAAAATGGCTTTATCAAGGAAAAGGAATTAACTGGCTCCTTTGTCCTCTTGTAGAGCATCTAGTAGCTTGGACCCAATTGTGATGCTTTGAAGAAATGTTGTCATGTACTGCTGCAGTTAACCAGTGAACAACAATTTTCTGCTTTGTAGTCTTCTATCTTTACCGTATGTTAAGTAGCCATGAATCATGGTCACTTTAGATTGTGAATTCAAAACAAGGTAGCAAATTTAAAATAATTTAAATGACAAATACCGTGTATTCCATGTTCTTTGTACCATATATAATAGCAAAAAACCCCATTGTATTAAATATTTTTCTTTAGTGTATTATCTGAAACATATCTTGTGACCAAATTCTTTGAAGGAGTAGGCTAAATAAAAAAGGCAGTTCTAAAATTGAATTTAAATAAGGACCAGCAGGGTAGCAAACTTGAGGGAACAAGCCCCATCTGTGAAGTGTGTCCGGGAGGGGACAGACAGCAGGAGTGAAATAGATGGATTAAGCAAATCCACAAAGTGTTTTGTAAATTTGAAGGTCACTTTAGGAATGGAAGTTGATAAAAGGCCAATGAAGGTACGGAGAAGGGGGTGACTCGGCACCACTCTCTAACTCAAGAAGAAAGTTTAGCTATGGCATAATGGACTACTTGACATTTTAGATAATAGAAATGTGGAAAGACTCTAAGAGACAGCATTGAAATAACTAGTGTACAAAGTTAAGGAATGAATAAGTATTTCAGCAGAAGAGGGTCAATGTAAGGACAAATCCTGGCAGGATTCCAGTGGTGGCAATAAGCAGGCTTGCAGACAGGAGCGATGGGGGATGGCAAATTAAACCATAGGGTTACATACAACACTTCAGTTTCTGGAATTAGAAGCAAACAAAGTTTGAGTTAAGGTGCAAGAGCAGAGGCATGCATCACTTTACATAGGGCAAAAGGACATTTTACTTACAAGGGAAACTTCAGCAGTAGGAGTGTGTACAATGCAGCTGGAAGTCTGCACAGGGAAGACACATAGGTGGATGAGAGGAGTCAAGGATGGTGGTAGAACTGGGTGGCATCCTCAGAACAGTGACATTTAAGGCTGAAGTGAAAATGTGCAGCAGCAGAAGACACGTGGTGGAGAGAAGAGGGCTAAAGTGAGGGGCCAGACCCTCAGTAGTTGGGTCATGGAGTAATGGACATAGGTCCACTGAAGTTGATAGAGCAGTGAAGATTTACATGGGCTGAGGTTCAAGCCCAGGGTCTTGTGGCACTGCATAGAGAAAGGTAAAGGCTCTACCAAAAGCAAGGAGGGAAAACTCCTTTAAAAGATAAGATGGAAACTGAGAGAAGGGAGTGCTGGGTCCTGGGGCCCTTGCCTGAAGCCCTCGGGGCAGGAGGATAAATAAAAACCATTCAGAGACCAAGCAAAATGGAGGGCGAGAGGATCCAGTCGATAGAGAGGTGCCAGGTGGAAAAAGGAAGCCTCGGTCTAGTGAAAGGTGCCCGAGCGGAATGAAATTCGGTTTGGTGAGATGGTAAAAGGGCCAACTTCTCCAGAAGTTGCTGAGGAGTGGGAGGCTGATGGTTAGTAGCCAAGCAAGGAGCAATGGGTGCACCCCTTTTCTGTCCCTCAGGGGGTGATGACAGCAGAAGCGGTGAGACATGGACAGGTGAGAAAAAGTGATTAATGGCTAAAGCCCCGTGGTTTTTCACGAATACAAAATAACATGAAAGAAAACAAAAAAGACATAGAATGAAATCATACCAAACATCACTTGTTATAGTGGCCACAATTTTCAGCGCCACCACCCCTTGGACACTGCTGCCTGCTGCAGAGACGACCTAGCCTCTCCATGTGCATCTGCTTTCTGCTGACAAGGAGAACAGTTCAGCTTGAAATGGTGCCTCTGTGGTGTGGCCCTGTGCTCCAGGTTGCAATACCACTCACTCAGGTTTGGCCCGGACACCACAGAGAGGCTGGTCCCTGCCACTGGCCACAGCATCCGAGGGCTAATGGTGCTGAAATGAGCCCCTGGAAGCCTGGCCTGTTAGGGAGCTGTGCCGTGGGAGAAGGGGGAACCTGTACCACTACTGCTGCTAGATCAGGGATGACCCATGCGTGTGCTCCTGTCCCGTGTTGCGATGGCAACTCCCTCCCAGGGAACCCTTTGGTGGAAAGGGAGATGAGGACTGGATGTGGGGATTTATATATGGTCATTTGAGGTATTATATTAGTGTAAAAAGAAATAAAATGTTTTAATGGATAAAATGAAATAACAGGAAATTCCTGAAAAATAAAGCGAAGAATTATAAAAATGAGAAGGGTTTCACAGGGCTCTGTTAATGATGGCTGTAACACAAGCTTGCCATTGTCCTGCACCTTGTGTAGTCATTTACCCCTGAGCAACGGGCAAGTTAAGCGTTACCAGCTTAGAATGGTAAAGCTTTTTACCACGTTGCATACATTTTTCTCATGTGTCTGACTGCACAAGATGTGAGGCAGCGGCGAATCAGGCGGCAGTACAAAAATGACACAGGTGAGGTACTTCTTTAAAAAGAGTTAAGCTGAACTTGAGGAAATTATCATAAAAGGCACATTACAGAGAAGATAGAGTTTATGATGATTAGAATAGTAATAAAAACAACAACCTGAGACCTAAGTGCTTCCTTAATATACTCCTGAGGTTCCCCCCGCCCCAGGTTGGCCAGGAGGGCAACAATAATGTGTGGATTTTGCTGTTTGTAAAAATTAGCTCAGATGCAAATAAAGGTAAATTCTTTAAAAATTTTCACAATTGCGTGTCTAGAGTAGTTTATATTACTTCTTAACTGCTTCTGTGCTTGAAATTGGAGCAATAATAAGCCTTCAGCTGAAGCAATTAGTCTGCAGTTTTTGACTCCATTACTTTCAGTTATGTCTGTCGCTGAATAGTTACTCGAAGATACTTAAAGCTTAGTTGCAGTATATTACTTGTCAAAAGAGAATTTGCAACTTAGAAGTTGATTTATTGTTAACTATGCTCAGCAGAGATACCATTATAAACATGGGAGTTGACTGGTGGTGAATCTATATAGTTTCATATTATGCAGAATGCATTTTGCATCTTTAATTTAGCATAATCATACACTATGACCAGCCTCTCAACTCTTCTCATGTAGAGCCTACAGGGACCAAATACTTAATCTCCATATGGTTGTAAAAATTAATTTGCATACATTAACTAGGCTTGGGTATGTTGACAACCTTAAACTTTTACTTTTCCATTTTTATGGCCAAGAGCAAATAGATTATCCCATACATAGCATTTTCTAGCTACTAATGGAGAGAAGCTGAAGGCTATGTAAGGAAGAAATATTGAAACTTAGCTCTTATGAAAATGAGAGTGGGGGACGGGACACAAAGCCATTGTTTGTTAGCTCTGAAAAATAGGCTACTGCAAACCAGAGCTAATTCTGTAGTTAAAAGGCAGAAATGTCAGGTGCTTATTCTTAATAGGGACCAGAGTCATGCTTAAGATTTAGATTTAGAAACCCAGGGAAACTTTTTTTGGTGTTCTGTAAATTTCAGTTTCTGTAGATGTCCTTGCATTGCTCATCATCACAGGAAATTTGTGTATTTCTTTCACTTAGGAAGTTTGGCATTCATGGTATTTTCCAGTTCAGGAGAAGCTAATAGTATTCAAAGCCTCTCCATTTTATTTTATTTTTTTTTAGTGTTGCAGTATGGTTGACACAAAAGCTCAACACACAAGCATTTCTTAGAATGTTGCTCCACTGAATGGAACGTCTTTCGTAGATTAATCTTGGTGAAACTTAATCAGCACAGGATTCAGTTGTATTAAATCAGATTCTTTTTCTGTGGTCTTTTCCTCTTAAGGTGTAATACATGGCTTTACATGGATTATGCTGATGCTTGACTTTACTGTTGCAGTCGCCCTGTAATTAGAAGTTTTATTACCCCATGTTCAGAGTTAACCCACCCAGATAAAATACAGAACAGTTGCGACAATACAGGATAGCAAAAACCAAGGAGAAATTGATTGAAATAGCTGTGTAAAGTACTTAGCACATAAGGCTTGTCCATTAGTAGAATGTGTATTGATTAGTGAACCTTTTGACTTTCCTTGTTGGGAAGGTTGAAGATTTTTCAGTTCTTTATTGTTTAAATACTCCGCTATCTCTTACATGGACTGGCTGCTGTTAATTTCTAACCATCAGCAGTTGGTAAATGTCTTTCTTCCTGCAGCACCCTGCGTATTTTTATCCTGATACCCCGTGCTGCTCTCACCGATATCCCTCCATCCTGATCTCCCCTAGCCCAGCTATTAGTGCAGAGAGCTGTTTATTGTTGATGCACTCCTCTCCCACAATCACTGAAAATGGCAGTGCTGCTTTCTCTACCTGATACACATGGCCAAAGAGGGGAGCTGGCTGAAAGAAGAACAACCTGTATTAAGCAGACTGATTCCCAGAGCAACGTGTGACTCCCCAGATGTTTCAGGCAGAGAAGGCAGGACACATGATTGCAATAACTGAAGGAGAGAAGAATGATGGTGGGGTTGCCCAATACTTCAGCAGATCCTCCAGGATGTTGGGACAAGTGTCCTTGGCGATAGCTCTAAAATATTAGATTCTATAGTTGCATTCTCTGACCCTGGAAACATGAGCATCATGACTTCACTCTAAGACTGTGGGTTTCAACCTGTGGTCCATGAACCCCTGGGGGTCTGCACACTATGCCTAAGATTTCCAAAGGGGCACACACCTCCATTTGAAATTTTTTAGGGATCCAGAAATGAAAAAAAGTTGAAAATTAGTGCCCTAGGATAAAGGAAGAGACAGTGGGCTGTAAGGGACTATAGCCTACCCTTATTTAAAACACAGATGGCTTTGGTAAATAGCAACACAAACTTGGAAAACTTCTGAAATGGAAATAGAATTAAGGTGTAATGAGAAGTCTTTTGAAGCAATGGAAGGACTCCCATTGACTTTAGAGAGTATTAGATCAGGACCCTAAGCAAGTTATTTACCAGTGTAAAAGTCCCTCTGAAGTAAATTGGTGAACAGAAGAGCTTATTGTCAGCAACTCTTCTACCATCTGCCCATACTACTTTCATCTGGATTCTAGGATTCAATATAGAGTGTTTTGAATATTGAAAATTTATTCTCTACATATCTGTCTGATTAAATGGTTTCCTGGCCAAATAGTGAAACAATTTCTATTTCTCCCCCCCATTTCCAAAAATATATCCCTCCATTATCAAACAAGGAGCCCCTTTTCAGTTTAAGCACACACAATATCACCCTCCATCCATCATTCTTTCTTTTTTCCTTTGCAAAAGGTTTTAAATCAAGTTTATTTTATTTTCCTAAGGGTCAATGAAAAAAGTGAAATTAGGGAAGGGTGAAGAACAGTACCCTCCTTTGCTGTCTTTCAGCCACTCCAGAAAGGAATAAACCCATTTGGAAATTCCATTACTAAGACAAATGCTACTTTACGCATCTGACCAATTTCCCTTTAATCTTCCACTACATGAACTTGATTGGTGTTTTGGCTGAGTAAGGACTGAAGGATCAGGATCACTGGGTAAATTACTTTACTGTATATCTGAGCATCTGTTCAGTCATTTGTAACACACCTATCACCAGAGTACCTTGGTATCATATGCAAAGAAACCAGCATCACGGTATTTCCTGCCAAGAGGACAAAAACCTTCTAGCTTGCCAAGACAGTGGTGTGAACTACTGAAAATATGATCCTGCAGCTGCTTTGCATTGTTAGCGTCCATCTGAGCCATTTCTATGATTTAGTCCAATTGTCACTGCATTGGGGCCGGTTCTGGACTCTCTAAAATTCACATTGTTAGGGCAGATTAGACATGGTTCGGAATTTTTCAATAAACCATTTTTTGCCAAAAAATGCCAGTTCATTAAAACTGAAACTTCTGGAAAACAGAGTTAGTTTTAACAACTCTCCTGACCCAAAACATTTTTGGAAAAAATAGTTTTGAAATTGTTGCAAAATCCCATTCTGATATTTCAAAAATGGAAAGTTTCAGTTTCTCAAGTTGAAACAACTTTTCATTTTGAAATTTAATAATTTGCACTTAAAGGCTACAAATATAAAAAGATCAAAATCAAAATGAAATGTCTTGAAATTATTGAAACTAAATGTTTTCATTGAACTGAACCAAAAAATGTTTTGGATGTTTGGTTTGTGAAAATTTTGGAGAGTTTGCTTTTTGTCCTAATTTTGCATGGGGAAATTTTTTCAATATCTTGAATTTTCATGAAACAGAAAAAAACATTTCCTGCCCAACTCTAGATAAGATGTTGAGTTTTGTTTTGGCTCATTATAGGAAAGGGAGCAATCTTAAAAATGTGGTTTTGGATCCAAACATAGGTAGTGTTGAACTTCCTAAAGAGGTAGTGTTTAAATCATTAAAGAAAACTAGATTATCAAAAAGGGGAAAATAAAATAAACATAAAAACAAACTCCAGCTTGAAATTTAGTCCAAACCTTTTTCCCTTTAGTGTGAAACTAAGGCCTGGTCTACACAAGAGAGATTTGTCCATCAAAGTCAGCCTTTTGCATCAAAACAGTTGTGGTGTAGACATTGCAATCCCTCCCCTCTTTCATTGTCCCAGCTACCTGATTTTATGACCAAATAAAACCACCTCAACAAGAGACGTAGAACATTTTGCACCAAACTTCTAGCAATGAACCATCAGTGTGTAGAAACCGTGCTTGGTTCTGTCATGGTAAGTGGCCTTCAGGAAGTGTCCCACAATGCCCATCCTGACTGCTCAGGCCATCATTTTGAACTCTGCTGCCCTGCAGTCATCCGCTCCTCCCTGTGGGTACAAGTCCCTGAAATTTTTGATATTTCACTTCCTGCTTTGTCAGCATGGAGAACTTACATCTCATCTTCCCAGCTGATGATGGCAGCTCCACATACGACACACTCCCCTGCTTGAAGCACACCAGAGCTTCTGGATCTGATTGTCATTTGGAGAGAGGAGGTTGTGTCCCAGTTCCACTCCAGTCTAAGGAACTATGATATGTATAGTAAAATTTCTCATTTAATGGTGGGCGAAGGGCTATGAATGGGATGTGCTGCTGTGTGTGTGAAAATCAAGGCACTGCAGCAGGGGTACCAAAAGGCTAAGGAATCAAACCATTGCTCTGGTACAGAGCCAAAGACCTGCCACTTTTATAAGGAGATGGAAGCCATCCTCAGTGGCAACCTAACCTCTACCATCAAGACCTGTGGATACCTCTTTGGGCCAGGGGGCAGCAGACACTGAACTCAACCCTGACAAAGAAGTCGTGGATGAAGAGGTTAAGTTGGATGACTCTACGGAGCAGGGCGATTAGGTCATTTGCTGACATGGGAAGCCAGGACTTCATCTCTACCCCAGAAGGTTCAAGCCAGTCCCAGCTCTAGCAGGATGCAGGAGAGAGGAGCTCAAGTAAGTGATTTTTTTTTTGAGCTGATGCTGCCTGGTAACATGAGGTACATCTGTCCTTTGCTTTGTTATGTTATACAGCTGGTTGAAGGGATAGAAATGCACAAGAGTTTCTGTGTTTGCATGTGCTTCTCAATTCCCTGTTCAGCTAGGTAGTGCGTGTTAATGGATACCAAGATTTCACAGGAATCCTCCAGAGAGATCTCTAGGAAACTTTCCTGGAAGTACTCGCCAATCTTCTGCTGGAGATTCTTCAGAGGTGCTTTGTTTCTTCTGACAAGAAAACAACCATGGAGAAGCAAAGAAGAGATGTTCCAAGAACACCTCCAGTCC
Organism: Mesoclemmys tuberculata; assembly: GCA_007922155.1. NCBI lineage: Eukaryota > Metazoa > Chordata > Testudines > Chelidae > Mesoclemmys > Mesoclemmys tuberculata. The sequence continues at coordinate 14,426,480 of ML675603.1, forward strand.
TCTGAGGTGGAAGAAAAAGAAAAAATGGCATGGACACACTCTGTCCTAAAATAATAAAATTGATAGGCAAGAGAGGAGGGAAAACAGGACCTAGCAGGTCATAAGCTCATGATAAATGCCATGGAGGAGCAAACAGAGCTGCTAAAGTCACTATAACGCTGCAGACTGAATTTGTGTCCACACCCCGCCCCCCCATTCAGCCAATACACAATTTCTTTCCATGCCCTCTCAAAACTCCACCCACACATTCCTACCAAATTCCCGGCCCGTCTTGGTACCCAGTTCACTCCATCCCTTCAGACAGCTTCCCAGAATAATTGCTGGACTTACATCCAGCTGTCATCGTTCACACTGCCCCTCACTGCGTTCTTCCCTCCAGCCCAGCTTTTTGTGTGTGTTGTGAATAATAGTATTTAATAAAGACATACTCTTTGAAGAATAAGCTATCTTTATTTGTCTTTTGCACACTTTTTGGTTGCACCTCACATTGATACACAGTGCAAACTTGTTAGCAGTCATATCACGGCACAGTGCTGTTTACAAAGATACTTTATTGATGTTCATTGTCAAATAGCAGGCAGCTTTAACCATGGGAATATTTTCCTCATTTAGGCTAAACTGCCAAAAGGCATCACCAGCGAGCTTTTAAACTGCCAAACTCACATTCAAGGATCATTCAGCACATGCTCAACCTGTTATTGAAAAGCACTCTTTGCTGCTATCCAGGTTGCCCATATAAGGCTTCATGAGCCATGGGAGTAAGAGGTAGGCTGGGTCTCCCAGGATTACCATGGGCATTTCAACAATCCCCATTGGAATCATTTGATCTGGAAAGAAAGTCCCAGCTTGCAGCTTTTTGAACAGGCCAGTGTTCCTGAAGATGCATCCATCATACACTTTCCCTGACAAATCCATGATGATGTCAGTAAAACACCCATGGTGATCCACAAGTGCCTGCAGTGACATAGAGAAGTAGCACTTTCTATTGATGCACTCCATCGCAAGATGATTCAGGGCCAAAATTGGGATATACATGGCATCTGTCACCCCACCACAGTCAAGGAATCCCTTCACTGTGAAGCCATCATCTATTTCACACACATTTCCAAGATTCTCAGTCCTTTTTAGTAGAACGTGATTAATGGCCCTGCACCTTGCTAAAACAGAACTCCAACAGTGGACTTCCTGACTCCAAACTAATTAGTGACCGACAAATAGCAGCCTGGATTTGCCAGTTTCAACACTACGCTTGCCATGTGCTTCCCCACTGACAAGACAGCTCTCATTCTGGTGTCCTTGCACCACAGGGCAGGGGTGAGCTCTGCATAGAGTTCTGTGAAGATGGCTTTGCACATTTGAAAGTTCTTCAGCCACTGCTCGGCATCCCCGACCTACATAACAATGTGATCGCAGCACTCGTTGCTCGTGCCCAAAAGTGGTGGTGCTCTGTTTGCAGATGGTCCATGAATGCAAACAGTAATCTGGCATTGTTTGTTTGCATGGCACACAGTACGCCAGGCACCTCAGATTCAAGTTCTGATTGGGAGCTGATGATATACTGCATGACCAGCAGTGAGGTGTTCAGAACACTGACAACAATGTAAGAGCAGTGCAGGACGCATCCTTTCACATAGAGATGGCAGGCGCCCAGGACATTGGAACTGTCAGATAAATGCTGTGAAACGCAGTTGGAAACCCATGGAATGATGGGATGGAAATCACTGCATCACAGGACCTTGAGCCCACATCCATGATGCTCTGCTCATGATGATCTTCTCTACCCTCCTACAACTCCTAGTGGCACAAGATAGTAAGTTGCAAAGTGGGCTAGCTGCCCACAGTGCACTGCTCTCAGTGTCAAATGCTAGAGCACCAAGTATGGATGCGCTTCGGCGACACAATGAGTGGACAAGCACAAGTGTTGTAATTACAGCACTTTTTTGATTATCGTTATAACTTGCGTTGACACAACTTTCTAGTGTAGACTAGGCCTAAGATTCATCAAAGGTATTGTCTTCGCTCTGTCTCCCAAACATTTCTTGTTATAGCCATTTCCCCAGTCTGTGCATAAGGAGAGGAGGAATCTGAGCTGGAATTAGTTTCTTTATTTGGGCTGTACTCCTGCACCCTGAGAGAATGTGGGTGTGGTCTAATATTATATGGAGAGTTTTATTTAATAAAGTAGACAAGAAAACATATGTGCTGGAAACATACTATGCAAATAGCTATCAAAAGAACATATGAGCGTTCTATTGCTCCTGCACTTCCATAGTGTGGATGAACAGGAGTCTACGTACTTCATCCACTCTATGTAAACAGTTAATTGTTCTATCCTGTTCATTCTATTCAGCTTCTTCTGCTGTGCTCATAACAGGTTGCTAGAAACCCCACCTCCAATATCCAGCAAAGTCATGTCTGGCCTTTTTTCCCCTTTCTTGAATAAATGCTTTGTGTTAGTTAAGGAGAAACCATTCTTGTGGAGAAAAGGAATTAATTTGTTTCAGGCCTTGTATTAAATACTGTTTGTGTTTTTTACATTTTGTCTGTTGTCCATCGGGGTAATACATAATTCTTTTATTTCTTTTTACTGCTGAAACGGTTGATAAAACAGGAGATGACAGATGCTCTTCGGAGACTGAATGTGGGTGATACTACTATGTTTATACTTCGTTACTTCTCACTGACTTGACAGCTTCCATAGAGTTTCTTTCCATCCTACAACCCTTCAATAACCACATGAAGATTGGGACATGGCCCCAAGCCAGGAGTCTATTGAATAGGAGTTTTTAATATTCTTCAGCCACATGGACTATACAGTTGACTCAGAGATCAGCCTCAATTAGATTTTCTTGAAGAATAATTGTCTTGGGACAGTGAAAGAGTGTGGCCTCAGGTTGGCATGCAAAAATGGGTGAGTGCTTACTTGCTGCACTTGTGTGCCCTTGTGCAGTAATTGCATGCACAAATAGTGGCAAGTAATTGCCCATGCATTTTGTCATGCAAATATAGGGCAGGAGAGGGAGCAGAAATTGTTAGTCTCAATAATGCCAGCCCCAAGTATTCAGAAAATCATGAGTGAGGCCTTAAAAAAAATCATGAGATTGTTGGTTGGGTTCTTTTTATTTACCTTTATTTGCCTACCTGAACCATTGGGCTGCACTTGGGTCACATTTTTAGGCTTTTCTCCACAAAGGCTAGATCATTTTATTTATTTTTAAATGAAAGCTGAGATTCTTGAATTGTGAGACGTGTGAGAGTGAGCAACACTGCAGCCCATATCTCTCACCTTCCTCTCTTCCTCGGGAAGTAGTACCACCAAGTCTCCCTGGCACCCTAATATTCAAATGTTAAAAATGTTACCTGTTCCCTGGCTAGTATCATTCCCTTGCTTCCTCATCTGTTGTTTGGCACTTCAGGAGAGAGGAGAGCAGTTGGCCAAGGATGGATTAAGACTGAAGTAGCACCGGTGCCTTCCAATACCTTCTCTCGTAACAAAAAGCCAATCTCCCTGTCATCGTCTTACTCAGCTGGGGCTCAGGAATTTGGCTAAGGCTGTAAACATCCAGGAGTGGAGTTTACAAATGGGGAATAGCCTCAGATTTTTAAGAAACGACATCTGGGGCAAATCCTACCTTCCATTATTCCTGTGCAACTCAGCTGAAGTCTGTAGCCATGTCTGTTTAGAAATGGAGTTGCAGATATGGACCTTCTTGTTGGCATTCTACATTTAAATAAACCTGAAGATACTTATTTAGACAGCTGGGATTTGGTACGAGTGGACCAATTAACTCAAAAAGCCAGGGAAAAAAATCAAATAGCTGTGGGAAGTGTTGAAGGTAACAGATGAGAGAAAGTTGCCTCCAGAATCTTGATTCTACATAATAAATTATTGCAGTCATTTGAACTCCTGCCCACTTTTCAGTGGTATTAGAGAGCTGGAAATGATGCATATTTTGGCCAGGAGATCATCTACTCTTATTGACAGGCAAGTAAAATTGGAACAGGGAAAAGCACAAATTAATCATTACTGTATGTAACCTTTTCTAGTGTGTTATAGTCCTGACATTTGAATTCCACTTTGCAATGTTCATTTAAATACAGTGTGTTTTTATGCAATGTCGTCTATGGAAAAACATGCACAAGTACTCGGAGTAGGATTTACTAAGGTGCCTAACAGAATTAGAAGATCAATTCCCACTGAAAATCACAGTCTTGAATCATATTTACTCATAAGACAGTACACAGTAAACTCATTTAGCTTAGTGTATACCACATACCCATGGAAAAAGTTGTTGAACCATGTGATAAATTGTTGGGCTCCCAGCAGCTCTTGTTGAACTCTGTTGGAGGCTTCTGCATGTTCAGCATTCTTGAAACTCAAGCCATTTATTTTGAAGCTTCGGTATGGACTTGGTAGCCTAGCTATTTTGCCTCTGAAGAGGGGATGGCTTTTTAATAGTATTCTGGTGAATTGGCCTTTATTTTCTAAATAGTTTAATTTTAAAAGAAACTAAAAGCTAGCAAGCTTATAATAAATTAAATGAACTGCTACTTCAGAGAACCCAGGGTATAGTCAAATTCTATAATTTAAATTTGGGAAAGGATGAATAACCTTACGGCCAATGATGATAAAGGTGACAAGGGTAACCACATCCAGAGTTTCAGGGTAGAAGACAATATTTCTGGAGATTTGTTTGTTTGTTTGTTTGTTTCTTTGCACCCAACAGGTAATTGTGAAGCTGCATTACCACTCTAGTGGCAGCATGTGCATATAATTATTTAAAAATTACAATAGGAGGCCTTATGAGAGGGGATGCTTTAAAATAACTATTTGTATTATTAATGATAATTCTTAACTATAAGTATATGGCTATATTGATGTAATATATCCCCTTGCAGAAAGGTGTGTTGTTAAACTAGCTCTCCCAGAAAGATGTAAGTAGTTGGGTAATAACACTTAGTATTTACTACATGGAGTGCTTTGTCTTCAGATCACTTTAAAAAATTAAATAGTTCTCATGACGTCCCACAGAAGTAGGTAAACGTAATATCCCCGCTCAACAGAGGAGAGAATTGAGACTCCAAGGTGAAGTGAATTGCTCCAAGTCACACAGCAAGGCCGTGGCAGAGTTGGGAGGAGAACATGAGAGTTTCTTTCTCCCACTTTCACACTCAGACTATGCTGCCATGTTGTGTTTTTACTCCTCAAGTAACTCACCATGTGGATAAAGGATAGACAGTAACCTCAAAAGATCATGAATGGAAAAAGAGGTTTGGGCTCCTACGAAACTTAAACGCTTTTGAAATTTTTAATCATGATATTAATTTATTTATTGAGATTTCTTTGACTCTAAATAAGATAAGATCCCAAGCTCTGGGCACCTTTTTGCGTCTTGACGATCTTTTAAAATTTATTTTGTAAAATAGACTCCAACAGTTACCCTGGGATCACAATACCACAACAGCAACACAAATGATAAAGCATTCCATGTGAATGCTCACGAGAGTTCCCCTACTGCTACAGCCTGTACCAGTGTGAAAACAGGCCTTGTATCATGCCCTGAAAGTTAACAAAGTCAAATTGTTATGAAGGAGACTGAAATTAGTCTGGAATATTAATTATTGTAGTGTCCAGAAGCCCCCCAAAAGTCCAGGCTTATATTCTGCTAAGCCTAGACTAAGAGACAGTCCCTGCCCCAAAGATCTCACTGCAAATGTAATCATTTTACTGTATGTCCACAGTGCTGTGTTTGTGAAGCTCCTAAAGTGAGAGAACCTAAAATCTCAGTTGTAATGTCAGGGTGAATTCTAAAACAGTGTATGAGTGCATGTGGTAGTGGCAACACAGAACTGGGCTCACGTTTGATCTCTCAGAAGCACTTACATGGCCTCAGTTACCACCTCACCTCACAATCTTTATTATAGTTAACCTAGCAACACGCTTGTGAGATAGGGAAGTAGATTAAAAGTTTATAAGGGACCGTTGTGATCATCTGATTTGATTCGACCATAGCACAGGTTATAGGACTTCCTTGAATTAATTCCTGTTTTTCCCATTTTACAGCTTGGAAACTGAGGCACAGAGAGTCTAAGCAAATTGACAAGGTCACACATGTCTGTGTCAAAGTCGAGAACTGAATGCACCTCTCAAGTCTGGGCAGTGCCCTAGCCACTGGACCTTCCTTCCTCATTCTGAATTCAGTTTCTCACTTCCTTGCTTGATAGGGCCCAGAGCACTCTAGAATCTATGTATATGCTCAGCCTCCTGGGGGAATGAGTTAGATTGCATCACGCTGCTGTAGTACCCGCTGCTAGATAGTCCAGTCAAATGTTGCATTAGTGAACACTGAAAAGAGCTCCTTTTAACTCTCCTGGTGGGTGGACGATTTTGTTGATGTGAGTCATTTGTCAGGGAAGAAGGAAGATTATAAGGCTTTCAGAAAGGCCCATGTTTGACCTCCTCCTGGCTTTTATAGCCTATTGAGATTCTCCCTGTTGTGCAAGCCCCAACTTGGGAGGAAATTTTAGGCCAAGAGTGTGTGTAGAAGCTGATGGAGAGGGATTTTAGCATTGACAGTAGAGGTTGAGGAGAGAAGAATTAAAAAAAAATGGATGGAGCGTAAATCCCATAATTTCACCAGAAAGCCATAGTCTCACTTTCCATTTACTTGTGTTGTCTTTGACAAAACTGCAAATAAAGCTGGAGACAATGTCTGCAATGAAATATTCTGAATGGGATTTCTTCCCTTCTGGCTCTATGAGCAAAAGCAGTTGTAATGCTGGCTAGACACAACCTGTTTGCCCTCAGAGCAGCCACTCCATTTTCAAGAAGAGAAGCATTCTGGCATTAGGAGCACTGTGATAAATGTTTTCAGGAAATACTTTCCAATTAAGGAAGATAACTCTTTGCCTCTAACTAATGATTGCAAATTACTCCCTTCCCCGGACTTAATAGTTCAGTTTTAAACATACTTACAATACCTACTCTCCTGGTTGTTTGAAGAACTTGTACTCTTCTGCTAATGGTTCTTGGGTTGAACAACATTTTTTTTTCTTGCTTCCTAATTAGAATAATCCTCAGTAATAACAGCCTTTCCCCCACAAATATAACTTACCCAATTTTAATACACACTTCAAATTATGAACACATATTAATTAGTGGGGAGAACTATAACTGTAGTAATAAATGAACAAACAACAGTTTGAAATCTAGAAAATTCTAATTTAAGGATAAATTTTTAAACATTACAGTTCTGGAAAGTTAGGGTGGACCTGTTCTGGGAATGAATCGAGGTTGTTAAGTAAAAAGAGTCTTTTGTCTGTAGGACCACTGCCTCATTTCTTGCAGAAGTTGTAAGGTTAGCATTAGTGAATGAGTCGGGATTGCACCAGAAGAAGGCAGATTCTTATGGTTAAGGTTGACTGAATGTTAATTCAACTGAATGTTGCCATGTAGTTCCTGTGTGATGCTGGGCAAGTTATTTAACCCAAACTTTTCACAGGTGGTCACAAACTGTCATCTTCATTTTCTGAGTGCCCAATTGTACACCTTGGTGTCTGAAGTGCTGAGCTCTTATAGTCAATGAGAGCTGTGCCCTGAGCAAATAAAGTGCTATACAATGCTAAGTACGCTGAAGAATCAGGATCTAGGAATTTCAAATCAGGGACCCAAAATTCGTGGATGTTCTTGACCTCAATCTCTCTTTGTGCTTCATTTCCCAACTGTAAAATGGAGATAGTATCAACCTCTCAATTTATACGGGTATTGTGGAAATAAATTATTACTGTTTGTGAAGAACTCAGATAGAATAGTGATGTGCAGCATAGAAATGCCAATAAGAAAATTAATAATGCAAAGAGTTTAAGGCCAGAAGTCTCATGGATCTGGACTTCGGTGGTCAGGCATAGCAGTTGGAGCCATGGTGGTCAGGAATCAGAAGTTATGCCGGAGGGCAGGAGCAAGGTTGGGAACAAGGCAGGCACTGGAATGATCGCAGTTGTGTGTGTAGCATTGAGCAGCCCCCGGCCAAGTGCTACAGCTGGGCTTAAGAGCAGGCATGCCAGTGGCACTCAGCCAATCAGGCAAACTGCTCCATTAGAGATTTCAGATGCGGTTAGCCAGTTAATTCCAGGCCCAACTGGAGGCCCTCACTCCTGACAAGAAGGGGCCACCAGATCATGTTATCTGACCTTCTGTATATCACAGGCCACCAACAGCACCCAGCACCTGCACATGAAACCCAACCACCAAAATTAGACCAAAGTATTAGAGACTAGATTATTATGTGCTTCTGCCTGAGAATAGAAGGGACTGAGGTGCACTGTTGCTCAAGGGCCCCACAATGGCAAGAAAATGATTAAGCGAGATTGTCATGCAGAAGCCCATCTCCAAAATCACATGGACAGTTTTTGCAAAGCCTGCCAAGACTTTGGGCTTACTATAAGCTTAATAAAGACTAACAATGTGCCAAGGAGTTGAAGAAGCACCCTTCATCAACATCAATAATTATGAACTTGAAGTGGTGAACAAGTTCTCCTACTTGGGGTTCACTATCGCAGACAACCTTTTACTTGAAATGGAACTCAACATCTGCCTCAGAAAAGCTGCCACAGTAATATCTAGACTGAGCAAGAGGCCATGTCAAAACAACAAACTGACAGAACACACAAAGATCTGTGTGTGTTGTGCATGTGTTCTCAGTACCTTTTGAACGGGAATGAGATGTGGACTTTATACTTTCATCAGGGAAAAAAGGCTCAACAGCTTTCAAATGCGTTGTCTTCATGGAATTTTTGGAATCTCCTCGAAGGACAGAATCACCAGCACTGGGGTGCTAAATGGGCTGACATACCTAGCACGCAAACACTCCTTAAACAGAGATGCCTCCACTGTCTTGGGCGTGTGCTGAATGAATGAATGGGCACATCCCAAAGGACATCCTCTGCAGCATCTGGAAAAAGACATAAAGGATGTCCAAAATTGCATTTCAAGGATTTGTGTAAGTGGGACCTCAAAGAAATGGACATGGTTATGGATAACTGGGAAGTTCACACTCAGGACCACAGCCTTTGGAAACAAGAGCTCAATAAAGGTCTCCAAAGCTATGAGAAGAAGCAGTCCAGCTTACAAGAGGAGAGAAGAGCTCTCAGAAGGCAGAGTCCAAAGGGTAGAAACATCAACTTTAAATGTGACAAATGCAGCAGAGATTCTTTCTTGAGTGGCTTTCTTCAGCCACAGCTGTGGCTGCCATAAAACCAACTGAACAAATTTATTACCTTTCAGGGGCACACACCTATGTTCTCTTGAGACCAAAGGATGTCTGCTACTACTGCTACATGAGTTTCGGGTTGCAACCCAGACCAGTGAGGGAGTGTGTCATCACATGTCCTGTAACCCTGCGTGCCTGAAATGAACTGCTGCCGTAGCTCCCAGCCTGGGATGCTCACAGTCAGACTACAAGCATGCAGGTCACACCAAGCTCTGGACCGAGCAGCCTGCCCACGGCCCCGCTCTAACTTCTATCTGGCTTGGTTACAAGCAGCATGGTGACCCCAGCACACTCCCACTCCCAGATTTTCCCCTCAACTTGTGCTCTGCAATATCCAGCCCTCTTCTGGACAATTCAGAGAAATAATAAGGTTCATTTGTTCCTTGTAAAGATATGAAAACACATCACAGCTTCTTAACTTACTGGGGTAAACACACCCTTCCATGCAAATACAGCACTGAGTCGGTTTATAGTAAAAATAAAATAAATTGATTAACAGTACTTAGGTTAAATGATGCCAAATAAAAGAAATAATGTTAGAAAGGGTTATAAGCAAATCAAAGTGAAAACACTCATCTAAAAGTCTAAAACTTAAGCTAGAAAAGTGCATGCTTTGTTCAAGGTGGTTTCACTTCTCCATCATTTTTCTTCCCTACCATAGCTGATTTTTCCCTCAGTTCAGACCTTCCACACAAGTACCAGATCCTGGCTTCCCATGTTTTCCTAGGTCAAAGATATTTTCCTAAGCAGGTTTCAATACCTCCTTGGTTGAAGGAACCATCTTTCTCAGCTTGCAAGACCTCTGGCCTCTTGTGTCCCTCTAGTTATAGATAACTTAGGGGTTCTCTGCCCTTCCCTTTTTACAGTCCAGTAAACATTCTGAATAGCATCTCTTTCAAAGTTCATTGACCTTGCTTTCAGAGGCAGGATGACCTCATGCTTTTCCTCCCTTTCTGTGGTCTTCCCACTCCCCCTACTGATTTCTGTGTAAATGGGGCATTCATTGGTTTTTTTGGGTCACACCTTGCTTAATTTATTTGGAGAGAAGTAGATAGCTGTGACATTCCCTCCTGTCTGGGAAAGACTGGTTTCTCCCTTTGTTTGGGTCACAGACTGGAAAGCATAATATTAATGAGTGTTCATAATTCCGTATGCACTGTTAATACATGCAATCACCAATGACGTTAATCAACAGTATGTCACGTGCTTTCATAAAAGACTTTGTTAATACAGTAATATTGTATACAATCAGTTGATTCATTTGCTTATCACTTGAAGTTCAGCTCCCCTCCCCCCATTTTTATAGACCAATAAACCTCTGCAATGTATTCTCTGAAAAATGAAATCCACACTGAGCGTCTCTCTCCTGGTGGGTGTAGATGCCATGTTGCCTCCTCCCCCACTTATTAATTTAATAGCTTTGTTTGCCTAATGTGTACATAGAACTTTCATTGTCCTTGCCTGATGACACTGGTGAGAGAAGCAAACAATTCCCTTTGTGTAGGACTGACCTGTTTACCAACTCCCGCTGATATGCCCAGTTTGAACTCATTTTAATTGTAATTCTAGCAAATATCCATGACTTTTAGTACACACGGCATACAGACATCATGTGAGAATATTAATGAGCAGTGAGTTGGTTTTCTAATGATATATCACATTACACCTTTTAGATACCAGTTACAACCGGATTGAGTTGGGGTAGGTTGAATTGGTCAGGCCAGCTGAAACTCATTACCTGATACTAATGAGTCCCTTGCCCTCTGGCACTGGGATGCTTCTAGGGTGACACCATCAGAGCACATGGTTTTGGGAAAATATAGGAGTGGGAGTGTGTTGGAGTCATCTTGCTGGTTGTAACCAAGTCTGGTGGAAGCCAGAGTGGGGTTGTAGACAGGCTGCTGGGGTCAGAGCTGCTGAATCAGGGCACACAGACACTCAGGGTGTGACCTATATGCTTGTAGGCTGGCTGTGAGTGTCCCAGACTGGGCCAGCCTTGATGCATCAGAGGAAGGAGACGAAGCCCTGCTCCCAAAATACATGGTGGAAAGGGAATCCCTTCTTGGCCCCTGCAGGTGAATGGCTGAAGCCCACAAGCATGAGCTTTTAGAAATATAAGGCATATACCAGAAGGGACCTCCAGGGCTGCTGAGATCTACCATCTTGAGCAACCCCATTATGCAATCACACTAATAAATTTGCCCAGCTCTCTTAAACCTCATTAAATTGTTTGCTCTCACAACTCCTTTTGCGAGATGTTCCAGAACATTATTCCTCTGGTGGTTGGAAACCTTTTAATTTCCAGTCTGAATTTGTTCATGGCCATTTTATATCATTTGTTCTTATGCCAACAGTATCCTTTAGCTTAAATAGTTCTCCACCCTCCCTTCACCCCCCACAATATATTTATGGAGAACAATCATATTCCCTCTCAGCCTTTGGTTTGCTAGGCTGAAGAAGCCAAGCTCTTCCAGTCTCTTGTCATAAGCTAGACCCTTATATCCCCTAATAATCCTAATAGCTCTTATCTGTACCTGTTTCAATTTGAATTAATCTTACTTGAATGGGGTGACCAGAATTGTACACAGCATTCCAAATGCAGTCTTACCACTGCCTTGTACAATGGCATTGATTCTTCTCTATCTCTGCAAGGAATGCCTCACCAGGGACATCCTAGGATCACATTTGCCTTTTTCACAGCTGCATCACATTGGTGACTCATTGTATTCCTGTGATTGATTCACACACCAAGGTCTCTCACCAACTCTGTCACTTCCAACAGATGAGCTCCCAGCTTGCAGCAGAAATTCTTCTCATTAGATCCTAAATGCATGACCTTGCACCTTGTACTATTGAATTTCATCCCATTTCTGTCACTCCAGTCTTCAAGGTCATCTAGATCTTTTTTATATAATAATGTGATCTTCCTCTATATTGACAATGCCTCCCAAGTTTTTATCATCAGCTAATTCTGCCTTCAGAGCAAGGTTTGAATAGTGTGCAGTAAATAAGGTCTAGGGCAACATATTGAACAATGATGATAAAACAAAATATTGAATATATTAGTGAGTAACATCCATCCTGTGCACTGAATGAGGCAGGGGTCCTGTGGAAAAAATAGTATGGGATCATGCACTTAAAGACCATCAAAATGCATATACACAGGAGGTCTGAATTAAGCTTGCACAGGCAACCTTTCTGAACTTTTGAGTGCTTGACTTTGCAACTTTAACATTCTTTTTAATGTGGTTTGTGGACAATATTCAATAAAGGTGAGATTTTTCAAAAGCACTCTGTATTAGCCACACTCTTTTGCCATTAAAGTCAATGGGTGTTTTACCATTGACTGCAGTGGAAGCAGAGTTAGGCCAGTGTTGAGTGAGCTTTTAAGATCCTGCACAATGACTGTAATATTGCTGAACCAGAAGTGCTCTGAGAAATACACTGATAGAAAATATCGTTCTTTACTTCAGTGTGTGAACTCCGCAAAGGACTTGTTACTCCTAAGGGCTGCTTGCTTTCTCTGTGAAAAAACAACTGCATCTGGGATATGCTAAAATTAGCTGTTGGCTGTGTTTACTGGTGTTTGCTACTGCATAACATGAGTGTATACAGCTTCTCATATTAACCTTGAATGCAGACTTTCAATAACCTGACTCTGAATTTTGGCCTCCTTGAACTAACATAGAGTATTTTATTTGGCATGCATAGGTTTAAAGGACCTAGGGCAAAGTTTTATTATGTTATATTAGCACTGCAAGCCCCAAGCTAAACCAGAGCCCCATTGTGCTAAATATTGTACCTACACTGCCCTGAACAACTTACAATCTAAAGAGACACCAAATGGGAGAAAGGAAGTATTTCTTATTCCTGTTTTACTCTTGGGAAAGCAAGGTACGAAAGATTAACTGACTTGTCCAAAGTCATACTGGGAGCCTATGGTAGTAACAGCCAGTAACTGAGCCCAGATCTCTTGAGTCCCATGCCAGTGCCTTAGCCTCAAGACCCTAGTTTGTCTCAGCTTTCCTTTAAGGACATCATATTAAAGGTTGATATATATGCTAAGATATCTGTCTATCCTTATTAAGTATTTTCTCCCAACTCTTTCAGTATGGAATAGCTGTGAGAATAGAAGAATAGTGGTAAATGATTGCCTCTCTCTACCAACAAAACATACTATTATTATTATTTTTCCCATCCCACCAGCCCTATCCCTCTTAGTACTCTTAAACAGTTGTAAATCAGAAGGTAGTCACCTGATGCTGTAACAAATGACTGACTGCACAAGAAGGAAAAAGTCACAGCAACATATAATTTCATACACTGAATTTTTTTTGATGTTGTCATACAAACGTTTTTGACACTAAGAAACAAACTATCAGTTATAACTATTTTGTTATGATCTATTGTGCAATGCAAGAAAATCTTACTTTTCTTAAATATGTATTACAACTGCAAGTAGAACTATTCTTTACAGTGAGGCATCACAGTTTGTATAATCTAGCACCTAGGTATAAGAAGCTCGCCACTGGAAACTGTCCAATTTGGCAGTCTAAAAATGTACTTAAAAAAAACAAACTGTTAGCTGTTTTCTCCAATAGAAGCAGCATTGCTCTGCTATATATTTTTTCTCCATTGGTTCGCTGCTTCATGTCTACCATGTAGAGTTGGTATGTCGAAAGCTAACAATAATACCTAGCACTTCTGTAGCACTTCTCTCTTGCAAAGCACTTTACAAACATCATTATCTTAATTGATCTTCACAAAGCCCTGTAGTAAGGTGGTTCCCACTTGCCAGATGGACAAATTGAGATGCAGAGAGGTTAAGTGACTTGCCCAAGGCCAAGGTGGGAGGAGTCAATGTCAGAGATGGATTAGAATTCAAGGAAAATGAGTAACTCCCCTTGACATCAATCAGTTGATCTCACTTACTTCAAACTAAATTATATATATCCTGTAGGAAATATATTAAATTCTCACATCATTAGACTACGTCTTTCCCTGTTTGTATCTCTCATTAGCCAGTGAGTAGAAGTTCTATTTCTGTTATTATTTTATTTATTTGTATTGTGGTTGTACCTAGGCGTCCCAGTTATGGACTAGGGTCCCATTGTGCTAGGCGCTGTGTAAACATGGAAGAAAATACTCATAATTTAGCTATGAAACAAGAGACAGCAGGTGGATGTTCACAGACGGGAGCACAAGGAAATAATAAGATTGTTTTCCTCCCAGGGATGGGAACAGGGTAGCAGATGCACGATAATTGTGTTACAGTGAGCTACCAAAGAAGGTGATCCAGAGCTGGCAGCCTTGAAGAAAGACCACAGTAATACAGATGAGTGAATAAAAACAAACAAAAGGCCTCCCATGTGAAACTGAGAGTTATTTTGGAACACAATACCGTCTTCAAATGGAGTTTGAGTGGAATCCTTTCCCCTTTCTTGGATTCAGGAGGAAAATCTAGAGTGCAGCTCAAAAAGGTCTATAACAGGGCTGCTAGATAATCCACATGATAGAGGCCTTAGAATGCTTAATGCATTCAATGGCTATGGAATCACAATTCAAAGATAAGTCAAACACTCTGCTTTCATTATTCCTCCTCTCCAGATATTTAACCCCTTTCTCTGTTGTATGGGTTTCAGAAACTCATTTCTAGAGCACAGAACGTCCTATTTTAACTTGCTCTGAAAGTCCTAATCAAATAATGACATTCCACAAAATCTTGAGATTTGAAATGCTATGTCCAGAATGAGTTCAAACACAGCTTTCAGCAAGCTGAGAGTCTGATCCTGCCCTGATATAGGCAGGTACACCTCACTGTGCATCTTATAAAATTGGCCACTAGCCAGGCATGAGAAAGAACAGTAGCTGATTTCACCTAATGTGCATTGATGAATGCCCACGTCTGAGAGGTGGGCCAAGCCCTATATATCCAGCAGGGTGAAATCTCTGTCCTTTACCAACCACACCTTAACATCGAGGGTTATTTCTGCAAGAGGCAAGATTTCCATTGCCAGAATGTGTTGCAATTATGTGGCTGAATTCTGCGCTTTGGCGCATGCCTGTGGTTCTTATAGGCATCCTTGGGGATGCTATGCATACATCTGAAGGGAGACTTCAGCCATCCTCTCTAAGTGCCTTTTTCAAACAGCTGATTTAATGAGCTGCAAATTGGAAATTCTGCTTTTTATTCATCTCACAACAGATTTTTGTTAAATAAAGGGAGATTCCCATTGCAAACTGAATTATTGTCATGTGCTACAAGGATCTGTTTAGTAATAAAGGAAATGATTACAGGATTTGAATAAGCTGCATGGCTATAACTTTATCAATTTCTTCTGAAACATTAGTTATTTCCTTAGGGCTAGATTGAGAGTTTACTCCCTGCACTGCTGACAGAGGCAATGTATAGCAGCACCGTCCAGGCAGGGCCCCCACATGGGGAGGAAAAAGGGTACACTTGCTGGGGCCCCATGGCCCTGGGGGGCCCGGCCCATGCTGCAACCCGCATGAGTATGTATGTGCAAGGGGGCCCATGTTACAAGTTTGTACTGGGCATGAAAAAATTATGCTTGGGCCCTGCCTCCAGGAGGATCATGGGGGTGGGGAGGAGATCTAATTTACTGTTGCCCTGAAAAGGATTCAGCTTTATCTTTCTTTTTGTGCCATCCCACCTCTCTGCTAGCTGGTGAGTACAAGGATCTGGCATGGCCCAAAGTTCTGCCCACTATCCACCGCTCTCCACCTTCCCCTCCCCCAGTTCTATCAGGGAGTTTACAGACAGTCAATTTTGCTCCTTTGCACAGCTGAATAAGACAAGGTCACTATCTAGTCCATAATGGATTAAAAATTGGGCCATCAATGGGAGTATTTAGTAAAGTGAGCAGGATTTGGCCCGTTAGCTGCAGTAATTGGTATACAGTCTCCAGTAATTGGTTTAATACCCTCTGTGAACATCTTCAACAAACCACCTAACTAAGCCATTATAAATACAGAACAAGCGTTAATCTTGGGAACTTGGATTACGATGCATTTAACAAGAGAGAGAGAATTCAGTTTAACCAGTAATTGCATGTCAGCTCCATCAAACGTCTGGATTATTTAAAATGCATCTACCATAGCAAGTGATATCTGGAGCCATTAAATACTGCTATTTGAAACACTATTATCTCTTTTAGTTACTTTGATTTCTTCACTGACTCTTTGTTTCTTTCCCAACTACTTATATTTCTCACTAAAACAGTATATTATTTGTCTTCCATGAGATCTTACAGATCCATTTTATTTCAGCAAAATTCCATCTCTTAGCAGGCTGCTTGAGATGGCATTTTTGTGATTTTTTTAGCCAAGATCTACATTGTTTTATTTTACTGAAATCCAAATTGTTCTAAGATGTGAGATTCTTATAAATCCCTGTTGGGGTGGGCTACATGGGGGTACTATGGAATTGCACTGGTACAGGTTGTCATGCGGGCTGCATTGGGGGGGGGCATTTGTGTTATTTGACATTAATATGTCAAAAATCATAATTATTCATGTAAGACATGCCATGTCAGGTACTGTTAGAAAGGTTAGGATATGCTGAATAAGATGATAATATTTGTGTTCATGTGTGATATATGTGAGGAAAGTTATGGAGATCTTTGATATCCTGTATTTCAAACTGTGCTGTAAAAGACACACCCCGGACAGAGAGGCCACAGGACAATAGCCCGCTTAATGGCCCATCAAGACCTTTACAGAAGCCAAAGGCCTAGGAAGAAACTAAAGGCATACCTGAAGAGTTACCAGGATTGGCCCATGTGACTCTGGACTCCATTTTGGTTCCTGTAAAATTCCACAAGCCACATGGCCAGAAACAGAGGGTATATAAGATCAAACCACAGAAACCATTTTATCTTTGTTTGGTTCTTTGCTCCTGTCCAGCTGCGGACACACCTCTGGATCAACACACTTTGCAACTGAACTGAAGGACTTAGACCCATCCAGGTACTGGATGTATACCAGAGGAACTATACAACTCCACAATTATTCTAGAAACCTGATGTATCGGACTTTTAAATCATTTGTATCTATCTGATTGCTTTAAGCCTTTAACACTTCTTTTATTGTTTGTTTTTCTTTTATTAATAAACCTTTAGTTTTAGTTACTAAAGGATTGGCTGGCAGCATGGTATTTTGGGTGAGATCCAAACTTATAGTGAACTGGTACTGTGGCTGGTCCTTTGGGATCAGAGGGAATCTTTTAGTAAAGAGCATAGAGTTTAAATGACTGGTCTCTTTACTGGACCTAGTGTCAGTTTGGGAGCCAGAGACTGAAATGCAGTAAAGGGGGCTGTGTGTATTTGCACAGTGGCTTCTTGATAACCAGTGTGGGGGAATCAGAAGCACTGTTTGTGGCTGGTTGGGAAGTCTGACTGCAGTGTCACCCACCAGTGCTGGGAGAATTTGCTCTCCTTTTGCAGCCTGCCCTGACCCTGGCATTATCAGTGGGCTACCCTGGGCACAGACGGATTACACAGGTGACAGCACGGGGATGCATTCTTAGCAAACAGGAAAAGCGAGCCTATTTCCATCTCTCTGTAGGATGGTTCAGTGTGCTTCCTCCTCTGCACTGGTTCTGCCCTGCTGGCCAGTGCATAAATGTGTGTGGAACTTCCTCCCTGTACCCTTTGGGATGATTTTTGCACCTGAGAGCACTAAGATGGCCTGCAATTGTGATTGACCTCTGGGAGGAATATAAAGGCATGGTTGAGTTCTTGCAGCATTTTCCCATGGGGCCATTCCCAATCAAGCCCCAAGGAATTCTTTTTTAGGGTCCAACTTTGAGCTCAAAGACACAGTGATGGTATCCATGTATCTTGAAAAAGTCTATTTGTCTGTTCTGGCTTATGTTGTAAACTACATTCCCCACCTACTCACCTGTGTGATATCGGAACTGGAAGCTTAGTGCAATGCATTAAGGATTGTTCAGCTTTCTTAATATTGCTAGGGAACTTTGGTAGGTTTTATTTAAAAATATTTTTAATTTGATTTTTGGAACACAAATCCCTTCCTTATCTAGATTCATCGACTGCATCCAATTTACTGTTGTACAATAGAAGCCCATGCCAAATAAAGAATCACCTTGGCTAGAATAAAAAAAAAATGCTGTATGAAACATGAAGGTTTCTCTAGGATGTCAGTCTGTATGTGCCCTCCGAAATCTTCTAGTACGAACTGTTATATTTTTGACTTAGTAGTAGGTTGCTTTTAATTTTATTACACTTGAAAGTGATATGAAACAAAAATTCACTATTCCAGCCCCTTTTGGCCAAGTGACCTGAAAATGCTTGCATTCCTTTAAACATTCCCAACCTACTGAGCCAAGCCTAATTGTTTTCTTAATTTACAATGCCAGTTATAGCCAATGGTATCATTAATCATTGGTATTATCAACTTAAATGAATCTTTTGGTGAACTTACAGTACATTTAAATAGTGCAAAAAGCAGTTAGACTTTTTTTTCCTAAATAAAGAGGCTGCAAACATCTAAAAAAATATGTCATTGGAAGAGGCTGCCTGGCCCTGGTGATTAGTAATGGGATACAAGGTTTCTAATTTTAAATCTTGGTCCTACTGAATTCAAAGGGAATGTTAGTATTCTTGTCAATGGATTCCCAGTTTAGCCTTAAATGACTGCTTTGAAGTTAAGCCTGAATGGCCTTGAACATAAGTCATCATTATTCTGTAATTATTCATTGGCTTTATGAAGTGAGTTGGTGTTTTCAGTTCAGTTCCTACTAGAGTCATAACTACATTTTCTTTGTCTTCTATAGACCTCAACCATTGTTAGCTAAAATGATAATTAGCAGTGATCATGGCTTGATCTAATGCCTACTGTAGTCAGCTGAAATCTTTCCATTGATCCCATTGGACATTGGATCAAGTGTTGTATGAGCCAATATATAAAATGCCTAGGTGTCTTCTTACTGGGACACGTGGTGTTCTAGAGGTCAATCCTATATAGTGCTGAACACTCACTGGAGTGGTTAAGCATTCTCAATTCTATCTACAATGGATACTGAGGGTTCTTGGCAACTTGCGGGAATGGCTTGGCTTGCCAGTACCTGTGGAGTAGTCTGTTTGTATTAATGATGATCAGGTTCTCAGTAGTGTGCCCTCTATGCTACCCAAGAGCAGTTCCAAGATGGTGCTAATTTCAAGAAACAGAAGAATTTTAAAATGCCAGGAAACGAATCATGGGAGTTGTTTAGTTTGACCCCAAATCCCAGAATTCCAGTAGGTTCTGGTAGGCATCCCACACTGCATCATGAGAAAAAACCCAGAGCTTAGTGTCAGAAAATTGCACCATGGGATATCTGCCCAGAGTGCTGCGAGGTAATTTTGAAAAAGTCCAAGTCTACGTAGACACATTGATTCACAAGGAAAGTCACTTAAGCCAGCATAAACAAAGCATTTGGATGCACTCTTTCATTATAGTTATTCCATATTAGTTATAGAGGGAAAAAATTATTTCAAGAAAACTTTTCTGTGCAAATGAGGCTTTGGATGCTCTGTAAAATGTGGCCTGAAGGAATGAAACTTGCTTAAAGACCTTAAAAGGATATATTGTCCTCCAGTTGGAGTGGTCTGTGTATGATGGAAATGTTACATAAATGTCTATTATGATTTTGGTTTTTATAGGCTCAAATATGTAAACAGGTCGAAAACTTGAGAAACCCCAGAACAGGGAGTGGCCACTTGAGCATGATGACTGCTGAAATTTAGTTTTCCTCAATGTAATTTGCCTCACTTCATCCTCATTGCCCCATGCATTGCCACGCTCTGTTACAGCAGACGCACATCTAGTTCTCTTGGCTTAAATTCATTGACGCTCTTTGGTTCCGTGACTGTTCTGAAAAAATCATTCCTTTGAGTTTTGTATGAATTTTTGTTTTTATTCATGTACTCCTAATTAGAGATCTGCTCTGCTTTGATTGTCCACGTGACAAAGTTACATCCTGACACACCATCTGTTTGCTACCTCAATTAGAGATTTCCTTCATCTATCCATGTGAAGACATAAACATCACACAGCTTATGCCTTAAGAGTTGTTTCTCATGTGATGTCCACAGGAAGTAAATCAATAATCACTGCTTCAGAGAGTTTACAGTCCTGGGCCCTGATCCTGCAATTGACGCCACGTTGCTGGACTCTCGTGCCCATCCCAAGCCCTGTTTGACTTCCTTGGAGGTCCACACAGTGAATTGTGCAAGATCAGGGCATAACACCTTACATTATTAACATGTATGTTTCAGTGCGCCTAAAGACCACAACCAGGTTAGGCCTTGTTGTGTAGGCTTTAATACAAACATATGGTAAGTGACACTTCCTACCCCAAAGATTTATAATCTGAAAGACAAGATGGGACAGGTGGATGATCAAACAAAGGCAGAGGTAGAGTGGAGGAAGATGGTGCACATCCTTTTAGTATTTATTTGTTATCCTATGAGCTCAAGGATAATAAATACTAATGACAGATGCAATACTTCTAATTTAGTGGAGCAATTAAAATTAAAGTGCTAATTGTCTTCAGTAACTTCAATGACAGACTGATATTTCTATCGTCGGGAATTAGTTCTAGTGGGACAAACTTGGTACATTGGGGATACCTGTTATTGCCTGCATTGTTATGATTTGCTGTGCATGTTGATGCTTCTGATTACCATCGCTTGCAATTGAGACAACAGATTTCCAGATAATACATGTCACCAGTTTATTACATACATGTCACCGTTTAGCTTAAGTTTTCACAATCTGTTAATAATACACGTGGTTCAGCTTCTGAACTAATGTACATATTTATTAAAGATAAGATGCATTGTGTGCCATTCCTCACCCACCACTGTTGGCTTCCTTCCCATTTCTAGTTACATAAACATATTAATTATACATTGTGTAATGAATAAATTATAAGATGTTATCACAGTTGCTTCTTTCTCAAGCCTTTACGTTATGCTTTATTCATGTGAGTGGTCCCCTTAAGTTCAGTGGGGTAACTTTCATGTTTCAGAATGATTTAAATATGGATGGCAGGATCAGGTCCATATTTTTAGTGGCATTCAAACTGACCATTTTACTTCACTGTCTACCCAGTAACTGCAGACAGAAAATGTTAGTTATCCGTGAAAGCTAGGACAACAGATCCTGTTCCGTTTTAATTTGGATCTTTCATGTAGAAAATAGAGACTACTGGGGTTTAAAGTACCATCTGTCCTCCAGGAAGGAAGTGTGTGTATTTTCTTAGGGGAACTCAATATTATCCATATTGTACATTCAGCAATCCACTGCAGGACAAGTAAAGAATTTTTAAAAAAGAATTGTGCCCTTTTTAGCTTCCATATGATACATAATATAGACTTGAAAGGTTGGTTGATTTAGTTTCTTTTCACATAGATACGTTTATAGATACATTTTCTGCTTGTCTTTTTAGATTAGAAATATCAGGAAGTCCCTTGTTTTATTGGAGCACATGGAGGAGGTCTCAGGTAGTGTGACCAGAGAGCAAGTGTGAAAAATCAGAACAGTGAATGGGGGGTAAAAGGCATCTCTATAAGAAAAAGCCCCAAATATTGGGACTATCCCTATAAAATCAGGTTCCAGGGGGTAGCCGTGTTAGTCTGTATACAGCAAAAACAACACTGTATCCTGTAGCATCTTAAAGACTAACAAATTTCTGCGGGAATAAGCTTTCGTGGGCTGCAACCCACTTCGTCAGATGCAAAATCAGGACATCTGGTCATCCTAGTCTCAGGGGTGTTTATTATGAGCTTTCAGACTTTAATTGAAAGGATCCAGACGCTTTGCTCTCTAACAAAGACTTCCTGTCTTGAAAGTATTAGTCACTAAAAGGCATTTGTATAAATATGAAGAACGCATAAAACAAAATAATTAATTTCAGTTGTTCGCTGCTCGTCATAGTCACCATGAGGAACCTAAATTTCTAATTTGAAAAACCAAACAGGCAAGAGGAAAACAAACAGCCCCCCCTCTCCCACAGCTTTTCAGGCCTTCTTCATATATAAAGAAGCATTAGAAAAGGGTAAAGGTCTGATTTAATTTTCCATCTGCAGGTCACCTGTAAACCTCCAGAAATGAGTGTGTATGTATTATATATGCACACTTGGCTTTACATTCATATTAGATCTAAATAACCAGCTCCCAATTTATATATATATGAAACAGAATTTCTTTATGCTTTGAGTATTTTCCATCTTACAAGGTGGATTATTTTTAACCTTGTCTTCAATACTTTCCTGTTTGTTCTGGAGGTTTTGGACATTTATTTCAAGTATTTTTCAGCTTATTTACTGAATTTTTAGTATGTTTTCCCAGGTTTAAGGATCCTTTAACAAGCTGCCACTGTAATTTGAATTCAGAGAGTGAGGCTGTTAGTGTGGTTTTCTTTCACTGAGACAGCAGGTGTTGGCCTCAGGGCTCTAGTTGAACTGGTAGTGGAGAAGAGGCTGTGATTAGGTGCGAGTTTGAGTGCTGGTTTGCGTCTCCTTTATTTGGAGACTATTTTTCCCCCCAGCACATTTCAGACTGGAGAGCTTCATTCTTTTCTCTGCACAGATGCTCTCAGTTATAACTGCTGGCATTTCATTCTCTCCTTCTGCAAAACAGTTATGGCTGCTTATCCTATAGCTTCTCTTAATCATAGGCTATTTTTTACCTTAGGTTTCAGTTCTGGTGTTTTTCTCTTAATGGAATGATTAAGAAATATCAAGTACTTAATCTTAACCTGGTTCATTAGATGCAAACAAAGAGACACCTGACGGCGCTGACTGACAGTATATTTAAGATCAATGCAGTGAATAGTGAAATACTCCGCAACATCAACAATCTTCCTCAGAACACCATCCTTGCCACCATGGATGTCACTTCCCTATACATTAACATCCCCTCATAATGACGGCATAGGTGCCTGCCTCAAATATTTACAAGACACTGGACAACGCTCTGATATCCACCCCAACACATAATCAAACTCATCCATTTCATCCTCATCCACAATAATTTTACATTCAACAACACTTGCCCAAACTATGGGAATGGCCCTGGGTACTGTGTTGGCTCCCCAATATGCCAACCTATTCATGGGCTGCCTTGAAGAAGAATTTCTGGACAAATACACTATGAAACCAATGATATAGGTGAGATACATCGATGATATTTTCTTCCTCTGGGCAGATGACTAAAAGTCACTCATAGATTTCCATCACAACTTCAACAAACACTACCATTAAACTCTCTCTAGAACACTCCCACCATAGCATCGACTTCCTGGACACCACGATCAACTTCAAAGAAACACATGGATCACCACATCTACCTTCACAGATCCAGTAACTACCCTAAATGCATCAAGAAATCTGTTATCTACAGCCAGGCACTCAAATACCACAGAATATGCTCTGAGAAGAAAGTCCAAGATATACACCTTCACGCACTCAAAACTGCCTTCACCAAAGAAGGACCCTCCACCAGAGAAGTAGATCACATCATGGAACAGGCCACCCAAATACCCCAGAGAACCTGCTCCAATACAGAAATACACCCCCCTTTAACTGCACACCCCTAGTTGTCACCTACCACCCCACATTGGAACCCATACAGGGTATCATCAAACAATTGCAACACCCACTCAGTAGGGACCCTGAAAGAAAACTTTTCTGCAGCCCCACTTTGGGCTTCAAACAACCCCTCAACCTCTCCAGGCTGATCATCAGGAGCAAACTCCACACAGAGCAGGACACACCTACCCAGGCCCTGTCTACACTTACCTTTGCGATTCGGCGGCAGTCAACGGGAGATACACAAGTGACGTCAATCACTTGTGTATCTCCCGTCGACTTTGCAGTTTCTCCTCTGCGCAACGTCCATACTGCACTGCATCGAAGGGAACAGCGCTTCCTTCGATGCAGCGCTATGCCACTTACCGGAGTGGTTTTCCTGCGTCGCTTCCTGGATTGACTGAGCGCGTCTATACAGACCACTCAGTCGATCCAGAGCAATTGATGTGACAGCGGCGAATTTGCCGCCATCAGTGTAGACCCGGCCTCAGAGTGGCATCAGACGTTGCCAGAATAACAAATCAGATGCAGAACCTGCAGCCATATCTCCACTGCTACAATGATCAACAATACCACTCACAACACAACTTTCAACATCTCTGGAGCCTGCCCATCGCAACATGTGCTATACCTCATCCAATGCACTGAATTCCAAATAACAACGGTGCGGGTGAAACCAGACGATCACTACGCTCTCGAATGAACTCACACAGGGAAACGATAAAAGACAAAAACACCCTATCAATGTGGGTGAACGCTTCACAAAGCACTCACTCTGTATTGGACCTATCAGTCTTCATCCTCAAAGGAAACCTGCACAACATTTTCAAAAGCTGAGCCTGAGTTTAAATTCATAATTCTGCTAGACATTAAAAATCATGGATTGAACAGAGACACTGGATTTATGGCTCATTACAACAATCTGTAACTCAATAACCCTCCCCCTGTTTTTGTCCTATGACTGTGGAGGTGTTAACAAGCCACTCCACCTTGAATGGTCCCTAGAATATGTGCTAATTACTTATACTAACAATCTGTTCCATCTTGTATGTAGCTGTGAAGCCCAGAGTGCCTTTTCTGGATCTGAAGAAGAACTAATTGTCACTAGAAAACTTGTCACTCTCACCAACAGAAGTTGGTCCAATAAAAGATTGCCTGACCCACCTGGTCTCTCTAATACAAAAAAATAATAAATACACACACCCTTCTCCCCAAGAGAGAGAATGGGGAGGAAACCTCACTTAATGGACATTAGTCTCTTTCTTTAATTTTAACTCAGATGCCACAATGATGAGCCTGGTAT
Source organism: Mesoclemmys tuberculata (assembly GCA_007922155.1). NCBI lineage: Eukaryota > Metazoa > Chordata > Testudines > Chelidae > Mesoclemmys > Mesoclemmys tuberculata. The sequence goes on from ML675603.1 coordinate 14,451,670, forward strand.
AAGATCCTAAATACTACTGGAGAGAAATCCTGCCTATATTAAAGTATATGAGAATTGCCTGGAGCCTTAAAATCCCTACTGCCCTGTAGGAAGGGAGTCCTTTGTGGTATTCAGTGGTGTTTGCTTTGCAGAGCAATGGAAATGTAATACTACAGGACTGTATTTTTTATGTGCAATTATACTTAACCAACTTGTGGAGTTTAATGCCATGAGAGATCTGTTAGAAGAATTCTGTGGCTGGAATTTTGTTATCTTATGACTGTCAGCCTTTGTACTGGTAAATATAGAAGATAAAGCTTATCTAAAAGTACCTCTTTCTTCACTAGAAATCATAGCAGTTGTGATCAGCCAAAAGCCCTGAAGCTTGGAGTCTGTAGATTTAAATAAGAGGGAGGTGAATACAAAATGAATGCCTAGATTTCTGAGATTCAGATGATAGTCTGTGGATTAGGATGTGTTGTTCTTCTACTGTGTGAAATATGGTGCAGTTGTCCCTAGATGCATTATGAGAGGCATGTTTGCAGTCCTCTGAAGCTATAGCTATTGGCTACTTCTGAAGACAGGATACCAAGCTAGGTGGAGAAATGCTCTGGTCCAGCATAGGAATACTCATGTTCCGTAGCTGCTTGTAATTGTGCTTGTGGTGTGTCAGTGATTTTCCTTGGCTAGGGTTTGAAGGTGCTAAGGAAATTGTGTCAGTTTCCCAGTTTGAGTGAATCTCATTAATTCCTTTTGTTCCTATTGTATATAGCTCCGTAAGTAAATTCCAGCTTGTTGTTTCTGTCAATGATTGAGAAAGTGTTGAAATTACACATTGGAGGAATCCAAAGTGTTGACCTTACGGCAGACTTTTCTGAAGGTTTTTCATAATGTGGATCACTTTTTAAGAGAGAGGATGTCTCATGGAACCTGCTCTCCCATTAAAAATCACGTAACATCCAAGTGTCAGCTGTGAGTCAGATATGGCAACCACATGCAGTATCTTGGTATTTTATGTTTAAAGCATGAAAATCTCAAAAAACAATATACTGTTATGGGCCAGACAATACGAGCTGTGGAGTAGTCATAGCCTTTTGTATCAATACATGTGACAACGACAGCAATTTTTTACGTGGAAAAAGTAGCATTAAACAAGTATTTTATATATATTTAACTGTCTTTTAATGTAATTGACCACTTTGAAAAATAACATTAGACAAGTGGTCAGTGTATTATTTTTAGATTTTTTTTTTTAGTGCAATTTAGCAGCTGGAAACAAAGAGGGAGAGCACGCACTGTATGATCAGCCAGCTCCATGCTACACCAGCAAACATTTTGCTGATTGTCAGTCGTCCATCGACCACATTTTGGGAATCTTTGATTACTAAAATACCATCTCACTACTTAAAATGTGAGCCATTTGTGCTAACATTTTTAATCCCACCATCCTGGAATTTAAAGGGAAAAGAAAAAAAAGGATATTTTTTTACTTGTTTTTCAAAGCTAGATTCACACCGTTGCCAGCAAATATTTGTACGTTCCTAACTTGCTTACCCAAATATCCAGTGTGCATGCACAGATCAGGATTTTGCACATGTGCATTGATAGTTGTGCATTTTCAAATACCTGTGCCTGTTGGATATATTCACACATGGATAAACGTGTTTGTTGGATAGACATACACAAGCTAACATTAAAATCTAGGAGGAATTTTCAAAAGCACCTACATGAGTGAGTAGTGCAAATTTCAAATTCCATTCTTTTTACATAATGTCCTTAATATACAGTTCAATACTATGTTTTACAGTGAGTCAGAACAGAGCAAAGTATCTCCGAATTTAGGGATGAGTGACACAGTTAAGGGCAGTCAAAACAAAAGCATCTCTGCCTTGCTGGGAGGCCTCATGGGCAGAGGGGAAGTGAAGATTGGAGTACGGACATGTAAATTAAATCAGAGGGGTATATTAGGGCATGACAGGGGAAGGTTTTGAATCCTTGAAGGCAGTCTGGATTTGGTGAATGGTAGGAGTCAGTGACTGACATATGAGATGGAATGCTCCCATATTCGGGTTTGAGAGACCATAACATTCTGGCCCCATTGATTTTAGACAATAAGTATTTAGGGAGCAATAGATGGTGGGGGACTATAGGAAAGAAAAAATATAAATGTCCCTAAAAATAAGTGAAATGTGCTTTCGGTGATATAAAGGGTTTTGTCTGTGAACACATATATTATATTGCATATTGAGGAGTTGGTTTCTATAAAATAAGTTCAGTATCTCGCTCTCAGCATTTAAAATAATGTCTGACCTGCAACAATACTTGTAAGTAATGTATCATATATAAGTAAAATAAACTCACTTCGGTATCCTCTTGATAAATGATTTATTTAGCTTGTTGAAGCAGAATGCTTTATTGAATTCCAGTGAAGACCGCCATATATATAAGATCTCACTTAACTGATCCTTTAGTCTTTGCATTGCATGCTGTATACACTTTGCTTCCTGAATAATTTTAGTGTTATATAATATATGAACTTGCCATTTGAAAGGAACATTGCTATTAATAATGGAGGTGTGCTGAAAGGCCCCAGTTAGGATAGGGGCTCTGGTGTGCAAGGTGCTATAAACATGTATATGAATATACAGTCATTGCCTCCAAGAGCTTGCAGTCTGTGGGCTCAGATTTCCTTTCCTTCCTTCCTTCCTTTACTTTCTTCACTTTACTCTCTTGAGTAATACTTTACTCCCTGAGTATTTCTTTTAAAATTTTGCCTTCTTGTAGGACTGTGCACAGACTAAGATGCTACTCAGCAGCATTGGGAAGAATGGCAGAATCTGGCTTGTAGCGTTTGGAATAGGTATAGGAAACTGGGATCAATATGAGATTAAATAAACTTCTGTCATTTTAAACACTAAATTGGAGAACACTGACTGTGTCCTCATGGGGATTGGATGGGAGTAAGGGCTATGGGCCCGTCCTTCAGTGCTTGGTCTCATGAACGGGCCTGGAATTCATCAGCACTGCTCGCCTGAGTAAGGGCTGAAAGACGGGGCTGCAAGTCAAGAGTTGAGGGTTTGGCCCCATGTCATTACTATAACTCTGCTTTATTCAGAGAACTGAGTGGCTGGATCACAGTTAGCCTCATTTGGGTTTGTAAAACAGCTGGTGACTGGCTATCCTGATGAAGTCTGGCAGGAAAAAATACATTTCTCATCTCAGAGTAGGTGTTATGGGCTGCCTGGGGTGTTTAGGCCCAGTCTGAGAAAGGGGCAGTGTGTAGTGGAAGTGCACAGGGAAGGAACTACAACTTTGTGTCACCGTTCCTTCCTGGGGTCTCTTTGTGTGTTAGAGAAGGAGTAATTTCGCACATGCCTTTTCAGGCTGCAGCATACACCCCTCCACCTTTGTGCACTGGGGAGATCGAGCCTGGGACCCACCTATTTGCTCATTTGGGGGTATAACTAGGCACATGGGCCTGATGTCTTTGCTCAGCACTTGGGGCCAGGATCTGAGCGGGCCTTACGCAGCTGTGCAGGAGGGTGGAGCCATTCTGTCCTCATTCACCTGCATGACAGTGAAGGACCCAGGCACAATTTAGCCTTGTAGAACTACTGTGAATGCAGAGTCTCTGTTGGATTGTAAGGCAGGTTTAATACCACCTTTACTACTGTTCTGATTCCAAATCCTGTATTTGATTATACCCTTTATTTACACATTGCAGATTACAATTGTTTAACCATGGAATTTGCAGTACACGCTTAGGGAAATACAGAAATTAAGTGCTGTGTGGGCAGAATTAATATGCTTCTATTAAGAAATCTAACAGGTACCTCTGTGGTGTTTGAGATAATTTGAACATAGCGTTCAGTATGTAATAGCAGGGGCTGTTCTGAGGTTATTCCTGTGGTGTATTCCCAATTCTTCCACTTGTAACCTTGGGCAAATCACTTATCCACGCTATGCCTCAGTTTCCTCATCTTAAAGCTGCATACTGTGATACCTAGTTCACAGGGATACCGTGAGGCTTAATTAAATATTGTAAAATGCTTTGAAATTGCTAGATGAAAGGCAGTACTATACCATTTCACCCATATCTGGTCATTTTGAGGGTAGATTAATAGCAGTTTTCCTTCCAGACCTGTTACCTGATTCAGACTTAGACCATTTCACAGGTCTGGGCATCTCACCAGCCACCTGTCCCTGCTTTATGAAGGATTTGATAATCATTTTATTTGCTCTGTTGGTCTGTGGCTGTTGTGAATAGGCATTTGTGTCTGAGGCAAAAAGCAAGGAGACATTTACAAGCGGCTTTCCATTGGGAGGAATTGCAGCCTGACAGGGTGTGTTACAGCCCCTGCAATTCCTTATACTACATATATTTGGATTTTCTTGCAGTCTTGTTACCTCCTAATTGCAGCTAGAAAACGTGATGTTTACCTATCAGTTGCCCTGCCAGTGTTTCAAATATGTGGATCTGAAGAAAAGCTACCAATTACTCACCTCTCATCAGTTTCATTTACTTGCAAGAAATGGGCAATTTTAAGAGTCTCCATGGTTTAAAGTGTTTAGCAATAGTAGTGTATCTCTAGCACCTTTCTACTTTTTGGCTTGTGCACGCTTTTTAAATAAAAGGAGAGAGGATCCTGTGGAAACAATAGCTACAACAGATATTGCTGGTCCAACATTTTTTTTTTTGCACTGATTCCGTGATGTTTTCAAAGAGTCCGGATTACTGTTGCATTTGAGCCATTTCAGTTTACAGCGGAACATAAAACGTAGCAGGAAAAGCAGTGAGTGCTGTATATTTTTTCTTTGTCATGAACACAATGCTCCCATTAAACTTAATAGGAACTACACATCGACCCCTCTCTGGCTGACAGAGTGACTTTATATAGATGCAGCCTCTTCCTCAGGAACATCTTTCTGTGTGACTGCTTGGTCTACACCTTACCACAAGGTTGCCCTTTTCCAGGGGCTTTTGTCTGAGCATGCTTTTCTGTGGGCTGCATCTTTAAATCAGGCAGAGACAGCCATTGCAGTCTTGGGTAGTGTTTGCTGCATCTCCGAACTGTTAAGTATTCTTAACTTCTCTCATGGATTTCCTCTAGTTTTTTCCCTTCATCATTCCTAAATAGATGACACACACATTTTTTTCAAATGTGATGGTCCCAGGAAGAAGGATGTTTGCAGTTACAGCCCAAAACCACTGGGCCTCAGGAACCATGAATCTCATTCCCAGTTCTGCCAATGACTTCCTGTGTGACCTTGGCAATTCACATTATGGTCTCATTTTCCGAAGCAGTGAGTGCCCCTAGCTCCAGATGTCTTCAACAGAGGCTCAGTTTGGTGAGAATTTCTGAAAACCAGGCATTAAAATCTTTGTGACTCAATTTCCCCCTCTGTAAAATTAGGGATAATATTACCAACATCTGTGATCAGGTTTTGCAAGCCTACCTTCAGTACTGTTTGTAATATGAGATCAAGTATTTGATGAGGTAGAGGATAAAATCAGACATGTCCTCTATGTTGCATGAAGGGGAGAGAGGGAAGCAGAGACCGACCCCAATAGCTTATTTAGAAGTAGACTTTAATAAAAGGGTGTGGCTTTCTCAAAGTCCTACCCCTCATTTCTGCAAAGCAAGTAGGTTTCTAGCTTCCTGTGTTTCCTCTTGGAGCCTGACCTGATCTTAAATCCCCACCCCAGGATTGTTCCTCCACCCTATCTGCTTCTGTGGGGCATGCTACACAAGGAGCGGGGAGGGAGCACCAGCCTCGGCCACCCCAAGCCACCATGGTCCCTGAGGCCCCCAGAGTCCCCAGGGCCAGCCTTGGCCCCTAGCCCCAACCACAGGCCCCCCCCCCTCGACAATGGACCAGCTCCCAGCTGCAGCCCCTGCCCAACAGTGGCCTGCTCCCCACCCCAGCTGGGCGGGGGGCACAGACAGGGGTAAGAGAGGGAATGGGGGTCAAAAATTTGAGGACCACTCGTCTAAGGCCTGGATCATGCAAGCTGCTTCCTGTGAGTAGATCTCTATGCTGGAATGGGGGCAGGGCCTATAGACAGCAATAGGGTTATGTACACATGGCTATGGACTAGACGAGTCTCCCATTGACAATTGGATTGGACTTGCTAACCCTACACAGGGCTCTTATGTAAAAATTATTTTTCTAAGGGAAATTGGGACTTGAGTGAGGAACTAAAAAATAATTTTCACAGCTTTGGTGTGTGTATGTAAGAATTAGCTGCTAAATCTGACCATTGAAATATTCTATTAACTTTCTATGACCGAAATATGACATTAACACCGAATGAATTGTAATTAATCTTAGCTGACTGCTAATTACCTATAAAATCTGATTAAAGGGAAAACAGAATTTTCTTACAGTAATTAGTATTTTATTACTAAAGCTGTGGCTATGTATATATGCCCAATTTATTACCAGTGATGTTTATGAGCATTTTATTTTTTTCCTTGTTCAAAAGTTACAAAACTGCAGGACAAAATTAGAATAATGAATGTTTGTTTATTAATACAGCAACAGAACAAATATTTTACAGACGTTTGTAGACTCCAACATTATGATACTGTTAGAGGAATATAGCGTTTCAAACCTATTAGCATAGAAATAGGTTTTTTCCAGTTACTTCAAATAGTTTTTACTTGCACTGGTTTGTCATTCAGCTGTCAGTAGTAGCAAGGCAACAAACCTTCTGTGTGACTTGACCCCCAAGAAAGGTCCCGACAAATGGATCCTGAAATATTCATATAATTAAATCCCCTGAGCAAACGGACTTTAATAGCTAATGGTGTTTCGTAAAACAGCATAAAATCACTTTATGTTACTATAGCTGGACATTCTGTGGTGAATTTTCAAGGGAGTATTCAGAAGTCTGTATCATACACTTCTGTGGTTAAGAAAAGGATCATGCATAACTCCCCAATTCCTAGAATTGCATAGAATCCCACGGAGTCTCTCTAAAAATTGTTCTCCAATGAGAGTGATATGGTCAAATGAAAGCCCTTCCCTGTTGTGGAGAAAAGACCATGCTACAGTCCTTTCTCAGGCTTTGTGTGGAGCAGGAGTAAGCATAGAGTCTGTTGTATAGGGAATGGGAGGGTAACAGCAGCTTCTTGGATGTGATTCCATTTCGCCACACCTCACTAGGATATGAGGCAATAGATGCCCTCCTGTTAGCTTTGTGCCATCAGGATATCCTTACAGCAAACTAAATAGAAGAAATGATATTAAAATAGCATTATTGTTTTCAGGCAACCCTCCCAAAAAAATGTAATTGGGAGTTCACCCCTTAACTCTGCCCTAATATGCCTAAAGATTACAGCACAAATGGTCAATTAACATACGGTCTGATAACAAAAGCTATTGTATACATTGTGTGTGCTGCTTTAAAAATCTGTGCTGTAGGGTACGGCATGGTGGGGCAGATTTTGTTCTCATAAAGGTTGAATAATAGCATATTTAATAATACGCAGGGTAACCAGATTCTGCCCCCAGTTATATGTATGCTCCGAGGGCATCCACAGAGTAACTGAGGCAGAATTTAACCCCAAATGCAAAACTTTCATATGAACCAGGGTTATTATGTTAATTAAAGTGTCCTGCTCAGGGTATATTTAATGTGATATGGAACATTTCATTTGTATGTCATTGATATGACTCCAATCCAGCTCTACAGTGACCCAAAGCAGGTACCCCTCTGATGGCTTGTGTGAAGTGAGTTAGTGGACTCATTCCAGGCCCTAATGAAGGCTGTGCACATCATGAAAACAACCCTCACAACTGGCCCCTTGTTTGACAGTTTCAGCAGAGGCCAAAGATGATAGGACCATGGAGACTCAAGTGCTCTCTTAATCTTTGAAGTGGTCTCTCCCAGGTTCAGGGCTGAGCAGAATGGCAGGTGGGTGTGGGTCAGTGCTTTCTTCTGCTGTCCATCCTTTGCTTGTTCTGTGGATAAATGGAAAACATCAGTCTTCTGGGCACTTTTCATGAACATTGATGTGACTAAAAAGAAGTACTACTATATTTCCAGCTAGCAGCTTGCCTGTTCAATTCCATAATAAAGTTAACACTGAATTTGCAATGATTGGGAGCCATCAAGTTGTGTAGCAACTACCCCTGTAACTGTGTGATCGTATTTTTGTTACCTTGGTTTTCCCTTCAGTCCCTCTGTTTGTCATACTCACTTGATCCATATTGTTCAAATTGGATCATAAGCTCCTTGAAGCAGGGACTGAATCTCTCAGGTATGGCGCCTAACACAATGGTGCTTCAATCCTGATTGGGGACTATCGCAATACAAATAGTAATGCAATGGTAGACAGTGTAAAGCATAGAGAACAAAGAGAATGCATTATATTTCATCCCTCAAGATTTGTGTGGCGTGAGAGGAGGCATCAATCAAATCTCTATTGGCTAATGTATTCAATGGGAGGTAACATACTTAAAAATCCACTCACTTTGCTGTCTTTGATGCATCCATTTGGAAAGCTAGGGTCAGTTGCTCGTGTCTGAGGATTAGCAGCCAGAAGCACCAAATAGCATGGTGCAGAATGTATCAAGTTATCTCTTATTACTTATCTGTCTAGTTTTCCATACTGTTCACTTGTGCCTCACTCAAAAATGGTCACAAAATCATGTTCTACTCCATCTATTCCACAGAAAACAATTGGAACAAATTCTGCAAAGCTGGCAAAGAGGGAGATGTGAAATGCTACCCTATGATGGACTCTGTGCCATGATAGCCCATGACCCCAATGAGAGATTCACCCATTTGGAGGACAGTTTCTGCTACTAGGGATGTTTGTCACAGATTACCCTGGTAAAATCAGTGCAAACCCTGCTACTAGCTCAAAATAAATTAGAAATCTAGCACTAATAAAAAGAGACAAGAAGTGTCTCACTTGTGGAATACCCCTTCCAGCCCATTGGTGCAGGGCCTGTTAGTCTCTGTTGCCCTCCAAGACTCCAAACCACGAAGTGAAATCATCTCAAGGGCAATTGTTAAGGATTCAAGGGCATCTCAAAAGAGCTGGTGTCAGAAGCCCACAAACCTCTGGAAGAGGCAGGAATTCTGTTCTTAATTCCTTCCTTGTCTAGTTGGATTAGTGGCTTGCTGCAATCTTCGAAGCCTGACCTTGCTTGCTTATAGTTAAATCCTTGCTGCAGCTGGAGCTCAGGCTGGTTCCCCCATGCAGCCTCCCACTCCTAAGACACTACGGTGATTGGATGTGTTGGAAATGCTTAGGAAAGACAGGAGATAACAGATTTGCGTCACCTCTACGGAACTCTACCACTTCTTTGCCAGACAAGGCCATGTTTGCACTTCTGGTTAGAGGTTGTGATGATGATAGCTTTGTTATTTTTAACTAGCAGTAAGAGCTGTCACATGTTTCATTATAATTCTCCTGTGTAATGTTCCTTTCTCTTGCTGAGTACTCTGGGGCATGGAAATGTAGGCCTTGTCTGGAGTGGAGATTAGCCCTAAATTTCAGTAATTTGTGGTAGAGCCGTTCTAGTTCAAGTCTCTCATGTAAACAAGGAGAGACATGACTGAACTGGATGGAGCTCACCCAGGCTTTAAGTAGGAGTAAATTGTACTGGTGCACTGTGTGTGCAGTATGCACAGGTGCAGCTATCAATTACCGAAATCAGAGCTAACACCCAGATGAAGTTACAGATACTAATTAAACACAAAAATTCAATAGAATGTTAAGATCAGGCTCAATCAACTGGTGTAGTGCCAAACTCTTAGGTGCAAATTGATTGGCATTCCTGCCTGTCACTCGTAACCCTCACATCCCAGGCGGATGTACCATGGACCGTGTCCATGCTACAGCAGCACAGCTATGGCGCCGCAGCTGTAGTGCTGAAGTGTAGACACCTATACTGACAAAGTTTTTTTTAATTGATGTAGGTAACCCACCTCTCTCAGAGGTGGTAGCTAGGTTTATGGAAAAATCCTTCCATCGACCGAGCTGCATCTACAGTGGGGGCTAGGTTGACCTAACTATGTCACACAGGACATGACATTTTTCACACCCTGACGAATATAGCTAGATCGATTTAATTTTTAGGTGTAGACAACGCATAAGATGCAGCAAAACTATGATTTACAGGTAAAATTCTTCATTCCTTTAGCATGAAAGATTTTGAGAAATGGATAAGCCTGCATCTTGTGAACATCTTCAATAGCTGTAAAAATTACTGGATAGCTTTAGATGTAAAACCCGTTTTGTCTCAGAGTCAAACATGTAGATTGATGGCTTAGGCAGTAAAAAGATGCAAAATGGAAATTGACTGGAACTGCCAAGTGAACTGTTACTATGTAACTATGGACAATTTAGGGACAATTCCATGGTAATTTAATAGGGTGAAGGATACGTTTGTGTTGATGACCGGTATGAAAGAGCTGGTACAATATCTAACCGTCTTAAAAAATCCTTGGTGATTAAGGGCTGACTAACGGGATTTTAACAGTGGTCTCTTTATGCAACGGGCATTTGTTTTTGTTGGCACGTTGAGGAGTTTCTCCTTGATGTTGAGACAGAGCTCTGGTTACAGAGGCTGTGATTCTTCTTGTATACAAAAGACAAAAAGAGCCAATGATTCAGTCTATTAAAGTCGAACTGCATCTAAATGAGTGGTGATTCTGTGTTGGAAATCAACACAATAGGCCACTGCTAGCAGTAGAATAGAAGACATCCCTGATAACATAATTGGTTCGGGAGCATCAAGTTTGCATCTTTTAAAATTCACAAGAAAAACAAAAGGAGTCAACTGCTGAATTAATCAGATACTTAAAACACAAACTGAACCTCCCTTCAGTGATAGAGGTTCTCTTTCTCTCTCAACAAAACAAAACAAAAAAGAAAAAAGAGAGAGAGGGAAAGAAATTAAGGAAGCAGATACATATATATCTGAAGAGAACTATAAAAGGAAGGAACTAATGGCAAACAGATTGTAAGTGAGCTCTATCCATTTCTGAGGCAGGAATCCAGGTAGAATTAAGCCACTTGGTTTCAAGTAGAGCAGTCTCTTCCTGGCTGTGAAAAGAGAATTAACAGGAGTGAGCATTACCTCATAGCTAAGCAAATGCCCCTTCTTGCTAGTGTTCTATCTGTGCCTGTACTGCTCCTCCTTATATGACCCAAACAACCTAGGGAGTTAGCATTGTGCTTGAAACTTCAGATAAACAGTAAAGCACAGGGCTAGAGTATGCAGCTAGATTAGTTTGTTGAAAGTCAGGTGTACTATTGAAGATCTTTACAAATTCTAGGAGAAGATGAGTGAAAACGAGCATGTTCTCTAATCGACTATGTCAGCACTTTCTCCTCCTCTTTCTCTTCCCAAAACGAGATGGTACTTAAAGAATGCTGTCTCTTACTGCTTGAGATTTCTGGAAATCCATTCAGCTTAAGACTTTCCCCTCTGTTATTTTAAGTGTCTAAAGGAGGTGTGATCAATGACTAGTCAGGGTGAAAGAGGGGATTCTTAATTCAAATCATGTCCCATCACATAGTTCAGCATCAAACTACTGCATACAAAGTCTGTGTGTCTTTGTTAGTTTTCCCCTGTTTGAAAGGGATGTTGCCAAGGTAAAAAACTGAACTTACATTGACACAAAATCAAAACAACAACACAACCCAAAAGAGAGGAAGAAATTCCCATACTTTTCACAAATAACATTTTAAATGATTCAGATTGAAAGACTATGAACAGAGGGCCAGATTCTCAGCTGGCTAAAATTGGCATAGCTCCACTGACTTCAATGCAGCTATAGAATCATAGAATATTAGGGTTGGAAGGGACCTCGGGAGATCATCTAGTCCAGGGGTGTCCAAACTTTTTGCAAAGAGGGCCAGATTTGGTGAGGTGAAAATGTGTGGGGGCCGACCATTCAGCCTGACATTCTTTGAACCATTAACATTAAATGCAAATGAACTATTTTATGAAATTTTTATTGCAAATGGCATACTTTTCATTTCTTCACACAGAACACAAATAAACCTAAACAAGTTTTTACCAAAATCACTCTGCCTTTCATATTTGAAGACCACATTAAAAAAAAAAAAGTCTGTGTGGAAAAAAAAACTTTCGGGAAGATTAAACATATCTAGGTTCATTTGAAACATTACATATTATTCACTATTAAATGCTCACTGTAAACTTCTAAATTCAAAACATGTAAACAGGAAAATAACACTAACAGTTATCTTATTCAGAAGTACAAAACATTGAGGGCCATATGAATCCGTGTATCACTCATTCTTTCGTTTTTCAATTGACCATCAAAAATCAAAAAACGAAAATATGTTATTTGATTTTGAATTGGATATCAAAAACAAAAAGGCCGTGTTTTTCATTATTTCAATTTTAGACTCGGATCAAAAATACGAAATGGAAAAACGGGCTGCCGGACCAAATTTGATTTTAATATTTAATTTATCGGGTTTACGAGACACAGTTTGATTGTCAATTGAAAAACAAAAGAACAAATGATACACGGATTGAAAAGACTCGGTGCATATTCAAAACTGTGGTTTTGATCATCACAAAAAAAATCAATTCACTGAGATTTTAGAATTTATTCACCTCAGAAGACTAAACAAATAACTTGCCTGCACTAATGTGAAGGGTGATACTGAGATCTCGACTGCAGTAAATAGGCCAGGTCTGGCTCAAAAACAGTGGTTTTGATGCACAAGATGTCACGCAGGTAAGAGTCACTTAGTCTCGTCCTCACGCGGTTCTTGTTAATGTTCATAACCGAGAATGTCTTCTCGCACAAGTATGTCGAGCCAAACAAGCTCAGCATTTTCTTAGCTAATGTTCGAATCTCTTGGAACCTGCTTTTATCCAGCTGGCAGTAAAAGTTGACAAGAGGGAGCTGTTGGTGCCGACTGCGACACTCGGCGTCACACTGCAGCTCAATGAGCTCCAGCTGCAGGTGGTCTGGAGCGTCATCAGGGTCCACGGAGAAAGAAGAGGAAAAAAGCATGATCTCCTTTTCAATAGTTGCAAAATCCCGAAAGCGCTATTGAAACTCCTCAGCCAGAGATGAGATGTCTGCTGCATACCTCCTCATTTGCGCACTGATATTGTTCTGTGGAAAACTGGTCATTATTTCCTGCAGCGATGGGAAATGTGTGGTATTGGGCTGCGTTTGTGACAGGTGCCTTTGGAAAAGTAGCAGCTTGGTCCCAAAGGCTTTGATGTGTGAATACAGTTGGCTTACCACTGCATTTTGCCTCTGAAGGCTCGTGTTCAGCACGTTCAGATGTCGTGTTATGTCAACTAAAAATCCAAAATCAGCCAGCCAAACAGGATCAGATAGTTCTGGCATCGGTTGTCCCTTTTTTGCCAAGAATTGTCCGATTTCCTCCCTAAGAGAGTAGAAGCGCTGCAGTGCAGACCCCCGACTGAGCCATCTTATGTCGTTGTGATACACAACATCTCCGTATTCAGCCTGGATGTCGAGTAGAAACTGTTGAAACTGGCGGTGGCACAGGGCTTTGGAGCGAAAATAATTAATAGCCTTTATCACCGGTTTCATAACATGATCATATTTCAGATGTTTGACACAGAGAACTTGTTGGTGAATAATACAGTGGAGTTTTATAGCTTTGCCTCCTTCTTCACTGACTTTGTTACAGACTAGGGTTGATAATCCACTTCGCTCGCCAGCCATGGCAGGTGCGCCATCCGTAATAATCCCAGTGACTTTATTCCACCGTAGTTTCATGTCATCTACGGCGGAACAAACAAACAAATAAATCTGTTCCTCTTGTTTGGTCCTTAAGGCTCTGGAGGTCAAGTAGCTCTTCACTCACGTTCATTTAATTGTCCACTCCTCTCAAAAAAATCAGTAACTGAGTGGTGTCAGATGCATCCGTGCTTTCGTCGCAGGCTAACAAAAAAAGTCAAACTCCACTCCTTTTGCCTCTAACTGTCTCTTAATATCAGATGAAACATCTTCAATTCTCCGTACCACAGTGTTACGAGCCAGGCAAACATTGGCAAACTCTTGCTTCTTCTCAGGACAAATTTTCTCCACCATTTTCATCACGCAGTCTTTAATAAATTCACCCTCAGTAAAAAGTTTGCAGTGCTTGGCAATCAGCGTTGCCACCTCGTAGCTCGCCTTTGTGGCATTTTCATTTGACTCACGGGCTCTTGTGAAAAAGCACTGCAGTGCCATTAAAACAGCTTCCAGTTGCTTCAATTTTTCGCCGCGTTTGTTCCCAGTTAGCTTGTCGTAGTTAGCATGTTTCGTCTGGTAGTGCCTCTTGATATTGAATTCCTTGAAAACAGCCACAGTCTCTTGGCAAATTAGGCAGTTGTTTCGTATTTCAGTGAAAAAATACTCCAATTTCCACTTGTCCTGGATCGGCAGCCTTCGCTGTCAACTTTCCTTTTTTTAGTTACAGTCACCATTTTAGAAATGGGCTGGAAAGGATCACACAAGGGTCACACGGCGAGTGCGGCCACACTCCATCTGCTGGTGAAATATAAAATAGCTTTTTTGTACACGTGTATTTTATACTGTGGTCAACAGTGCTGGCGGGCTGCATATTATTGATTTTATGACAGAGGCTGCGGGCCGGTGGAAATTTGAACATGGGCCGCAATTGGCCCCCAGGCCGGACTTTGGACATGCCTGATCTAGTCCAACCCCCTGCTCAAAGCAGGACCAAACCCAACTAAATCATCCCAGGGAGGGCTTTCTCAAGCTGGGACTCCATCTAAGGATGCAGATTCCACCACCTCCCTAGGTAACCCATTCCAGGGCTTCACCACCCTCCTAGTGAAAATTCTTTTCCTGATGTCCAACCTAGACCTCCCCCACTGCAACTTGAGACCATTGCTCCTTGTTCTGTCATCTGCCACCACTGACAACAGCCTAGCTCCGTCCTCCCTGGAACTCCCTTCAGGTAGTTGAAAGCTGCTAACAAATCCCCCGTCATTCTTCTCTTCTGCAGACTAAACAAGCCTAGCTCCCTCAGCCTCTCCTCATAAGTCTTGTGCTCCAGCCTCCTAATCATTTTCGTTGCCCTCCTCTGGACTCTTTCTGATTTGTCCACATCCTTCTTGTAGTGGGAGGCAGAAAACTGGACACAGTACTCCAAATGCGGCCTTACCAATGCCGAATAGAGGGGAATATTCACTTCCCTCGACCTGTTGGCAATGCTCCTACTAATGCAGCCCAATATTCCAATTAGCCTTCTCGGCAATAATGGCACTCTGTTTTCTCATATCCAGCTTCTTGTGTACTGTAACCCTCAGATCCTTTTCTGCTGAACCGCTGCCTAACCATTCGGTCCCCAGTCTGTAGCAGTACATGGGATTCTTCTGTCCTAAGTGCAGGACTCTGCACTTGTGCTTGTTGAACCTTATCAGATTTCTTTTAGCTCAATCCTCCAATTTGTCTAGGTCACTCTGCATCCTATCCCTACCCTCCAGCATATCCTCCACTCCCCCCCAGCTTAGTGTCATCTGCAAAGCTGCTGAGGGTGCAATCCATTCCATCCTCCAGATCACTAATGAAGATATTGAACAAAACTAGCCCCAGGACCAACCCCTGGGGCACTTCGCTTGTGACCAGCTGCCAACATCGAGTCATCGGTCACTAGCCATTGAGTCCAATGATCTTGCCAGCTCTCTATCCACCATATAGTACATTCATTCAACCCATACTTCTTTAACTTGCTGGCAAGAATACAGTGGGAGACTGTATCAAAAGCTTTGCTAAAGTCAAAATATAACATGTCCACCACTTACCCCACATCTGCAGAGCCAGTCATCTCATCATAGAGGGCAATCAGGTTGGTCAGGCATGACTTGCCCTTGGTGAATCCAGGATGACTGTTCCTGTTCACCTTCCGCTCTTCCAAGTGCCTCAAAATTGATTCCTTGAGGATTTGCTCCATGATTTTTCCAGGGACTAAGGCGAGGCTGACTGGTCTGTAGTTCCCTGGATCCTCCTCCTTCCCTTTTTTGAAGATGGGCACTATATTTGCCTTTTTCCAATCGTCTGGCACCTCCCCCAATCAGCTATGCTGATTTACACCAGCAGAGAATGTGGAGTGCTTTTCACTATTTATTTAATCACTCTTTGTGACCCAAGAACTTCTTAATGCCAACTGGTAATAAAATCAACAATCTGTAAACCACTAACCCCCTTTTTTTGTCCTATGACTACAGGGGAGTTAATGGGCCACTATATCATGAATGTTTCCTTTCGAATGTGTGCTGACTGCTCATGCTAAACTATCTTTTCAGTCTTGTATTTAGCTGTGGCACTCTTAGTACTTTTCCCAGACCTGAAGAAGCGGTCTGTGTAGCTCCAAAAAAGCTTGGCTCTCTCACCAAGAGAAGTTGGTCCGATTAAAAAAAACATTAGCTCATGCTCCTTGTCTCTCTCATATCCTGGGCTGACATTGCTACAACACTGCGTATACAAATGCTATGTACGGAGTTATGTATATATACTGAAAATATGTCCTTAAAGTGTGTAGGGACTGGTCTCAAGCAAAGGTGAAAAACAAGTTTTCTGTCAAACAAGTGATGTTTATCCAATTATCTGTTTACATGCAAATTGAGTATCTTCTTGTTCACAATTGACTTCCTATCACCCATCTGAACTGAATGCAAGTAAAAGATTGTTAGAATTTCAGAAAGAATCTAACAGGAAGAGAAAAATGGTGGGGTGAAGAGCACCTTATCTGGAGGTGCACTTCAAAGGTTGTCTTAACTACATTAATTACATTTTGAGGGCAGAGAAGATACCCAGGCACTCTTCAGTGAGGAAGTAAAAGGACAGTTGTTTTGCTTAATGAAAAAGAGTTCTCAAACAGCTTGGCTGAAAACACTGGAGAGGACTTTGGGTGAGATAAAACATCTTTAGACAGGAGATTAACCTGTTAAGTTAAGTTTAGTCTTTAGGAAGTGTGTTTATGATTTTGTTTTATATGTAACCATTTGTTTCCAGTGTTCTTACTCACTATTACTTGAATCTCTATTCTTTGGTAATAAACTTAGTCTTGTTTTCACAGTAAATATATCTAAATGCTGTAGTGTTAAGCAAAGTGATTGTCCTGAAGTGAATCTCACAAGCTGGTGTCTACTGCTCCCTTGGGAACAGTGGGCCTGGTAATTCTAGTAGTGTCCAGTGGATAAGGGGCTGAACCCTGCAGAGAATGCTTCAAGAACTCAGGGATTGCAGTGTACAAAGAGAGAATGAGTCCTGCGGAGCCCTGGGAGTCAGTGCTGTGTTGTCAGAGGCTGGTGGTTTCAGGGAGCTAATCCACAGCAAGCACAGAGGAGATGACATCATGCTAAGCGCAGCTGGAGATGAGGTGCCTCAGAACCCTACATACCCCGCGGGAGCACGTCACAGTTTTGCTCAGAATCTCAAAGGAGCCAGAAAATTTTGTAGTCTAGTTTCCTTAATCACCATTGGGAATTGGGTGTGTAATTTCCTTCAGGGCCTTTGAAAATCCCCGCCTTTACTTTTGCTTTTCTCCCAGATAGGACAATGAGAAATTAAAGCAGCAGCCATTCTTTCCCCAGGATACCCACACCGAGGTGGTCATTGTGTGGCAAGGTGGCAAGACCACAGCTCTGCCTTGGGCATTTCACACTTCCTTTGTAGTGTCACTGTGCCTGTCAGTTCAAGACACTCGGCCTCCTGCACATCAGGGGTAAAGTTCTGGCCTCATTGAAGTCAATGGCAAAGCTCTCATTGTCTTCAGTAGGGTCAGAATTTCACCCCTGAGCATAAAGAATGATTCTGTGTTGGCCCTTTATACAAGCGTAGGCCAGGCTCTTTGTGCCTTCATCCCCACCAATGTGTCCTTGCATAAGGTTTCTTATGCAAGATTAAAGCTAAAACAGTGTTTGAATTAACTGATCTTAATTGATCCTGATTGATTAATTAATAATTGCATCTACCTATCTGCCTATCTAAAACTTAATGCTTGAATCAATAGAGTGAAGAATAAGGAGATCTATTTAAAATAAACATATCGAGAAAAGTTACTAATTCTCTTTGATCTTGAACCAATGCGTTTGTAGTTTCATTATTGCATTATCTTCCAAAGGTAACTGGGTTTGTCGGAGTCGAAATAAGATTAAATGAATCAGCTATTGTAGTTCATCTGTTAAATCACAGCATTTTGCTCTCAGTTTGTAAAATGATCTTCAGACTAATGAAGTAGGGTCAATCACATGCATTTTTGCAGGAACCAAATTGCCATTAATTGTATCATAGCTTTGGTAAGGTCAGTAAATGTTGCCTTTGTACACGGAGTATTACAATGGTAGAATTGTAGAAAATAAAAACCATTTTTCACTGTCATGGGTACAGATTTAGGATAGTGCACAGATTAAGAGTCTAATTTACACCATATAACAGGCTTCCTGAACAATTTACATTGTTCACACAAATATCAACATCCAATGTGCTTGAAAGCATACTATTGCCAAAATGTGTGCTGTGGAAGCAAGAGCCAAGATTTTGCAGAGTGCAAAGCTTTAAGTCCATTGGAAGCAGTGGGCAGCTGGAGTAATTCATAGTATTCATCAACAGACCAGATTCAGAGTCAGTCTATTTGTACAATGCCCATTGGGACTTTAGTTGGAGTTTTGTGTGTTAGAGTGACTTGGAAAAAAAAATCTACAGCCATCCTGTTTTGGTCTGACTTTCACTAGTGTATGTGCAGGACAGGGGGATGATCTTCAATGATCTATAAGTAAAGTATCTTGAGCAGGTATTGTGGTGCTTAAATTTTACTGTAGGCATATATTGAACTTAATTTGATAGCAGGTTTATCAGGAAATGCACCCAGAAAGGGAGGCAGTGTTGGAGCCTGATATTCATGCCTCCTGGCAAACACTTCAAGATATAAGAGACAAGGCAGAGCCATCCAATGTGAAGTGCATCTCTGGCACCCTATGGAGCTGTTGGATTAACCAGGCTCAGGAGGATAAGTCTGACCTCCAAATCCCCAGAGATCAGGTGTATGGGGTAAGAAGGAATTACCTAGGTCTCTAGGTATGATAGACATGCATGTAGATTTTTTGTTGTGTTAAGATTCTTTGATGTTATCCTTGGTTCCTGCTGTCAAAGACTGAACAGTCTTTGACAAAGCTGTCTGGTCCCCTCTATTAACTGTTGGGCACGGCTCCCAAAGGGAAGACTTGCAGGCGCTGAAACAAGTCAGGCCTGCTGAGTAACTGCGTGTTGCACAGGGTGCTGTATCCTGGGGACTCTTAAGAGTGAGAGAATCTTGACATTGCACTCTGGGCGAGGTAGAGGGATGAGGCCTGGGGGTGCAATCAGAGAGACCAGCAAGAAAGTGCAAGGAGCCTGTAATTGCGACAATGCTAAATATCACATAGTGCGGGCTCTTCATCCAAATTCTGAGGCAGTCTCTTCATAAGGTTAATAATCTGTTTACACAGGCACACAGATAGGGCAAACTTGCCTCTGGTTCAAATAGTGTATCTTGGTTTCAGCGTTCCGCTTCCCTTATGTGCATTGGATTCCAACTGGTATCCCAGGGACGTCTTTGCAAGGTCTGTAGTAGTGACTAGAGAGTAGTGTAGTGGAACTGAGGCATTTCCGCCTACATGTCAGTTCAGTCAAATCCCACTAAAATAGAAGCCCCAGGCCACCGATTTTGCTTGTTTTATTGTTATATTTGCTAGCCTTTTTCCAAGCATGTAGTGAGACATAGTCTGCCTTTTTATTCAAGTCCTGATACGACTCTCATAAGTAGTGTCTGGGCACCTATTTTACCTACCCCCAAAAGCTCACAGTCTCATCTTAATTTGTTGTTAATATACTTTGTGCAGAAGAACCAAATAAAGGAATCTGACAAAAATGAAAAATACCTAATTCAAATGTAGAAGAATAGAGGGTAAATAGTGGGCTAAGGTGTGTTCTTACTTGACTCTCATAAGCTTTGTATAGGTATATACCAGGAAGGAATTGGGACTCATTTTTGTATTGTAGGTGTAGGAATTGAACATACACCAGATCAATGTGTATGAAAAGAGAGCACCAAACTCTGGAAAGGTCAGTACACTTCAGTGAGCCAAGTTGTGTCCCCAGATGTATACAACAGGTGTATATTTGTTCTCTGCAGTCTTAGCTGAGTGAAAATTGAAGGCAGAATCTGGCTCAGAAAGCAGATTGGTTCTCATCTCTATCTTCTAGTTGTCTATACCTTATACATTTGTCATATACCCACATTGTACAGCTGTTGGATCTCAGGGAGGTTAGCAATCAAATGGACTCAATCTGGGACTCAATTCTGCCTTCAGTTTCCTGGCTGCTGCTGCCATTAAAGTCAATGGGAGGTACTCACTTGTAATTGAGGGCAGAACTTATCCCGTTGGGTAAGATTTGGCAATGATGTTCTCTACTGAGGTGTTTCGTTTTTGACAATTGTGTTCTCTAGCACACACTTATGCACCCCTATTGAAGTTAATGAAGGTGGAGTGAGCTCAACTGAGTGATTACCGCTTATACCGCCTGCTTAATTATCTTGAATTAAAACCAGGCAAAGCAAAGAGAATATTATATTTGAGATCTTAACTATAAAAAGGACTCATGATTCTGAACCCTTCTACTAGACGGGCATGGATTTTTACTCTTTAATAAAAAGAATACACCATGTTTGTCAGGGCTGCAGCTGTCTAGGCATGCTGTTAAATTCATCTGGGTGGCAGTGCTTACCAAAAACGGGTGTCCAATGAAGCAAGTAAACAAAGAGAGGGGTCTCTTCTTTTATTATTTTGATTAAAAGCAAAGCTACCTGTGTTTGTCTTTATGCTCTTTGAATCGGTCCCCTGTAGGGACAAATGTATAATAGCTGTTATTTGAGGAGGGGAAAGAATATGTGAAAAGAGGATCTGACTCAGTGCCATGTGAATCATCATTTCACCAGGAGGAGGATTTTGTTGCTAAATGCCTCCTAACTGCAGTTCCTTTGTGCAAAGCCAGCAGCACAGCCAATGATTGTTGCTGGAGACACAGGAGTGGGAAATGAGGCAAATTGTTTTTCTCAGGGATCCATTCTGTTTTTCCTAGCCCTTTTGATCTCCCTGATCTGCATGGGGGAGTGACTGTGCTAGCTCCACACTACCCTGGAGGATTCAGGATGTACCAGCCTTTGTAACGTATTTGTTGTCTACTCTCCTTCCTCTTGGGCGTATGGTAGGAGAAGACAAGTAACTCATTACAACCTGCAGAGGGCTCCTGGAAAGTCCGTTTGCTGGGTGAACTGTTAGAGTGGGTAGCTGAGAATAGTGCTTCCCAGTGAAATAATTGAACAGCCTTTTTTGCACTATGTTCAGCACCGCACTAGATTGCAGTAGCTGTGGCTCCATTACAGTTGCAAGCTGACATTGTTCCACATGGCTCTGTATCTTTAGAGATCCCACATGCAGAGCCCTAATTGCAGCCTGTTCCACTGCCAGGCCGAGCACTCATTCGTTCCTTCATGTGCGATGACTTCAAATGCTAAAATGGGGAAAATGTGTGTCACTGGCCCAGTGACTGCAGGCACAAAAGGTCCCAAAACACTAGCAGTTCTTCTTTGGCCTAAACAAGAGCCTCTGTGCCCTACCCTTCCTGCCACAGACTGAAGCATTGTGCCAAAATATAGATTTACGCACACCACAAAAGTGTAATATTAACAATGCTTTGCGTTTCCATAGCACCTTCCATCTGAGGATCTATCGGAAAGTGCTTTGTAAAAGTGAAAATGCTGCCAGTCTCAGGTGTTCAAAAATTGGGAAGCAGGCCCCCCAAAACCAGAAAACAGGATAACAAATCATGAAATTTAAGAAAAGTGACACATTTATGTTCTTTTTAGTTGCCTTCTGGGTTTTGCGCCTTTAAGGGTGCACTTTGGGTCATACTTTCAAATATCTGCACAACCACGAGAGAAAGAAACCTACTGTTAAAAGCCAAGATTCTCACATAACCACATAACTCCAGGAGCTGGGTTTTAAGAAAATGACTAAAGATTGTGTGGTTTGGCATCACTGAAATGGACTTGATTTTCAGAAAGGCTGAGCACCCCACAGATCCCACTGCATCTCTAAAAGGGAGACCTGAATCATGAAACCTTTAACAACCTCACAGGGATGTTGAAAGTGAATCGCCATTTTACAGGCTGAAACCTGCCTTTCATATCATTATTGGCCATTGCTACCTCATCACCTGTCTCCATATCAAAGCAGGGGCTGATCCAAAGGCACATGGATACTGTGTAGGCTTGGTGGTCAGGACCTGAGGAGCTGCTCTGTGAGCAGGAATTCAAAGCAGCCCCAAAGAGGCTGGGTCCTCATTTTCACCACACAGGCCCTGAAAAGTTTACTGAGGAATGGAGGAGCTGCTGCTGCTGCTGCTGCTGCTGCTGCGTGAGGGAGGAGCACTAGATTGGTTCTCCAACAAGAATTAAAATAATGATCTGTACCTTGGTGGAGAGGTGTAATTCAGTCTTAGGAACTGAGGGGCTGCTAGATCAGTTTTCCTGCCTTGCTCTCTAAGCAGGATGAGGAACCTTTGCCCCAATAGGTGCCACCCTCTCTTTGGATGGGGCAACTGTTACCAATGGCAATTCTCTTCACTCACACAGTTGTTCTGGCTGATTGACAGCTGGAAGAATCCCTTGAGTCAGCACTTAGCTTGTCAGTATCCTCCAGCACCCAGGAAGGGTGGGAGTCATGGGCCAGTGGCAGGATTTGGGGGCTGCATGCTTATGTTTACTGCCCTGCTTGTATGTCAAATGTGAACCATCTGAAAGTGGATAGAAAATGCATCAAATGATGATCTGTGTGGGAGAAGAGGAGGATGGTTCAGTGGTTAGGGTTCTGGCCTAGGACACGGGTTCAATTTCCTGTTCTGCCACAGAAGGTCTGCATGACCTTGGGCAAGTCATTTAGGTTGAAATCCTTGCTCCACTTAAGTTGATCGGAGCTTGGCCATTTTACCCTGAGCGTCTGTGTGCCTCAGTCCCTCTTCAGTAAAATAGGGATAGTAGAATCATAGAATAGAATCACAGAATATTAGAGTTGGAAGGGACCCAAGGGGGTCATCTAGTCCAACCCCCTGCCCAAAGCAGGACTATCCTCAGCTAAATCATCCTGGCGAGGGTTTTGTCAAGCTGCAGCTTAAAAACCTCTAAAGGTAGGGATGCCACCACCTCCCTAGGTAACCCATTCCAGCACTTCACCACCCTCCTAGTGACAAAAGTACTTCACGACCTCACCGGGATGTTGTGAGGATAAATATATTAAAGATTGAGAGGCATTCAGGGACTGTGGTAATGGGGCAGGGGCATATAAAAGTATTTAACCTATTACGATAAATGCCATTTATGAAACCCTTATATAGGACTCTCACTGAATGAGTTTTGCCTGATTACTGCCTGAAAGATCAGTCCCGAAGTAAGAGGAATGAAGCTATAGAAAGTGGTAGCTCATTACAGATCTGACTCGTTTCCACCACATAATCCTGAATGTGAGGCTCTCTCTCCAGCAGTCAATTTTATTTTAACAAGGTGAAGCAGGAAAAAATCTGTGTTTTATACACTATCCCACAGGACGCCACTGAAGCAAGCAATTCTACTCTGCAATTTCAAGAAATAGAGGAATTAAGGAATTGATCAAACTACAGTATTGATTGCAGATTAACTGCATTAAATTAAATGGTTCATTCAATAAAAGGTGATTTTCAAAATTTACCAAACTATGCCTTATTTTAAACATGTGTCTAAATAGGAAAAGCTAAACAAACATTTTAAATGGCTAAAAGAGTTAGTCAGAAAAATAACTTTCCAATCAAAATAAATAGGTAGGGTCAACGTCCAGTCTCTGTTATTCCATTACTGAAGTTGGTGGAGTTACCACAGAAGTAAAGATTAATTATATCCAGGAAGTAAAGATTAGGATTTAGCCCATAAGGTTCTACAAAAAGAAATATCACTTATGCCCCACCCCTCTAGAATAAACACAAAAAAGATAATGAAATATGGACATACGTATGGGGATATACATATCTTTAAAATGAACCAGAATTTAATCAAAACCAAGAGTGTGGAGGTATTTATGGGATATAAATCACATCAGAATTACAAAGATGAATTATACAGTAGTTTGCTGCTTTGAGTCCAGTGATTTCTCCAGGATTCAAGGTTTAGATATAAAGTGGTTCTGACTGATGGAGCTGTCCATGCTGTCTCCCTGCCTCACTGATGTTCTCCCTAAACTGATACATTTAAATGTTGTCCTAGGTGGATTACCTTGGTGATGGCCTGCAGCCCTATCTTTTCAGACTATGACAGATCTCTAAAACTAAATAAGATAAGGTTTCTTCAGTGCCCAGAAAACCTCAGTTGTTGCTAGAAGCAGGCTTTATGATGTAGTGCATTTAACATTTTGAAAGGCGTAGGACAGAAATGGCAGAGTTGTCATCACATTATTCCCGATGTCAAGAGCCTCTTACTTGCTTCTAGTCCCTCATTGCATCCTCTGATTCTCTATTGAGTCAGTGGGCCAGCGTAGTGCTAGTTCACCTTTGCTGATGGATGTGCCATTTTTTTAGATGATGTAAAACCTTTGTTCCTACCCACTGGTAGTTTTGAAAGATCCATGGATTTCCTTCCCAACCCTTCTCCCCTCTCTCTCCACAAATAAGGATAACATGGAACTCCAGTATCTTTGCTAAATTTCAGCTGAGGTCCAGTGTGTTCTAACGGTGCCACATTGCACCCCGGAGGTGGCTGGCCAATTCAGTGACTGGTGAGTTCCTTCTTATCTGGTGAGGCAGATGGCCATATGCTACCCTATTACAAAGAGTGGTCATTAGTGGTGGTGTAAACCCTTGCAATTTTATCAGGAGTCCAGTGATAATTGGTGTTTGCTTAAAGCCACAGTCCTCAGATGTGAATGACTATATGAAAACCTCAGCTTCCATTAAAAAATTGGAACCGAGTCCAGTCTAACAGCCCCCAAACCAGAAGGCAAATACTAAATTCATTATTTCACTTCATTTCTCAACTCCTTTTCCTATTTATATGGGGTTGGAGGTGCTCATGGTCCTTTGCTACTCCTTCTGGTCCATGGCACAGGTTCATAGGTCTTGTGTTTCAATTCTTTTGTCTTTAAACTTCTCTTGACAGAGTCTTTCCATTGTATCCTCAGTCTTCCATGTACTTTTTCCTGTCCTCTTCCTCCCATGCTTTCTTTGCAGTTCATTTTTCTCCCATTCTTTTCCCCTGTCCAGCCCACCGCAAACATGCACTCTCCAGCCTATCACTGAGGGTCCCAAGTTTATCTTCTCCCTAATTTCCTTCATGCACACTGTCTTCCTGCCATTTTCTTGCCATTCTCCTCAATATATTATTTTCTACTACCTGTATCATCTGTTCTTCCATGTTCCAGCATTTCCAAACTATAGAGCAGGCAGGGACAAAAACATGCAACATAGACTTTTCTTTTTTAGTTTATTACTTAATTGCCAGGTTCATAGTACCCCTGCCACCTTGTTCACTACTGCCCATGCACATTGGGTTTTTCTTTTTAATTCTCCAGATCTCTCTCCAATGGCACTAAGTGCACTTCCCAAGTACACAAATTATTGCTTATGTTTCAGCTTCTTTCCTGAAAATTCTATCAATAGCTTGTCTTTCACCTTCCCTGCTTCCATAACTTCCATTTTCTTTGTGTTTACTTTCAAACCATGGTCTGATACGGATGCCCACTCTGATATCAAGTTTACCAATTTCTCTTTTCTGTCAGCCAAAAGGATCAGATCATCAGCATACATTCAGTTTTCTCTGTGTCTCCACAAGCATGGCTCTCCTACTAATTAACTTCATAACTAGGATGAAGTCGACTCAGTGCACTACCTTGTCTCAAGCCTACCACCACCTTAAAACCCTCTGAAATTCCATGTATCTTACTACCTTACCTCTTGGCCCTCAACAGAGGGCTTCTTTCAACTCCACGTCTTGAAGTCCCCTCATCCCATCCATCTCAAAACTAGAAACACCAGTTCTGGTGGAACCAAGTCATATGCTTTGTCAAGATCAATAAATGTTACTTAGCAGTTACGACCTCCATTTATCTTTCTTTCAAACTTTTCTCATTGCAAATATTCCATCTATAATACTCCTTCCTTTCCTGCTTCCCTGTCCTCTATTTTCCTCCATCTTGCCTCCAAAACTCTCTCAAAGACTTTGAGAGGCTGACTTAACAGGCTGATGTCCTGATAAGTATTTGGATCTTTTATATCACCTCTATCTTTATAAAGAGGCACTGTTCCCCAGTCATCTGGTATTCTAGCATGAGCCCAGCAAACACATAGTAAACTATGAAGCCACTTTACTCCAATATCTCCAGCTACCTTAATCATATCAACAGTTATCTCATCTTCCCCAGCTGCTTTACCGTCTTCATCTTATTCAGTGCTCAGTATAACCTTTACATCTTTCACCGTTTTCATATGTTCTCTTTTTATCAAGATATAGTCCACCTGGACTTTAATTTTTTTATTGTAATATGTCAGCTTCTGAGATTCTTTTTTATCAAATCATGTGTTCACCACTGAAAACCTATTAAAGAAACCCTACTCAATTCACTTCTCTCCTGCATTTATTTTATCAAAGCAATATTTACCCACCACTCCTTCTGCTGGACTCCCTTTATCAATATGACAGTTTAAATCACCACCAACTACTAGTAAGATGCTACTCTCAACCACAACCACCAACTCTGTCAGCTCAGTTCTAATGTTCTCCTTGTCTTCCATAGGTCTACCTCATATTCCGACATCACACATTTAACCCTAATGTCTATCATCAACCATACTGATATTAATCAGTCTCCTCTTCTTTTTCCCAGCATGTTTCCCTCAACAATCTTTGGGCTCAAGACAGTAGGTATCCCATTCATTTTCTTTTTTCCTCCAGACCAAAATGTTTTCATTCCATCTTTCAGTATTTTACCTTTGCCTCCACATCACCTAGTTTCCTGCAGACATAGTATATGGATTTTCCTTTTAGACATTGCCTCAGCTATTGTCTCCTGACCTGCCCATAAGTGAACCTATGTTCCAGGTTGCAATTCCCAGATCCTTGCCAATTTGTCTCTGTTGCCCAGAGAACGGCACGATGGTTACCCTGAATGCAGTAGCATGTTTTAAATGACTCAAGTGTGAAGAAAACATGATGCGCAAAGAACCTAGGAGATAAATAGTCTCATAGACTCATAGACTCATAGGTCAGAAGGGACCAAT
>ML675603.1:14479382-14778024 GCA_007922155.1 Mesoclemmys tuberculata
CCCCATGCTGCAGAGGAAGGCGAAAAACCTCCGTGGCCCCTGCCCCACTTTGCTGACCCTGCAGCGGTGTTCATTCGGAGTTTACCTTCTCCTAGTTCACCTGCCTTCCAAAGCTTCTGAGCCCAATCCACCCAAATTTGAGAGCCATTTCCTAATCTCAGGGCAAAAACTGCCGTAACAGGGCATATACTCCCCGGATTTCCAAGTCCTTATGCAGGAAAAACAGTGTGTTGGTAGCACGGTTGGGCTTGCAGCTTGCAAAGCACTTCAGGCTCCTTTTGGTGAAATATGAGTTGGTTTGGTAATTACACTAAAAGTGTCCATCCATGGCTTATTATTTTCTTGTTGGATTTAATTGCTGTCTGATGCTTAGCTGTGTGGTGCTTCAAATGTGTTTTGTTTCTTTCAGCATATGTTTTCCCACACGGGCAATACAATGTGCTACAGAAAATGTTAAGTAATTAATAAAACTGTACACTTTACCTCCCTTTCTGGGGAAAGAATGATGGACTTCTTGTCTGTTGCAGTGACAGTTACTCCCACTGTATTACTCACAACTTGTTTTTTCAGGGCTAGATCTGCAGTGTTGTGTCAAGGTCCTTATAGTTACTTGACCTAGAACATCTTTTACATTCAGTGCTAATTTAACAGGAATTTTTGGTGTTTCAGTGCTCAAAACTGGCAGCAAATGATTCTTAGGTCAACTTTTCTGGTGCCTCTTTATAGTGTTAGAAATGCAGAAGGTGGTGTAGTGGCTAGGGAAATGGACTTGGACCCAGGAGATGTCCTGTATGCCTTTGGATAGGTGCTGTTTGTAACAGGAAAAGCCCTCCACTGATTGAGACTATCAGAATTATTCACACAGGCTGCTGGGTAGTCATCGACTGGTAACAGTTCTCAGGACTGGCTTTTCAGTGTATGTACGCAACAAACTTTGATGCATTGTGTTAGAATGCGTGTGCGTGCATGCGCGCACACACACACTTCTGCATGCATGTTTGAAATGCATCAAACATTGCTCCCAATCTTTAATGACATTGGATGTGATCATCTGCATAGAACCCCATTAAAGTCAGTGGGGCTCCCTAAACATGTATGACTTCACCGGTAGTGAAGTACAGAGGAACTTGCAGGGTTGAGGTTATAGCTGGGATTCAAACCAATGACTGACAGTTGAAATGCTCAGTATCCATTACCTATATCATCTTCTATCCACTACCTCCCTTAGACAATATATTAATAATTAATAACAGTAAGCAGACACTGTATATTGTATTCTACAGTTGAAATACCTTCATTTTCACTGATAGGAGCAGAGGTAGTTTTTGCATCTAATTAGGAAAAACTGATTCAAAGAGCATGTGTCATTTTCATTTATATGACAGCTAAAAATGTGCCAAACATTTGAAAACGGCAATTTATGAGCAGCTACCATTTGTTATTAGTAATCTTACTTAGTGTCACATAAATGTGTTTTAAGCAGAATTTCTGTGAAACTAATTATATTTACAGAACAATTAGATTAATCCCATTTGTATAACCCTTGTGCTTATCTCAATGCATATATGGCATCCCGTGCCCATTTGTTCTATATAAGGATGCCCGTTCAAATTCAGGAAGGTATTCAGCAATGAGGAAACAATTATTTTTCGCACTTCAGATGAAATACTGAAGCCATAGAACTTTACTTTATTTATTACAGAAATATTTCATTTGCCTGTGCAACCTCCAATCATCACTAATTCTGAACAGGGAGAATGGGTCATTTTTATCTTGTACGATGGAGGATATTGGTAGGAAAGAAGGGTCTAATCCTGTAGCTCTCCTCCTATTAAAATAAATGGCTCTTCTTACAAGAGGAAGTTTTCAAGGCTCAGGCTCTAACACTGACCGGAATTGGATTTTTGTCATGAAAAACATAAAAGTAATTTAACCTGCCCATGCATGGTATGAACTTAATTCTTATTTCCTAATACTTAATATGTACTTCAAGAAAGACATCTCTTGCCTCATTGTACCCACCTGCAAAATGAGTCTAATACCTAGTTACTGATCGGAAGGAGTATCATGGTCCTTTGACACATGAGGTATATAGTGTTAATTTAGTAAACGCTTATTTGTGGAGTGCTGTGGAAATGTCAATCATTATTTATAGGTTACCCCCATGCTTGCTCGGAGTGGTGCTCTGTCCCCCTCTAGTGGTGGTTAGGCTCCCTAGAGATTGATGAACCTGCTACAGCATTAGCTAACAGACATGTGTCTTCTTGAGTTCATGCATTTAACTCCAGCTGTCCCAGATTTCATCCCCACTGCCAATGCTCCTGTGTGGGTTGGTTTCACATATATAAGTGCTAAGTATGATTCTTAATACATAATTGACCGAGGTGCTGTGAGATCAATGTATACCTAGTGGCGTAAGAGGTCCACACGTGCACACGCACAGACACACCCCGATATCAAGATCAGCCCACAGTAGATACAGATTATAGATATATAGTCTGGCCTTGCATTCTTTACTGTGGAATAACTTCCAGTGATCTCCAAGGGGAGTTATTTGGTGTTAGGGCTGCAGAATCTATCCCTTAATGTGTTCAGTAGAAATGTAGGAAAATCTGTTCAGTATGGTCATGACTTCAACAATAACAAGTTCATCCTTGCACTTAAACTTATTTTCTAAACTGGGAAAAATTTTAAAGAACTAGTCCTGTGAGTTTTAGGAGACTCCATCCTGGGCGGTGTGAGTAACAATTTTCACTAAACTCAGCCAAGCAGATGGATTCATTTGCATGTGCAACCTGATGGACTGGTAGTTCTTTAGTGCCCTGTATTGTTTACCTCTGAGAAGACACTCATGTGCTGTCCTTAGCCAGCCATTACACTGTCTGCCTGACAGGAATATTGTGACGTTTACATCACTAATGTTTATAAAGCTCTTTGAGCTCCACCGATGGAAGGGTCTATAGAAAGAAGGGTACAATATCGTTAGTAGTTTCACATTTGGTGGTCTGTGCGTAAGGTAATGCCTTTGACTTCCATGAAGTTGCATCAGAACTGAGTTTAGCCCGTTATTATTTTTGATAATGAGGATCTCATTGCTAAGGTCAAATTGTGGCACTTAGCCACTGGTTTGTGCTGGAGGTGCTACTAAGCTGCAGCAGCCATGTGTGGGGAGGCCTGAGAAAGACTGCGCCTAAGCTGCCTATTGCACATGGAGGTGATGGTGGAATCTGTTCTCCACAGAATGAAGCAAGGTGGGGTCATGCCCCCACTTCATTCCACCTCTTTTGGGAATATACCCCCCTCCCCTTCCCCAGGGTGCAGTGAGGGAGCAGTCTCTGTGTTTCCCTGAGCACGATATGCATCTCCTTGGGACGCTCCCATTGTACGCCTACAGAAGGGTGTGTTACAGGGTGGAATAGTCAGTGATGAGGGAGAGATTTCCAGTCAGCAGTGATGCTCATTTAGGAGTTGTCTGTAGACTGATCAGCACAGAGTTCCCCATGTCTAATGATTTAGGCCCACGTTTTTCAAAGGCAGGTTCCAGAGTCAGGGATCTGGCTGCACAGAGTTTTGCATGAGCACAGTCCTGACAGCAATGTGTGTGGCAGGTCTTTTAAACTTTTGCATGAATATTTTTTTAAAATGTGTGCTATAAATTTTCAAATCTGTACAACGTCTTAACATTAGAGCTTTGATGGTGACTTTCTCCCTCTCCATCCCCAGGATCTGGTACATGGGGCCTGTCTGTCCTTTTGGATGCATAGAACTGTATATCCAGAACCCATTTGTAACCTTCTGTGTAGGCCAGAGTCCAAGGGCTGAATATACAAGCACTGTGTTGTCACCAGACCAGCACAAAAGCTTGGTTAAATTTGGGAAAACTCATGGGGAAACTAAAAGAATTTCCTTAACTTGCTGTTTTCTGATTCCAACAACTAGGAAATCAAGTGATTTGAAGATGGTTTTTAAAATGTAGCTTTTACAAAAGCAAATTACCATGGTACTAGTGAAGTAGGCGGGAGACTCTATAATATAGTACCTAAGTATGCATAATTTAGCTATTCTCCAGCTGAACATTTGTTTAAACAGCTGAGTAGTTTTGGGGAGAAAACACATTTTTCTTTAGGCAGGTTTATTCTCTCTACTAATATTGAGGAAATTTTACTCTCCTAATGGAGTTATTTTTCTATGTTATAGGTGGCACAGGTATCAATGCCAATAATTAAAGTTGCCCAAACACTTTCCATTATAAGACCCTGTTTTCAATAGCTTATAGCTTTGCCACACTTCATTAATTTGGGCTGAAATTTTCCATGCTGGGTACCTGCCTCAGCCTAAGGGCTTTTGAAAAGTTTCAGACAAAACAGTTTAGCCATTTTGCAGAACAATTTAAGGGGGGAAAATCTATTGTTTTGCCCATGTTAAAAACCTGCTTACAACCACTTTGTTGAGAAGCCCTGGCACCTCCATGCTTTGGTGCAGTGATTTGAAATTTGTCAAGGACTTGGGCAATCGGTATTTTCAGTGATAGGGATGTGCCTTTTGCCATCCCTGTGAAAATTCACAAGTGAAGTTATAAACCTCTGAAAAATCTCCAGTTGCGCTTGTTCGGTGGATGCTTCTTAGTTTAGCCTCTAAATTCTTTGAAGATTCCACCTGCACTGAGCTCTGTCACCTCACGACTTCTACATGTCACCGCGCTGTGCATGCACCGTGTCACAGAGTGACTGACCGTGCTCCACTGGGTGGGATGCCGGGGCTGAGCAGGACTTTCCCTGTAGTTGCTGCTCCCAGGGGCCACTGTGGCACCAGGCCCAAAGACTGAGAAGAAGGGAGACTCCGTCCCCTAAGCTCTCAGTGCTTCCCCTGCTGGCATCCAGGCAGCATGGAGGTAGAGGCAGCTGGCCTGGAATGCAGAGCTGAGGAACTGGGCCTGAGGGGGGTGGCAAGGTTGGGAGACGGGGATATGGTGTGAAGGAGAAACCGGGAAGAGAATCTGAGGAAGGATGGTGGTGGGGGGTGGAGACGAGGAGCCAAAGGAGGGCTGTGGGAAGGCTAGACTGGGACTGTGAAGAGCTGTGTGCGGGAGGCTGGGATGAGGAGCTGAGGGTGGCAGGGGGTAGGGGATACTGGGACTGGAACAAGAGAGGAAGCACTGTCCAGTGTTTAGAGCTCTAGTCTGGGACTTGGGAGCCTTGGGTTTAATCCTCTGTGCGGCCTGAGGCTTCCTGTGTGGCCTTGGGCTAATCACGGAGGGTATGTCTGCACTTTGAGCTGGAGGTATGATTCCCAGTTGGTGGAGACATACCCACGCTAGCACTGATTGACCTAGTGTGCTCCAAATAGAGCGTAGCCACAGCAGCGTGAGTGGCAGGAGTTGCTAGCTGCCCTAAGTACAATCCCATCCAAGATGCTAGGCACATCCTCAGCACAGCTAGCCCCTCGCACCACTGCAACTACTCTCTGTTTTTAGCATGCTAGCTGGATCAGAGCTAGCGTGGGTGTGTCTGTCGAGTTGAGAATTATACCCACAGCTTGATGTGTAGACATACCCTTAGTCTCTCTCCGTGCCTCCGTTCCGCATCAGTAAAACGGGTAATAAGGGTGTTGATGGGAGAAATGCATTAAAAGTGTGTGGCATCGAAAGCTACTGTGGTGCTGGGGGGGTCCTGTGAGTATGAAAAATAGACAGACAGGTAACAAAGACAGGCTGGAGAGCCACACACAGTAGGGTCAGGCTTGGGACAGACTGGAGCAGAACAGTCTGAGAATCCTAGAGCACACTCCGCACAGATCCTGGACTAGAAGCTGGGTTTCCCATGGCTCCACATTCCTCTGTAATTCGCAAATAGCTCTGAAACCCACTGGCAAAACGTGTCTCTCCTCTCCCTCTAGCATAATGATATTGCAATCACTTCCCTTAGCTCAAGTGCAGAGGTCTGATCTGGGTGTCTGTAGATCCAAAATCTACTGATGAACCATATGGAAACAGTATAGTTCCACATAATGGTATTCCTCTTTTTTCAGTTTGCTTTTTAAAAAAATCTAGGAAGTTACACACACACACTCCATTACAAGAATGTTATGCTAGGAAAGCTGAGTACTCACAGTTAGGAAACGCCAGAATTAAGGTTGCCTATCTAACCTTAATTCAACTGCCTTTTATGTATGCCTCATGATAGCCTTTAATTTCATGATCACATGTTGCTTGTTCCACAGGACCCCGCTCTCATTCAGTGTACAGTTTAAAGATGGGGAATGAATTGGGTTGTGTAGTGAATGAGACTGTTGTCAGTAGGACCCTTGTTTCATGCGTTGCAGATGTCGGACGGTGTGCAGTGAATGAGGCAGGGGATTGCCGAAAGAGAAGGGAAGATCTCATGGTTAAGGCTGTTGAATGCTTTCCTGAAGAAGTAGATTCTATCCCTGCCTCTGCCACAGAGTTCCTTTGTGACGTTGGGCAAGTCTTTTAAACCAAAGTTTTCACTAACTGTTCTCTGGCCATTAACAGAGTTCCTTGTTTTCTGGGTGTCCACGTAGATCTGGTTTGTGCTCAGTGCTTCTGCAAATAATTGCAACTGACATCAGTCGGAGATATGCTCTGAACATAGCAAGTTCTATAAAATGCTAAGTTTTGTGAAAAATCAGGCTGTAAGCATCTTAAATTTCACACTCCTAATTTGACATTAATGTCTTTGTGCCTGCATTCCCTATCTTTACAATAGGGATAATAATACCAAATTACCTTACAAAGGTGTTGTGAAGATAAACTTCTGAATGTTTGTGAAGCACCGAGATGCTAAGGTAATGAGCACCGTCGAAAAGTCTATGAGGAAATTAATAATCCAGTGTTCAGAACAGGATTTGAATGGTGTGCAGTAAATACGGCAGGGGGGCACAAAGAGAATAAAACTAACTATTGAATAGTAGCTCATTCTGTGAGCTTCATCCACCCCTCTGGACTGAATGAATGAATGAATGTGGGAAAAATAGTATGTCATCATGTAATTAAAGACATAATCTTGTATCTTAATGCATATGCCCATGTGTTGAATGGGCAACCTTAACTGGCATTTTCTAACTTTAGAGGGCTTGACTTTGCAACCTTAAAGTTTTTTCTTTAATATCTTTAGCTGTCTGTAATTTATATATATATTGAAGTATCTTAAAATGTGTAGCATTTTTAGGAACCATATGCATTAGCACTCATCTGCAGCAAACATGTTGGATATTCAGATGGTTCAGATGGGTGCTTTTGAGAATCTGCTGGTAATGGGTAATTTGCTGGGGATTTGTGATTTGGGACAAAGGACGGACTAGCCATGTATTTGAGCAGATGGTGGCCATTACTTTTACCAGTATGTGACTGTTTAATTATAATGGAACGGCTGAGATGGATCATTTTACATTTTACATGGCTCTTTATTTTACATATACCTTCATAGCAAAAGGAATTAAGTATTCAAGAAGGCATGGAAAATAAAATGTCAGAGTTACAATAAATTCATTTTAATCACATCCGTATTTAAAAACCAATTTCCAATGTTTAGAAAATCAGTCTCACATTTATTTTCATGTAGATACTTGGCTCAAGAGTAAGAGAGCTTATTCTTCCTAATTTTAAAATAGCCAGGAATTGTGGTTCAGCACAATGAAAATTGCTTTTAACTGCAAATCCATCAGGCAGTACAGAGAACAGTGTACTTTGCACAACTATAACAATAAAGGTGGCTGCGCACACCTTAGAATGTCAATATAACTTGCTGTTTTAAACCACATTATACAGAATTAGTTCTAAGGCAATACGATTTCATCTTGGATCCCATGCTTTTTAATATGTATATCCTCCCTTTTGATCATATTTTCAATTTTTATGGGTTATTTTATTATCCTTTTGCTGATGGCACTCAAATCTGCTCTCTTCCTAAACATGCATCTTTGGAGACAGGGAATGTGGTATCTTTGGCTATACATGTGTTGTTACGGAATAATTTTTAACAATTAAATACAGTACTGACTACATTGCTTCTGCTTCATAGCTGTATGGTGTATAGAGGAGAAAAACACTGCGGAAACAACTGCAATGGAGTAATGTGCAGGGAAAGGTGGGATATGGAGGATGCTTCCTTCGCACGCTCCAACTAAGTCTAAGGGAGTTTTGTCGCTGATTTCAGGGTTGAGCGTCAGGGCCTAGCACCACTTTGGGGGCAGTAAAAATAACAGTGCACCTTTATGATTCTTGGTATGTCTGTCACCTTGCTCCTTTATAATGGTCATATTGTGACTGTCTCCTCAGCCAGGAATTTGCTTTTAGTTTAGATGCCAGGTTAATTATGATTGAAGCCATTGAAAGTGTCACTAAACGTTTCTCTTTACAATAAAGTATCTAGAATGAAGTTCTTTTCCCACTAATAATTGTCTGAATATCTCAGTTAATGCACTTGTTGCCTTGTAGCTCATTTTGTTACCTCTGTTTGCTGGACTACCTGCTAAATCAATGGGAAACATGAGCTTACCCAGGTCTCAGAAGCTAGAATTTTGACCAGGGCTCAACTAACCCAGTCAATCATCTTATCCTGTAGAGTGTGGGCAGGTTTAGCTACCATTACATGTTTTTGTTAAGAGCTTGGTTGTATCCTTCAAGGCATTTCTGGAGCTTAGTCATTCTGATCTTATGGGTATATTTTCCACCCCATTTTTGTATAGTTATTAGAGATGGGGATGTTGTTTGATCCGTCATTTCATTTGATGGCCTTTTGAGGTTATCAGGCTAGTTCTAACTGCATTGTACCATGGAGACTGGCAACTGTGAAACTCTTATTCTAGCTAGAGCAGATCTCGAGTGAAGGATTTCAGCTTGGTGTACATGGAAAATTCTTCCCTTGTTTAGAGTTAGGGCCATTTAGCTGCAGGAAGTGAAGCAAACCACCCTTGAAGTGGATTCTTTAAGCCATTCTGCCATCACAGAAGAGAATAGCTAAGGCAGAATAGGAGAGGCACAGTGCCAGCTCATAGCAGTCGAGGAGTCCTCCAGGGGAATCATATTCTTTTCCTGAATATATGCACTGTAGGCCTGGGGAAAATCCTTCTTGCACCCTCTAACCATTTTGATGACAATCACATCACCTTACCCTTAATATTTATGTATTTGGTGGTATTTTAATTTTATTTGAATATGAAATTCTGGGACTTCTTTTGCTAATAGTGCTAAACAATTTTTATTGCAATGCATGTTGGTAAAGGAGGCTTGTGAACAATGTACATGCATAATTTTGCTGGTGTGATGTAGCGAGGGGGCATGGCTTCCCTCAGAGAAAGACAGGGAGGAACCCGCACCTTTCCCCTGGTGGGTGGAGTCAGGACATTCACACCTCCCGTGCCAGAAGCAGAGCAGCGGGACTGGAAAAGCAAGTAGAAGAAGCGGGCCCTCTAGCCCAGGTGGGTTGGAGCTGCTGGAAGAGAAGGACATCTCTTCCCAACTGCTAGAGCAGAGTCCAAGCTGCCTGGGATGCTGAGGAGCTGCCTGTTGCTTGGGACACAAGGAACGGCTGGGGCTGCAGCTAGCTGTTTATCTTGGGGAGACTGATGATGCCGAACCCCGGGTGCCCCATGGAGGGGAGGATAGGAAGTAGCCCAGGGACACCAGACTCTAGTCCCGTTGTATTGTGGCTTAATACTAGGCGTTGCAGCGAGGATCCCATTGACCTAGTGGCAGAACCCTACACCATTGTTAGGGCTCTGGGCCAGGATCCAGTGGAGTAGGGCAGGCCTAGGTCCCTTGTGCCCTGCTGCCAACTCCACCCCTGCAGTGGCAGTCACCCCCACCTTAGGCCAGAACTGATTGCTAGCTCTGTCCTGCCACAAGGCCAGAGCCTCCTAGACTGCTTGCTGCCCCGCCCTGTCTGAGGGCCAGGGCTCCCGAGCCTATTTGGTGCTCTGCCCTATGAGGGTCTGAGCCCCTAGACTGTCTACGGCTCTGCCCTGCCCCAGGCTCATAGACTGCTTACTGCTTGAGGGCCAGAGCCCCGAGACAGCTAATTCCCCATTTTTGAGCCTGTCTATTTAAGTGCAACAGCAAGGGAGCATGGCTTCCTTCCCAGACAGATGGGGAGGGGTGGCCCTGACATCCTACATGTGTTAAATCAGCTGTTACTGTGGTTTGTTTCGTTTTGTTTGCTGGATAGGTTTGCCTAGGCTGCAGGTGTGATGCACTGCATTCTGTTGAGCCTCATTGGATCCTGCAACTCTCTTTCATTACGTTAAAATGACAAAAATTAGTTAGGCCCTATGGGAAGCAGTTTTACTCTTCGAAGTCTTATCTACTACTGACCTTCATTTAAGCATCTTGTACCTATATAAATATTTCAAGTGATCCATGAATCAAGATTAATGCTACCAAATCATTAACATGCAAGATGTAATAAAGTTGACATTAGGGGTTTTATTAAACAGGGTGTGTCAGTCATTAAGGATAAAAGGGAAAGTGTTGTGTGTGAGAGCAGCACCCCAGATTCCCCTAGGCATCCAGTTCTGTATAGCTCATAAATCTTGGTGCCATAGGTAATAACTATAGGGTTTTTTCTCTAACTTCGTTGAAATCACTACTGTCACTGAATTCTGATTAGCTGATTTACTCCATCTCTTCCCAGAATAATAATGATGAAGACAATTTGCCTTATTTCCCCTCATCCTCAAAACCATAATCTGAATAGTGCAGAGAGGATTTGTCAGAGAATCAGAAACAAAACACTGAAAAGAACAAAGTGCCAGAGTGCAATACAAAACTCACAGATTATAGCAGGTATTAGAAGACTAATCCTTTCTCTTTTTTTTTAGCGGGCATTGGAACCATAACAGACAATAAATCATTATTAATCCATTGTCATGATGGACAATTCAAAAAATAAAAGGAGAAACTCAGAATGCTAATTTTGTTTACACTTTGAATTTCCTTAGCTCTTGAATGTAATTCATTTACTTTATTCGTTTTGTCAAGCATTTTTTTAAAATAATAACTGCAAGTTCACTTTGGTTGCATTTTCTTTGCTTTTCATGCACGGTTTTTATGAGTGAATTTTTGTTTGCAAGGACAAATATCAGTGTGAATATGTATTCAAGTGAATGGTGTGCATTTAGCATGCGTATTCACACTGGAAGTGTTTGGCACTCATCTTGAAAGCCCTCTCTGAGCTTTTGGAGTTACCCAGTCAGGGATCAAAATGACAGGAGTGTAGGTGACTGGTCCTTAGTCTGGAATACGAGTTCCTTATCTTCCTTTTCAAACTTTCTTCAGTTTTCTCCTTTCTCTGTTACTGTTGACAATGGTGCCGTCCTAGTGCTGCCAATGCTTTGCA
Source organism: Mesoclemmys tuberculata (assembly GCA_007922155.1). Lineage (NCBI taxonomy): Eukaryota > Metazoa > Chordata > Testudines > Chelidae > Mesoclemmys > Mesoclemmys tuberculata. Next base: position 14,490,737 of record ML675603.1, read on the forward strand.
CGTTATTGCTGGTCCTGCAATATTTGGTGTCTTTCTGAAAGTCCTAGCTCCTGGAATCCTGTGACTCTATGAAAATATCAGCTTTCATTGTTAAAAGTGTAAGTTTCTAGCTTCATGGATGCAGAGAAAAGTTTGAAAACCTGAGCCAAATGCTCCCGTTCGGATCAAAACCCAGAAGACAAATAAAAAGAACCCAACATTTATTATTTGTTAAAAATCTTGAGATTTGTAAGTCAGTCTGCTGATCTTTTTTAAATTTTATTTGTTGAGGTCTGACTCCTGATTTTGGAACACTTGGGGTAGCAATGTTTCCGTGCTCCCTGCTGCTCAGCTCAGTGCTCTGGCGATTCTCTTTGACTCCTTCCTCTTTCCTGCTTCACGCTCCCAGGCCATATCTAAATCCTGGTGCTACTTGCTCTTCAGCAGCTCCAAGCTTTGTCCTTTTTCATGCCATGCCCACAGCCAACTCTCCTATTCAGGTTGTTGCTAGAACCTGCCTTGAAAGGGTGATGTGCCTTCTTATCCCACACGTTTTAAAAATGCAATATGAGTCACTTGGATGTAAATTCACTCATCCCGTAACTTTCAGGGGCAAGGCCCTGACATCCTCACTACTTCACCTGCCTTGCTCAGGGGCTGAATTCTGCATCCAATGTACACGCACGATTCTTATTGACTTCCTGAGGGCACAATGCAGTGGATAATTAGCACTTCTCAGCCTCTGGCCTCAACAAAAGCCAGCAGTTCAGGATTTGGCCATTGGCGAGGAAAGAGAACAGCCTGTTCCTGGACAACATTTTCTTCATCTCCTTGCCGCTAATATCTTTTGTCCACAGCATGAAGTCTTCATATCCTCTGCCTGAAATATCATGTTCCTCTGATATCAGTTTTCTTTCCACTAAGGTATGGATGCATCTTTACAAATCTATCAGCAAGAAGGAGAATGCCAGTATTTTGAATGCCAGAGATCCTGGAGCATCCTGGACACCACTCTCCTTTTTTGAGTGGTTACAGGCACTTTCATGATTTAGGATACTGAGGAGGGCAGTGCTTAATTTGTGCGAGGGCTTGCCTAAACTGAGTCCCGGTATCTCCAGGCTTGGCAATTCATTGTCCTGGCCCCTCTGGGCTTGCCACGTCAGTTTTGAAAGTAAAAAAAATTGCTTGAGCCCCAGCCCCTCTTTCATTACAAATTAAGCACTGGATAAAGAGCCGTATCCTGTTCTTATTGACATCAATAGCAGAACTTGCATGGACTTGAATAGGGTCAGGCTAAAAGAGATGCAAATTCCAGCAAGTTATTGTTATTAAATATCATAAGCTTTACGTTGATTTGTGTTATAGTCATGGTTCAGTATTGTAAAATTTTGCTACCTTTTATAATACATTTTCCAGAGCTGAAGTTAGCATTTTTGCATAGCTTATTTTTCATAAGCAATAACTAATGTGTGATTTAAAAGACCAATTTATATTTAGCCTAGGTTTATGTCTTATTTCATGGTGATTTATTTTTGTTTGGAGTGTGGTTTTACTATAAATGACATTCTGGTAGCATATTGCAGTCTCTGGAGTCCTTGAACTATTTCCAAGCAGTAAACCTGCTGGGGTTTAAGCCAGTTTGGAAATCTGTCTGTTGAGTTGATGGATTATAGCCCATGTAGTGAGCACTCAGCCTCCACAAGGTTCATGGCATCTTCACCTTTAAGTATCTAATTTATGTAGAAATACCAATAAATTATTTAGAACGACATTCTTGTTGATATCAGCAGTTCTGGAGCAAGTAAGAGAATGATATGCCTTTGAAAGTCATTGGAAATGTTGGCAGATCTTCAGCAATTCTTCAGAGGTTCATACTATTAAATATTTGGGAATTGGAAAGCATATTTTCCCCCCCAAGATTTTTCTGGGCATTTGTTTAGAACTCTGTTATCATGTTGTTTTTGAAGTTATATCAACACTGCGACAATAGGAGTAAATTAGAAAAAACAAAATAAAAAATAATGATTTAACCTTGGTAAAATACCTTTTTCTTTGCCCTGGTTTATTAAGTATTCAGAGCAGACTTTGCTTAGTGATTAGCCAGGGAGTCAGTTTACTGCACAGCTGAAACCATGTTTGGCCACCAGAAATCCTAAATGAACTGTGGCCAAAATGTTCTAATTTAAGTACTTAGAACGAGGCCCCCAAATCCATATTTAGCCTCTAAAATAAACGGCCTGACTTTCCAGAAGAGCTGCCCAGTTACACCCTTTGTTGAAGTCAAGAAAATTGGAAAGCATTGACCCTGTGGATAGAATTGAGTGAAATTTCAGGGTCAGATTCCTTAACCACCTATTGTAAAAATCTTGGATAAAAAGTGCAAACTGTTATTATAATTTAATCATCATAACACCATTCAAAGTTGGCCTTAAATTCTATATCTATGCACACATCATATACCAGTCCATGCTGTAAAATATATTTTAAAGGAATGTGACACAGTGCATTGATTTTCTTGCATCCTGAAATTCATTGAAACAATCATTCAATTCTATTTTTAACTCCGATCCATTTATATAAAACATTTATGATTACTTTTTGTCAAGCCTAATTGAATTTTCTAAACAAGATTAAATCTTTAAACTTTGAAGTGTAACATGGTAACGATTATGACAGGCTAGATTAATGTAATTTGCCCTAATTCTTGACAACAGCATAGCAAACTGTTCTCTAATGGTATCATTGTGCATACATCACCATTCTGTGGTCATGTGGCTACTGGCTCATGGCTTTGGGAATACTCTAATGATCTGGAAATGTCTATACCTTTTCACTCAAGGCAGCAACTGCAAACCACAAGGGTATGATTTGTGTATATGTGCACCACAGAACAGCTGTCAAATAGCAACTTTCAGTCCCTATTAACGTGGGCAGAATTTGAACCAGCTACCTGCAGTTGTAACCCTTTGTACCCTGTTACCACTCCCATGAGTCATCATGTTCCCTGTTGCTATTTTTAAAGTTCTTGTTTTATTCATTTATGCATTTGTTAGGCTATTGTGTGATTGGAAGGAGATATCTTTTAGCTGCAAGCAATTCTCTGACTGTCACCAGGAAGAACATACAGTAAACATAGCTGTTTCTTCTCATCCTTTTGGAGTAGTCCATAAGACTGAAATCTAAGTGTGTGATCTGCTCTAGGACACTGTCTTGAGACATCAGTCACCAGATGAAGATAAAAGATTTTCTAGCGCTGCCTAATGCTCATAAGATGGACTGATCAACATGAACTCTCTGATCTTAAACTTCAGCATCTGACGAGAGATGAGGAGAATCCCTCAAAGCACTTAATTATACAGGAGGTTGGAAAATATGCTTAAACTGCTTTAAAGTATTTCACAACTTCTTGTTGTTCTCAGCCTTGGAGATACGTTGGCGATGCAGGGGAGTTTCAGGTTGTCAGCATCAAACTCCTGAGTTGCTAGATTCAAGACAACAAATTTCTTTCATTGAGGATCAGTAATTAAGTTCTTTTTTGTTCTGTGTTTGTACAAGAGGGAGGTTCCTAGTGGAGTTTCTCAGGGATCGGTCTTGGGACCAATCTTATTTAACCTTTTTATTACTGACCTTGGCACAAAAAGTAGGAATGTGCTAATAAAGTTTGTGGATGACACAAAGTTGGGAGGTATTGCCAATACAGAGAAGGATCGGGAAATCATGCAAGAAGATCTGGATGACCTTGTAAACTGGACTAATAGAAGTAAGATGAAATTTAATAGTGGAAAGTGCAAGGTCATACATTTAGAGACTAATAACAAGAATTTCTCCTATAAGCTGGGGATGCATCAGTTGAAATTCAAAGAGGAAAAGGTGCAGAGAAGGGCTTCTAGGATGATCTAAGAAATGGAAAACCTGCCTTATGAGAGGAGACTCAAAGAGCTTGGCTTGTTTAGCCTAACCAAAAGAAGGTTGAGGGGAGATATACCGGTAATTGCTCTCTATAAATACATCAGAGGGATAAATAACAGGGAGGGAAAGGAATTATTTAAGTTCAGCGCCAATGTGGACAGAAGCACTAATGGATATAAACTCACCATCAGGAAGTTTAGACTTGAAATTAGATACAGGTTTCTATCCAGCAGAGGAGTGAAATTCTGGAATAGCCTTCTAAGGGGAGCAGTGGGGGCAAAAAACCTAGCTGGCTTCAAGACTAAGCTTGATAAATTTATGGAGGAGATGGTATGATTGAACAGCCTATTTTGGCAATAGATTGATCTTTGACTACTGGTGGTAGATATGCCAATGGCCTGTGAAGGGATGTTAGTTGGGGTGGGTTCTGAGTTATTACAGAAAATTCTTTCTTGGGTGTCTTTCTGGTGAGTCAAACATACATGCTCAGGGCTTAACTGATCACCAAATTTGGCATCGGGAAGGAATTCTCCCCCAGGGCAGATTGGTATAGACCCTGAGGGTTTTTACCTTTCTCTGTAGCATGAGCATGGCTCACTTGCTGGTGGACTCTTTGTACCTTTAAAGTATTTAAACAGTGATTTGAGGACTTTAATAATTCAGTCATAAGTTAGAGGTTTATTACAGGAATGGGTGGGTGAGGTTCCTTGGGCTTCATCGTGGAGGAGATCAGACTTGATGATCATAATGGTACCTTCTGACCTTAGAGTCTATGAGTCTGTGAGGAACTAGCACAATTGCGTCCTGATCCATGACTGAGGCTCTTTAGTGCCGCCGCATTACAAAGAATAATAAATAATTATAATAATTGAGACCTAGGTTTTCACAATAACTCAGCTTCCCCTTCGGCACCGAAAGAAAAGGCCAGATTTTCAGAAGCAATGAGCACAACAGATGCTGACTTCATTTGAAAATCTAGCCAATAAACATCACAATGGGAGATGCTGGATTTCGAGTACAGTACTTCTGAAAATCTGACCCTTCGTTAGGTGCCTGAATGGGAACGGAGCAATTCTGAAAATCAGACTGCGCTTGTGGGTGTTGTGCACTTGAAAATCTGGTCTCTGAGGACATCTTCAGTGGTCCTGTCAGCACTAGTACCATATGTTTTGATGGTCTCTGATATGTCAGGCTCTGATTGCTGCCCCAATCTAGACCTTTGACGTATGGTGAGGTGGAGCTGATCTAAATGTCTCAGTGACACATTGGTGTGGTTCACTAACAACACCACAGCATTTCTTTTGCTAGTGTCAAATCCAGCCAGCTCTCCTGCTACTTTACCTGTTAACAGGAGGGTTATGGGGACTTCTGATAATGAAAGGACTCGGAGAGGGGCAGGACCCCATCGATGGCTGATTAATCTAAGGGAGAAGAGTGGCTGGGATTGGTGAAAAGGGCAGATGTTCATACACTAGTTCAATTTTTGCATAGCCATGTTGATTTTAGCAGTGAGCTTTTTCTTGATGGAGGGAAAGTCTCTTTGAATTTGTTTCTGTGCATTCTTTTACAGTTATTTGGTCTATATTAGGATCTTCCTTTTAGAGACATCTGCATCCTGTCCTGTAGAAATATCTCTCTAATTCTGTGACAAATAAAGATATGTCTGAAGATCCCAGGAACTGTTTTCCTGATGGCCATTTTGATCGATAAATAACCACCTGTTACTCAACAGGAGCTGAAATTTTTATGGTTGGCAAGAACACTTAGAGCTTTAAACCAAAAACTGGCAGTTGTAGCTTATGGTACATTAATATATGGTCCAAACAAGTCTTGGCTGTTAGACTGAATGGGATATGTCTAGAGATGTTTAAATCTCTCTGAGCTCGCCTAGTCCAGGTAGTAAGAACTACACAGGATATTATCATCCCAGAATGAAAACATGGTTAAGTGAAGAGGTAGATATGTAATTTACCTTTTGGTTTATGAAGATGCAGTTCAGTAGGAAATAAGTAATGAAAAAGGCAGTCAGTACGAGGACAGAAGCACAAGATTTATATTTCTGTTTTAATTTTTAATCACTAGCAAATCCAGTAGGGAAGAGGAAATATCATATCATCAATTGGTATAAAATGATATTTTTCCAAAAATGCTAATGTCTGTACTATGAAGTAGCACCTGTTACTGCATAGAAAGTTATTAGACTGTATGTGCATGATGTAATTCCTGTAGAAGAAATTAGATGAATAACCCATAATAAATCATATGCCACAAGGGTATGCAGTTAATATCAAGATTAATTATGTGCTGATCTGTGAGTCATTATAGCATAGATTATAATGTTGAGGTTTAATTTTACTGTAAAAACTGATGACTTCTGATATAGCTGTTTAACTATTTATAAACACCCTGGAGATGAAGGCTAAAGCAAGATATGAAAACATATTACTATTTCTTTGGTTTGCCTGGCACAGTGGAATGGTTAAATCTACAATATCAATCATAATAAAAGCTTTTAATTAGAATTTTTGGTTTCTGACTACCTTATTACCACCTCTTTGTTGTTGTGTCTTGAATTTTACATTTGTTTCAGAAAGATGCTAGTAAATTGCAGTTACTCTTTTAATCTACTAGATAATTTTCTGTTGAAATTGTACCGTGGTGGCACCATTTATATCTGATTTATTAAACTGATGAAAAGCAGGAAGAACCATATAAATTCTGGCATCCTGATAAAGTTTTATGAGCTGTTAATACACAGTTTACGTCAAATGTAATTTGTATTCTTGAATAACTGTCATGTTAAAATTACGTAGTCTTTTAAGGTGTGTTTAAAGACTCAGGCCCTAATTTAACAAAGCATCCCTATTCAGGAAAGTACTTTAACTGAGCTATAAATCCCATTGAAGTCCATGGGATTTGAGAACAAGCTTAAGTGCTGCCTGTGTACAGATGAATTTAAGGATGTGCTTAATGCTTTCCTGACTCACTGATGTCTCTGGACTCTAGGGGAGTCCAGGACAAAAGGAGGCTTTTACTTTCCCCCAGCACTATACCACATCATCATTTGCCCATGTTTTATTAGAACGGGAGAAGCATCCTATCAAAGAGATAGGGCGAAGAATAACCATAATACAGTATCATTCCTTATTGATTAATTCCTATATTGACAGCACTCGTTTCTAATCTATACTGAAAGGAATTTAATGGAATATTAATTCTGATTATAAACTCTCCATAATATGCAGTTGCTAAATTTATGTTCAGATAGAGAAATCAGTCGTATCATAAGGCACAGTGCAGTTACAGTCAAACAAAAAAATGAAACAAGCAAAATCAAAAACATAAAACCACCAAGTTCAGGACATGCTTTATGTGCATCATGGGTTGTTATAATGTGTTCCCCTCAAATCAAGCAAACACAAAACCACACAGAGAGTGAAATTTACAATGCAGAAGGACCACCCACACCGTCCGTGTACATCAGTGAAACTGAGTTAATTGAATGAATGAACACGGTTTGTGGGAATTCTTTCCCTGAGAGATGACGTGTGGCATGAGCCCACCTGCGTGAGGTGCTGGGCACATGCTGCAAGGTTCGGAACACCTTCAACTCCCATTGACGCCTGTGTCCCTCCCCCCCCCACTGTGCCAGTTCACATAGAAGATGTTTGTAGGATCAGACCCTGTGAAAAAAATTATAAAGCGTTCCACTGTGACTCCTCTACGAGTTACAGCTCCGGTACATGGAAGAAGCATTCTTCACTGCAACCAATATTTTAATAATTGATACTGAAGGTATTAATGTGAAACTAAACATGATATTCGTTCATGCAGCATAATAGGAGCTAATAAACTATACGGAGATTGGATCTACCTGTATGAGATAATGGAAGACGAATAGTATACCCAATGGTATTCTTCAAGCAGAGTTGTAATGTTCCTCTCTTGACAAGGTAATGAGAAAAGCTCTGATTGTCTGCAGTAATGACAGTTGATTAACAGTAGCTGCCTGCTTGCATTACTCAAAATGATGCCCTTTCTTCCCCCACACTGCTCACACCACAGCTGTGCTGCTGGTGTATATAGATGCAAGACTAGCTGTATTGTTGAAACGTGGGTATTATATTTATGTCCTCTGTTTTCAAAGATGCAGCCATTTGCATTAGATTGTAGAGCTCTGTTGATTTTAATGGAGTTGGGCCCACATGTGGCAGGAGTAGGTTTTGGCCCCTCATGTTTGAAAGCAAACCAATTAAACTGTACCTTTTCTCCGTACCACAGCCAGCATCCTACTCCTGGGACTTTTCTGTTCTGCAGCCATCCTATCTCTTTTTATGTTTACACAGGCAGATGCTTTAGAACTGCACAGGCAGACAGGAGAGTGAGCAAACGTGAAAATATTTCTACTTAGACCAAGCTGTAACATCCTAGGTGTAAAATCAGTTCATTCTCAGACTAATGCTGACCCTTGAAGGCTTGCTCCATGCTCTCAAAATCCCTGGGCAGATGGTTTTGTTCAAGATGTGATCAGGGAACCAGTGGAGACGTGGCTTCTAAAGGGAGTTGTTTTGTCACAGGTGATAAAGGACCTAGGGATAGGGCCTTAATGTAAATTTCCAATCCCCTCTGACAGCTCCAGTATTTTTCCACAGGTCCCAGGACAAACCTTAGGGCGAGAATGTGCCGTCTCCGCAGGTATGATGAGGAAAACGAGTGGAAATACCTAGCTGTAGCTAAGAATACCTATCTGCTAGTAGAGAAGGAAATGCAGAATGGCTACATTAAAGCAGCTACTGCTTGTAAAGAGTCATTTCCCAGAGAGGCATGCAGGGAGAGGTTCCTATAAGAGAGAGACACTCTAGAGAGGAGGGTCCATATTGATCACAATGGTACTTCTGGGCAAGGGCCTGATTTTGTATCCCTTTCACCTTCTTTCCCCCCCCCCCAAGAGAGATGATTTGGGGGTCATTACCCCAGTGGGTCTTCATTTGATCTAGCCCTGGCAGACAGATCTCAGAAACCAGAAAATCAAACCACTTCAGTACACAGAAGATATTACTCAAAATAAACATTCTCAGTATTTTCTCTCCGTTGGGGTCTTCCGCTCAGATGTGTCTGAAGCTGGAGCCTTTGCTGCTTCTCAGTCCAGAGAGGGAATGGGAAGACATTTGGGTTCCACTGTTAGAAGGTGCTTGGGTTATGCAGGATAGACCAACTTAGAAGTGTGTTTGGTAATCCTCTCTGTGTGGGAGCCAAGTTGTCGCTGCTTGTGGCTTGATCTTTCAGAGCCACTGCATTCAGAAGTGCCTTTGGCTTCAGTGGGAGTTGATGACCGGGGTAGGTCTGTAGGATTCAGTCCTTCCCACAGAGAATAATGTCATTCTGAATAATTTCCTTGATGGCAAATATGTGTCTTTCTTATGAAGAGTTATCAGAGGTTAAATGCCTCTAAAACATTCTAAAAGGATTCAAAAGGATTTGATTCAAGCCCATGAATACCTTTCTGTCTGTTATGCATTTTTTTTTATTTTGCTAGAACTCTGCCTTGTGCAGTCAGTAACACAGAGGTTTGCTAAGACCTTGGAAGGTTGATTATTTTCCACTTCATATCTTCAGCTTGGAAAGGGGTTTTGCTGTGTGACTGAGTAATCCCTTTGGAATGTGTGTACTGTATGGAATTTGCATCGGGATTCATAGCATCTCTGGAATGTTGTTCCTGGACCCCAAGAAAAACCACACAAGAGTGCTTATTACCTACCAGGGAGCTGTTTTTTTTTTTTTTTTTTTTTTTTGCTAAAGCATAAAGGGAGATACAGGAAAGAGACAAATCTGGACTCCTTTTTCCCCCCATCAGTATTTTTCTGTCAGGAGGAAGACAAAGCATTGCAAGCACAAGTAAATAATGAAGCAGCAATTAAAGATAAATTAAGGTGAGGTTTTGAAAGATATTTGAAAACTGTGGAAGGGCTGTAGGATTGTCTGAACAGAATGGAAGGCTCTTTCCCATCTGACATATTTTTCGTTAATTACTCAGTATGGTCAGAATCCCTCACTACATTGGGAGCAGATTAACTGAACGACTCGTTTCTGTTGCACCTTATCACCAGGGATCCTAGAAACCTGTTTCCCATGGAAAAAACAAGGGAATTGCGTTTTTACAGGGAATCTTTAGTTTTTACATTTTGTGGGGAAAAAACAGCATATATTCGCTATTAATTAAATTTTACTGAAAGTACCAGTGTCACTTATTCAATGCATGCAACCACCTCCTCTTATGGTGGATTTTTGAATACGCTTTAAGTTTACAGTGGAGCCCCATTTATCCAATCTAATTGGGACCGGGGCCAGATCAGGTCATCAGAAATTGGGATAATCGGGAACCGGCAAAGAGCTTTCTATCACTTATTTTAAGATGGGAGGGAGGTTCAGGTGGTCATCCTCTGGTGGTGCTGACAGCTGGAGCCCCACCTACCCGGGGCTGACCACCTGAGCCCCGCCACAGTCAGCCCCGTGTGGCTGGTAGTTCAATTAATATGGAGAGCTGGATAATGGAAACTCAAATAAATGGGGTTTGTTGTATATCAATAAAACATTGCGTTCAAGTGGTACCTATGTATATTGTGGCTAGGGAAACGAAAACTTCAGCATTTCATTGTAATCATGCAAAAACGTGGATTTTTATATTTTTGAAGCAGAGAATTTTGGGGATTTTTTTATCATGGAAAACTCAGATTCCTGCTTATCACTGTTGGTTCTGCGTGATCACAGTGGGTGAAGCATGGGGCAAATGGCTCCAGCTATTGACTTGCTGAATATTTGTTGAGAGAAGCCGAGATCCAGCTCCATCCAGCTATGGAGAAACAACTCACTTGTACCCCACCTTCACCTTGCAGAATGTGCAGGAAACTAAGAACAGGTAAAAGACATGAGCTAGATTTGCTGTCATGTCGATAGGGAGTTGGGGAAAAAGAGCACCTGCTATGCTGTGGTCAGAAAGCAGAGCCAGCCCTTTTCTATTTGTCAGTTTATCAAGCAATATAGTGTAGCAGGTTCACTAGCAAAAGGCCAATTGCTTTTTTTGACCCCACCACGCCAGCACCAGTGGTCCAAAAGAATGTGAGATGAATACTTGCAAAGGTGTTCAGAGCATAAGAGGCAGCAGGGAGAAAGACACAAAGACAATTGAGTGCGTGAGAGATAGAAGTCAAGTGTACTGAGGTTGGCATCTTTGTCTCAGCAGAGAATGCTGAGTGGTGGGAGATATGAATAGGGAGCAGGGAAGAAATGCTGGCCGTTCCTCTCTTATGATGAGTCTTGAAATCAACGGCGAGATGTTTAAAATTGATGTACAGCAGAGTGAGGAGACAATAGTATGATTTAAGAGGAGGCATGAAATGACGATTGAGAGAATTTTGTCAGCAGCCTTTTGAATGGACTGGAGAAAGGTGAGATTAGTCTCAAGAAGACCAGAGAAGAGATTATAGTAGTGGAGGCCAGAGATGATCAGGGCTTGGACAAGTGATCTGGCCATTGGAAAAGAGAGGAAGGGTAGAATTTTAGAGATCTCGCTTTTTCTTTCACAAGTCTAGGTTATGGCTTGGATATGGGGGTTTGGGATTGCATGGCAGGAAGAAAAAAAGAGAAGGAGAGGGTCAAAGATTATCTCCTCTACCCTATCCCCTCGAGCTACAGGAACAGAGGTTTTGTCTACAGTAATGGAGAAAGGATGAAGCAAGGGAGAGGAAATATTAGGAGTTTTGATTTGGCCTTGTTGAGTTTGAACAGCCATAAAAATCATCATGAAATATAGTGATCATTGAGAGGGCGGAGACCAGACAGACGGCAGTGGGTCTGGACTGCAGAGTAGATTCGAAAATCACTAGCCCAGAGATGATAGTTGATAGCAAGTGGATACAGTCAAGGTGTAAATGAAGAAAAGGAGAGGGCCTGTGAGAGATCATGGGGAGAATCTCTCATTGAGAGAGGAGTGAAGTAGAGGAAGATTTGCTGACAGAAACAGGGGGAAAAAGTGTGAGGGGGGAAAAAAACCAGAGAAGTTGTTATCAAAGGCAAGGGAGGACAGAATGTCTAGGATGAGAGTGTGAGTAGATGTTTCAAAGGCAGCAGAGAGATCAAGAAGGTTGATGATAAGGACAGGTTCTGACATTTGGCTGGTGTGCCTCAAAACGTCATTTAGCAATGGCCAAAGACTCACTTCATGCTGAAAGATAACTCAGTCTTATTGTGCCATTGTATATCAACATCCCTTATAAATGCAGATTTCATGGATGGACCAAATGAGAACCAGGGGCTGCTAGCTGTGTCTGAGGGGCAAATTAACTATTTGTATCCTTGAAGTAAAAAGAACATGACAGCTGATTTATCTCGACTCATCCATGCAACTATTACTTTTGCCATGGCACCGCTATTTTGTGGCACACTGCAGTAAGACCAGTATATGAAACACACATTTATTATTATACTTTTTTTCCCCCACTTCATTGGTAAGCACGTAAAATGTAAAAAAACGTTGCCATCTTTAATATTATCATTGAGTACCTAACTCCGTGAGGCAGTGAACAAAACTTGACAGAGAAACCAGCAGAAGGGTTATGGGTGAGTCATGATACTTTGTGACATATTCTATGGATCAGTGTAATCTTGAACAGTCTTTCACATTATATGTTTTTACTTGGGTCTTGCAGCACCAACAGGGCTTATCGGATACTGTTAGTTCAATAGATTCACCCCAGTGGTCCAGTTGGGAAAAATCCTTATGCAGGTTTATTCACATCTTCAGTAAAAGCTTTGAATGCATAAGGACTACAGGATCGGATGCTTAGTGATTAGGAACCAAATTCTGCCTTTTCTGAAGCTACAGGCATAGGGTAAAGCTACAGGCATAGGGTTGAATTTGGTGCATGTTGTGACAACTGACAAATGTGATTTGTATCCAAAATGACTTTATATTGCACTAGATAAAACGCTAGGCTCTTCAGGCTGGCAGAAGAAAGAATGCATCTTCTAATTATGACTGCACATTTTTTTCACTTATAATAGTAGTCCAAGAATGTAAAAAATGAAACGGATATTGCTGATTTTTGAGTGCCCCGATGAGCATTACAATCACAATGTAGTTTCAAATGAAATTTTTTGGTCCCTTTGTTAATGTGTTTGGTTTTCCTCTGTGCCACAGCCTAGTTTACAGAAGAGAAAATTCCCTTTAATTGATTTTTAAAAGTGCATTCACACCTTCTGCATTAACCTTTTCATTCCCTTATGGTATGTGTCAAAGGAAAAAGTGATTCTTCAGTTCTGGTTAGTACAGACACAAATACATATGAAATATATTAATTTGGTGGAGTTCCTACTGTGCTCTGACCAGAAGCTACACACACGGGAGAAATCCTATTCCTGTTGAAGTTGGTCTATCTTCAATACTTATGTCCCTCAATCAGCACTTCACAGCACTCCGGTGAGATAGCGAAGTAAGGAGGCACTAAATGGCTTGCCTAAGATCACACAGAAAGTTTGTGGTGGAGCAGGGAATTGAACTCACATCTTCTAAGTCCTAGATTAGTATCCTAAATGACTGAACTATCCTTCCTTTTACTGGACATAAATCTGATTGACTTCAGTAGGGATAAGATTTCACCTCTTTGTTTAAACTAAGCTTACCCCCTTCTGTGACTTGGCTTCGCTGGTAACTCAAATAATAGCCCCAACATGTAAATCTTGTGCTGAACCTTCTCCTAAGATAGACTCTTCCTAGGACTTGCAGAGGGAGCCCTATGCAAGTCCCTGGTTACTTCTGTTCCAGGGGGCACTCCCACTTCCCTTCTGTTCTTGGTGGAGTTAAGGAGCCACAGCTGCTACAGTGAGCTAGCAGGAATCAGTTTGTCCTTTTCAGCCGGGATTTGAGACATACGTTGAGAGCAAGTCAGCAGAAGAGCACTGTTGGATCTGCACCCTCTGCTGTAATGTGTGTGGATAGCTGGATGTGGGAGAAGGATTTTAGCAGCGTAGCAGGGGTTGAGATGGACTTATTGCTTGTGAATACCAAAGGATGGTGATTGGGTGGGATGGATAATGGGAACATACATTGTCTGCCCACCCACCCCCTGGGCAATCTGAAGGGGAGTTAGCAGAGCCGTAGGAAAGGCTCCTGGGGGAACTGAGGCTGTGGAGTCCCTGACAGCAGTGCAGCTGCACTGTAGAGGTAGCAGGAATCCTTGGAGCTGGTGTGGCTTTGTGTAGATGGACCACTTCCTCTGGTGGATCCCCCTAGATCCATACAGCTTAGGTATGGAAGACCCCCCTCGTTGTCTATTCTGGGGCTTGAGATAGGGCTGTTGTGTGAAACAGTGAATTTGAAGAAACTCCACAGGCACTGCCCTCTGCCTCTTTCATGAGTTTTCCATGGGTGGGGTGAACTGGATCATGGGACCCAACACATCTGCACCATCTCCACTGGTCAAATTAGTATAAAATCTTTGCATTTGGCCTCTGTCCCAGTGTGGAGGGTCCTTGTTAGATCATCCTGCAGTCATTGATCCATTCTCTTGCCTTTAAATCCGTAACTTGGGTGTGACAAGATACCCACCCAGTTTAAAGAAAATATTTTTATAATGGAGGAAACCTCCGGTCTGAGACCAGTAGAAGGAATATAGGCCAACAAACAGCCTCTTCCAGTAACAGGATTTCTCTCTGGTCCAGTGGTGACATTTTTGTCACCGCTAAGAGGCTTAAATGAATTGCCATGCATCAGGAGAGGGGATTCAAATCACCATTACGATGAACTGGCTTTGCTGTTGTGCTGTAACTGAATAGCACGGTGTCCTTAATGAAATGGGTTCTTTTATTTTCTAGAAGGAAAATGTGGTTTGTTTGTGGTTTTTAATTTATATACCCTGAACCCATTTTCAGGCTTTTATTTCATTTCGTTAAGGATCTTTCTTTTAGATTAATAGTGACCAGAACAGTGTTTCTCAGATGTAAGAAGACATGTTCCTATATTACTGTGCCCCTGATAAGATAACCTGATATGTGAGAGAGAATTAGCATATTCCTTTCCTAAGGAGAAAAATGACTTGCTCTCTGTTTGCTACTGTCCAATAAGTTGCTTTTTGAAAATGAAAACGAATGAGTTCTTTACAAAGCTCTTTGCAATATGCTGTAGGAGCCCTAGTAAAAATAGAAATCAATTAAAATAAACCGAGCATAAGACTTGTAAAGCTTTGAAGACCTTGGAGCCACTGTGTCTGATAGCAGCATTCAGTCTCGAGCCAAAATGAGCTGGCATTTCATAACAAAGGTTCTAAAACCTTCCAAAGGGTTATAATTCTTCAGATTGCATTTTTACTGAGCTAGAGCTGGACAAAGACCTCCAGGAATCAAGACTCGTTTAAACTTTGAGACTGTCAGTCCAGAACATGATATGCATGATGACGATGGAATCTTATGTCGATAACAACGAATGAGTTATATCAGCCACCCTTTGTGACTAAGTTTATTTGTGTGCACAGTTGTACGAAATAAGGCCAATCCTTGATCCGCAGATGCAACCACAGGTACTGCAGGTTTGATGGAATTACTGGGATGGCATTTCTCTCTTTTCCTCCCTTATATTTGCTTGTTTCAGTTCAAAGTTTTTGATGACTAAATGACAGTGCTACCTCCAACTGGCCCTCTTGAGGGTCAAGTCTTCCCAGCTGTTGGTATCGATGTTGCAGGCCAAGAGGTTTTGTTTCAGGGTGTCCTTATATCTCAAATGTGTCCTTTCCTGTGATCTTTGTCCTTTTTGTTACATTAGCAGTAAAACACAGCGTTAGGAATTCGAGTGTCCTCCATCTTCCTGATGTGGCTATCCCACCAAAACTGAGCTCTCAGCCCCGTGCCTTCCATACTTGAAATTTGGCACCTTTCAAGGGGTTGGGGTTTCTTCCATGTCATTGAATATTACAGATGGATCTCAGGGAGCGCTGATGGAACTCTTCAAGTTGCTTGAGGTGTCTGGGATAAAGCATCCATGATTTGCATCCGTACAGCAATGTGGACAGCACCACTAGTTGGTACACCATGATCTTTGTGAGCATTCTCTCTCATTCCACAGATGATGATGAAGTCTTCCAAAGGAGGAGCTTGCCTTAGCGATGTACTGAATGACCTCAGCATCAATGCTAGCAGTGTTGGAGAGTAGGCTTCCAAGGTAGCAGAACTGATGGACTGCTCTAAGTTGCGTGCCTTCAATAGCAACAACAGGCTCGACGTAATCCTTGGTTAGGGGTGGCTGGCACATGACCTCTGTTTTTTTCAAGCTGTTAAGTCCAAAGCACCTGGCTGCCTGCGCAAACCAGCAATCAGTAATAAGTTGGAAGTCCTCTAGTGAGTGAGCTACCAGTGCACAAATATTCTGCAAACAAGAAGTCCCTAATCACATACTACATTTGTTACACTGTTCAAGGATATCTGAAGAAACTACAACAACATGCCACTAGGAAAAAAACTAAGATGGTACACGAGGCTCATGGCCATTTTCAATAAAGCCATTAATTCCAGACTGTGTTCTTCCACCTCAGGATACAAGCACCTTCCACTGAAGTCCACTGATAAGCTGCAGAAGGAAAATCAGGTGTCATTTGATTGTCTTGAGACCCAGTTCTGCGATTCTTTACTTGAGTAGCACTTACTCAGGAAGCACCATTGAAGAAGCACTGTTCAGAGTGATGAAGGGTTAAAGAAGAAAGCAGAATTAGTGATTATGAGCCACTCCTGCAAAAACTTTAGACTCCCCTACTTTTCAATAGGAGCTACATAGGCGGGGTCAAACTCCATTTCTCACCAGGATCAAGTTAACTGATCCCAAGAAAAGGTTCAGATTGTCTCGCCCAGGTTGTTTGATGTGATGTCATTATTCTGAGCTAAATAATAGTGGCAACATGCAATCACACGATAGCGTTTGGTTTTTTGCATTCTCACCTTGATGATCATGGGTCTTTTATTTGTTTTTAAGAAAGTTATTTTGATTATTTGTTTTATAAATGATACTTGAGGATGGTGGAACAATCTCGTGTCTTAGAGACTTTTTCCCAAGGACTAAATACCAGCAGTAAGGGACCAGTTGCAGTCAATCTTACTCAGCAAGTAGTTCACTGAAAATAAAGTGGGCCATTCAAGGAGTAAGATATTACACAGTATGAGAAACTGGTCTAATATATCCCTGAATGAAATTGTTTGCCTTTTTCTTTTGGTATGATGCACCCTCCTTCATTGTACCTCACCTGACCTAGACTTGAGTGGTGTTTTCCCAATGCCAGCACCTTGAGAATATATACAAGCAAGTCAATTTAAGCAGATCCCTTCCATAAATTATCATGAAAACCTCAGCTATATTCTGCAGATCTGCACACAAAATTTGAGCCCTAAAAGTCAGTATGACTTCAAAGGATATTTTGGAAAGCAAATCCTTTTTGTTCTAGAAACAGTAGAAACTGAAGATTATATTACAAGTAAAATTGCATGACAAGTAATATATCATCTTTGTTTTTCCAAGCAGTAAATGTTCAATAGTTCAAATAAAAATTATGAAAAGGCTGCTGTAGTTCTTCCACTGTTTGTTGATAACCTTCCATACTTTTCTGCTGCTTCCATATACTCTGGAGCCAGTTCTGTATCCTTCACACAGCCAACTGCTCAGTTTGATTTGAGTGGGAGTTTTGGGTGCATAAAATACAGCATCACATTTTGACTAAATGTATATCCTATATAAATTAATTATACGAGTCAATCCTTCAACTATGAATGTTGCTATTGACTTCAATGAGTGAAGGCTCAGGTGCAAAATAAGAAGGAACTTTTAGCTTTAGAGTTATATTGGCTTACTTGAGTGAAATATTTTATTTAATTGAATTGGACATTTATGTAAAAAACAAGCTTTTGTGCAGTGAAAATGATCATTGCATGAATAATAAAACCATTATTTTTAAAGCTGGATAAGATTTGCTGTATTATTTAACATGCTAGTTTAATCCCAATGCAGCAGAACCTCACTAAGATCTTACATTTCAGAGAGGAATATGTGATTCTCTCTGGTTCCTGATTAAAGTTTGAGAAGGTTTTCATGTGCAGCCACCAGGCTAATTTGATAATGACATAGCTACTGCCCAACTATCCTGTTTTAGTTTTGGATGTTGCACTTTGTTCAGAAAGTAACTACATTTTGTATCTCAAATATCATGTTTGGTGGGTTTTTAATTTTACAATTATGTTCTTCATTGGTTAATTTTAAAAAATGATGATGATCTTTGATCAGACACTCATCCACTCTCTAATTATCTCCTGCATCGATAGCTACATTTGCTCCTATCCTCATTTCTTTCCAGTCATTCCAAAATCATCTTTCTTGCCCATCACTTTTGTCCATGTCACCCAATTCCTTTTAGTATATTATATCTGTGGCTCCCCATGATGCTGTACATCAGGCTTACACTTCTTGTCCATACCTTCAAGGTCCTAGGTTATGAAGCCCTTGTGTACGTTTCTGTCCTGGTTTTCTTTAATGTTTCTGCTACTCTGACAATGAAGCAAGAATCTACATCCCTCTCACCTGCCTCTCTCACAAGTGTCTCTGTGCCTTCTTCTGTGCTTGGAACCTCCTTAATCATTTACTGACCAAGTTGTTTCTCACCTCTCACTCATATGCAGAAAACCTGGGGGTTACAGTGGACAAAAAGCTGGATATGAGTCAACCATGTGCCCTTGTTACCCAGAAGGCTAACAGCATACTGGACTTCATTAGTAGGAGCATCGCCTGCAGATTGAGGGAAGTGATTATTCCCATCTCTTCAGCACCTGTGAGGCCACATTTGGAATACTGTGTCCAGTTTTGGGCCCCCCACTACAGGAAGGATGTGGACAAATTGGAGAGAGTCCAGCAGAGGGCAATGAAAATTATTAGGCGGCTGGAGCACATAACTTATGAGGAGAGGTTGAGGGAACTAGGCTTGCTTAGTGTGCAGAAGAGAAGAGTGAGGGGGGATTTGATACCAGCCTTCAACTACCTGAAGGGAGGTTCCAGGGAGGATGGAGCTGGCAGATGACAGAACAAGGGCAATGGTCTCAAGCTGCAGCAGGCGAGGCCTAGGTTGGATATTAGGAAAATCTTTTTCTCTAGGAGGGTGGTGAAGTACTGAAATGGGTTACCTAGGGAAGTGGTGGAATCACCATCCTTAGAGGTTTTTAAGGCCCAGGTTGACAAAGCCCTGGCTGGGATAATTTAGATGGGTTTGGTCCTGCTTTGAGCAGCGTGTTGGACTAGAAGACCTCCTGAGGTCCCTTCCAACCCTAATCTTATATGATTCTATATCCCCCCTGAAAGCCCACGTCTACCCTATCGCCTACAGGAAGTGACAGTGGAGGAAGTGTGTTAAAAACAAAAAGCAGCTGAGTAATTTCAGCCAATAGTTCTAGAGTCTATTTGGCACTGCAGTAACATCCTCCCTATTATGCATTTCTCACTTACGTAAAGCTTTATTTTGTGCCAGGCAAGGTTTTGTAAAGATTTACATCAAGTTACCATCCTGCTATTGAAGACCCATAGAGGTTAATAGTTTTTGTTCCATGTGTGCACTGACGTCCAATGCTTATCAACTAGAGAGAGAGTCCCTAACTATTTTAATCCATCTATGCACTAGTATAATAATAATTACTTTATCATCTATTTGCATTGAAGTAAGCTGCCAAGGGAACATTTACTTTCTTCATAGCCAGTATAATTTTTGTGTCTGGAGTTTGATGTACATCCTACAAGTACTCAAAATGAAACTGATAAAAACATTTTCTTCCTTCCTGGAGTCCCTTCCATTTACCTATTAAAGACAAAGCCACTTCTGGAGGCCTCTGCAGCTTTGTTATTCCAAAATTCTGTTCTCTTCACGTCTGTCTCAGGTTGTTTAGAAGCTACTCTGTTAGCTTCACTCCAGCTAACTCTGAAGAGTGAACTCAGGATCTCAAGGCTGGATTCTCAGCTAGTGTAAATCAGCCTAGCTACTTCGACTTCAATGAGGCTATGTCAATTTGCACCAGTTGAGGTTCTGGCTCTATGTTCTTTATGAACTAATATTAAAGTATGACTGCAGTCAGAAAACAATTCTCAAAAATGTGGTCACTGTATGCTGTATTTTTCTCTCATGACTTTTGGGGTTTGTGTGGAAGTGGGCTGGGTGGTGGTTAGTGGCCTGAGAGGTCAAAAGATTGAATTTGCGTAAAATTCTTCACTGTAGAGTTAAATAATTAGATTGCTTTGCCTCAGTATTTGCAGCATTCTCCGTGCTTCTCTGTACCCACTAAGGATCAGATTTTTAAAGATATCTATGCACCTACATATACACGTGCACGTAGGCTCTGAGTGAAATTTTCAAAAGTGCCCAGATGCCTCACTCCCATGGCATTAATTCCCCAGTTATTTTCAGCACTTTTAAAGTATTTAAGCTCCTAAAAATGTAGATAGGTGCCTCATGGGACCTGTGGGAGTTAGATGTCCAGGTGCTTTTGAAAATCCCACTATTTCCATTTTTAGTCACCTAGATGTGTTTAAAATGGCCTGTAGTGCTGGGGATTGCTGCAAATACTGAAATACTGTTGTATATTTCTCAACAGTGTAAGGCAATGGGTGCATTTAGTGGGTAAGTGCCACCATTGTGTTTCTACAAACAGTAATGAGATACAAACTATAAAAATTACTCACATTTCTCAATTTTTATTAACAGCGTGTGCTGAAAGTCTTTTATTATTAGCTAGATCTGGAGAGGGTTCCACAACCTTTCTCATGATAATGCGCCTTAAATCCTAGAATTATGTACCTTTCTTAAGTATCCATTTCTGCACTATGCCTTCACTTGCTTCATATGTTGTCAGAGCTTTCAGTTAATGCTATATACAAATTGTTTTTTAGAAGCATTTCCATTTAATGGTAACAGTGGGTCTGATCCTCAACTGATATAAATTGGTGTTGCTCCATTGTGCTCTAAAATCTTCAGAAGAATTGTCATCTGTTAAAACTAATCGTTAGCCTGTATGTGTAAGATGCAGATGGCATTTGTTTTCTACTTTTGGCTCTGTAATAACTATGTGAAAGATTGGAGGTTTGATCTCAAGACATAACTTATGCAAGGATTATTTTTATTATAGACTGAAAACGACAGCTATAGCCTTTATCTGTACTATTCTCAAATATTCCCTTAACGTCAGACTTCAAAGCATTTTGAATGTATATTTTATTAAAAATGATCAGAAGAGACAAAAATCAGTGGTTTACTGACATGAACAAAGGGCTCCTAAGATGAGCTCTGCGGCTAAGATAACATGTTGCAGTTAAGCAGGACGCAAGGTTCTGTCCCACAGTTTCCAGCACTGGGCAACAGTGAAGTTAAATATAAAACTAAACCATTGCTCCTTGCTAGGAAATATATCTTTTATCTAGAAAGCTGAAGATAAGCATAACCTGGTTGCCTTTTATCACTGCAGCTAACAGGAAGTCATGGCCTGTTGTAATGTTTTCCATTCTGTGATCCTCTGAATCTTGCTAGAGGACTCTTGTAATGAGGCTGGTGTATTATCCACCCTTCCTTTCAAAGCAGGTCCAAGCTTTTTAGTTTCACCCAGCACCAGAATGTGAGGTGACTGTTAGCATTGTCACCTCTAGAATCTGAAGCATAAGATTTGAAGAAACCTTTCCCCCGTGGAAGAGGCTTGTTCTTTAGCATCACTCTTCAGCTAGAATGAAAAAAATAAAATAAAAAATGCACAGTGAGTCTGCAGAAAAAAGGCTATTAGAAAGGGAGTGGGGGAGAGATGAAAAAGTCCCTCCCCTAATAAAAAAGCCCTCTTAATAAAACCCCCCTAAAAGCAGAGAGAAAATATGCATTGATACTTTATTATTGTTACCGATAGTGTTGGTGTTTATTTGTAGTACTGTAGCGCCCCAGTCATGCACCAGGAACCCATTGCACTACAGACACAAAATAAAAAGTAATCCCTGCCCCCCAAAAGCTTCCAATCTGAGTATCAGACAAGAAATAAAAGGCAGATACAGACAGACAGGAGAGCACAAGAAAACAATGAGCCGGTAATGGTCAGCATGATGGGTAGCGGTCTCAGCATACCAGCATTCTGTTTTCAGGTTTTAAATATACTGCCATTATCCCCATAACAAACATTTTCTTATTGCTACTACAATATTTTCTTATCACTACTACACTTAGTACTGGATCAGTCCATGCTGTGCCTCATTTGTAGTAATGTTTAGCAGCTGATAGTAACTTACAACAAGTTTTAGTGATCAAATACTAAGTAGTGGCTGATTCCCACTGAAGTCCATTGGACTTTTGCCAGTGACTTCAGTGTTCATAGGAGTAGAGCCTAGGTTCTGAGGAATATATTTAGTTTGGGTCCGATTCTAAAATCAGTCAATGAGATGATTTACCAAGTAAGATACTATGAATAACCCTTTATTTGTTGTATTTATGGGTGCGCTCTTCATTATCATGCTTCAGTCACTGAAAGTTTATGAGCAGATCCTTCACAGGCCAAAAAAAAAAGATGTATGCCTGAGCAAGTGGCAGCCCTAATCCTCATCCCTCTCCCCGCCTACAGCCCCAGGTGTGTATCTTCAGGACTTCAATATGCCTGCAGGAGTGGTATTTTTCAACAAAACGGGCACTGCCTGGCAGGACTTGGTCTCCTGGGTTGAAATAAGGTCTTTTATTAATGGCTACACCTACTTTCCGCCTACATCACAACCCCTTGTCCTGTTTCCATGCACACCTGGGGAGCAAGGCCTGTATCTGTCACTCCTGCGATGAGTATTCATAATTATATGTAATACTTAGCTCTGGTCTACAGTGACCGGGAAATTTGGCGGCAGTCAACGGGAGTTATGCAAGCTACTCTGTGTAGCTGTTGACTGCAGTGCTTCCCGTCTGCTCGCTGTCTTCACTGCACTACACCAATGGGAACCGCGTTCCTGTCAACGCAGCGTTATGCCACTTGAGGGGGTGGATTTACCGATCAACTGATCAACTGAGCGGGTCTACACTGACCGCTTGATCAATCCAGAAAGATCGATCTGACGGCAGCGACTTTGCCGCCTCAGTATAGACATACCCTTAGTAAACAGATGTAAATAGCAGGCATTTAATTTTATGCTTGTAATTACTTAGACTGCATGTATGTTTCTCTAAAACATTATTAATACTTTTTCAAACCTTGTAACATACATTATTCTGAGTACCATAAATACATAGCATATACCTTAAATTGAAAAAATCATGTCATTTTTAACTCTGTTTTCTTTTCCACCAGCAGATTAATTATAGGCATGAAGCAAGTTCTATTGTTTCTGGCTGTATATACTTACATTTGGGATGTGTTTGTTTTGTTTTGGTTGTAAAACATTGTAGCCTCTCACTGTGATCTGTGGCTGGTGGGCTGTATAAATGAATTCATCATACTCCATTGTTGCTATTACTTAAAGGGATCCTCAAAGTGAGGCAGATTAATAATTATTATTCAGTGAATAAAAACAAACACATAGATCCTACCCCAAAGGGTTTGCAATTTAAGGCCCCAATTCTACAAACACAGGAGGTAAATTATTCAGCCCTGTGGTCATATATACTTCTGTGGCACTATTCAAGTGATGTTTGTAGGCTCAGCCCCAATTTTAGATGTGACTCAATGAGTGAGATTTGCAAGCAAGAGGAAGGTTGGAATGAGGTGTGATATAGGTATGTGTTTTCCCACCCTTTGCATAATTATGAGGGCAATTTCTCATTAAAGAATGAACACTTCTGCTTTTACAAACTCTTCAAACCAGAGACTGTCTTCTGTAGTGTTTGCACAACACTCAGCATGATCTTGATTGGGGCTTCTGGGTGCTGCTGTAATACAAATAATATATAATAATAAACTGATGGAAAGAAATAAAGAAAATAAGGCTATTTCGTATGTCATTCTCACTTGTCTGAATTACATTGCTTTTCCTAGGGAATTGTATATGATGAAGTTTCGAGTGGCTTGTTAAGCTTACGTTTTGAATAACAGCGTCCATTAGTTGCACACACCTGTGGGTGAACTCTTGGCCCCATGGAAGCCAATGGCATCAGGATTGTACCCCATGCCTTTATACATTTGTTAAAGCACATACTGTATAGCTAAACATTTTCTTAATTTTGGAATCATGCAAATTGGAAACAGAATACACCTATTGCAGTAGATCATCTTTTCCATCATCCTACTAAAATGCAATTATTCCCTTAACTATATTCTTGATTGCTTTGTGCAATCCAGTCTTAAAAGACCTGAGCAGTGGGGCTTCCTCTGGCTTCAAATTAAACTCATTATAAGGAATTTAAGAAACCAAAATCTCGGCCTAAATTGCACTGTGCTTACTTATTACTTGCAATTATAAACTCCAGGGCCATCCTAAATCATTCCTTTACTTCCTTGGGGTTGTCTTTTGTACACAGTTTTAAATACTATGGACCACATCCTCAGCTGCTGCAAATAGGCAGAGCTACATTGTGAAGTCAGTGGAGTTGTACCAGTGTATGCCAGTTGAGAATCCGGCCCAATCAAAGGGCCTGAATCTGTTCTTGCTTAGCTTGATATATATGTAATTTCCATATATGTAAACTCCATTAACCTGATCATGTGTATCATAGATGTAATTTCATTTCAGTAGAATTACTTCTGAAATACACTGATGAAACTCCAAGAAGAGCCAGTCCCTGAATGTATGTGCTTATATGTTTGTGTGCGTACTTGTTTACACACACACTGGGCTAGATCCTCTGCAATGTAGATCTGTGTAAAGTGTTCTTCATTGACATCAGGGGAGCGACACCAGTTAAAACACATGTTGTGCTTGTCCCAGGCACCACCCTTTCTCTGAAATCTGCCCTGTCTGTGGACAGAGGCTGGAAGGGACATTGCTGTAAAACCTCTCCCTTTTGGGAGACAGAGTGAAATTAGTGCTGGCAGAAGGGACTGGCTGGGTCAACCAGCCTGGAAGATAAGACCTCACCCCAGAGGGCCACAGAGAGCAAGGGATGGCCTGATGGTTAGGCTGCAAGCTGGCAACCTGGGTTCAAGTCCCTGTTCTACCACAGACTCCCTGTGTGACCGTGAGCAAGTCTAAACTGCAGGGTATGTCTGGATTGCAGTTGGTGGGAGTGGCTGTGGGTCAAGCTGATGTACCAGAGCTGGCTTGGGTCCTGGAGCGGTGAGGCCATGGCAGTGTGGGCTGTACAGCCTGGGTAATTACTCATGAGGCTGGTCCATGCTGCTGTGGCTTCTCTGTTCTTGTACTTGACCTGGTAAGATTAAAGCTAGTTCACGTATGTCTGTCACCCTGTGAGGGCAGTCTGGATGTCTCCTCTGCCTCCGTACCTCACTTCCCCATCTGTACCATGGGGATAACAGCACTGCCTTATGTCACAAGGGTGTTGTGAGTGCAAATAGGGATTGGAGTCCCCACACCAACAGCCAAGCTGTGCCAGTGCGAGCCACTCTCCACCAGGGAGCCTCCCACACTGTGTACTAGTGGCACTACACAGTCAGCAGGTAGAGCTCACCCTGTGGCTGCAATGGGAGTACACAACATTGCTAGATTTTCTGTGAGTCCTGAAAAAAATGGTAACTCCTTTGCAGCAAGAATGTCTAGAAGACCCCACATGACCAGCCCAGCTTGAATAGTTGCAAACTACAGAAAGTTGGGACTGAGGATCTGGTTTGCTATGCACAGTATTAATATGTAATATGAATATACATGGCCATAAGTAGTACTGACCGTTAACATCAATATTTGTCCTTTGTTTAAGAGGCCATATAAATATTGCTAAATGAAAGGGCAACAGAAGCTGTTCTGGATGAACATTTGTTTTAAGAGAGTTAGGCCTAGCTATTATAATTCTAATGTGGCCACCTAGCAGATTTTTGGCAGGTTTGAAATAAACATGCCAGAAATTATTTTGCTGACGGCCTCCCATATTGGAACATTTCCAGCATTCATCTGGTGCATGCCAGAGCAATAATTCTTTTACATTCAGGAAAATATCCCATCACAGATCCATATTCTAGAGTCTTAAAATACTGTAGGTAGGAGGGATTTATGGCTTCAAAGTCAAGCTGGCAGGTGGGCAACATTATAGTACAATCATAAAGGGAGATGAAAGCGGTAGCATTTATCAAGTTTAATACACAGCATCAATGAAGTGTGCTTATTTTAAAACCTACAGTAACATCTGTTTTACTTTTCTAATCCAGAAACAATTACGCTTTTATATAAGCAGCCAGGGGCAGGAGGAACAAACAGCAAAGAAAAAGGGAGTGTGTGTGTGTGGGGGGGGGAATAGACTTAAAGATTTTGGTTTGTTTGCAAAGGTTGTTTGAATTTTGCATTAATTCTTCACCATTAGTAGCATTAAGCAAGCGAGTTCTTCAAATGATTGACATTGTTTTAATGTTTGCTTTGTGCTGATGTTGACATTATTGGTGCTCTGCTGGAGCGGAAATTTTGCGCCCTTGGTTTGTTTTCATTTGAGTAATAACCACTCAGACTTCAGTGAAATCACTATTAAAAAGAAAGGAGCATTTTTAGGATTAACAGCCTGAGATGATTTGTGGGTGGTGTCTGGTTAGTTTATTTTTTATTTGCATGCGGCCATCTTTCAGGAAAGGGCCTATTCTGCTGCTTCTCCCCGTGGTGGAATCAAAAGGCAGCGCCAATCCTAAAAAGCACTTAAGCACCTGTTTCACTCCATCCCTGCTCAGGAAATAAATTAGGCATGTGCTTAAATGGAGATGCTTTCTTGAATTAGGACCGCAGTAGAGTGGAACCAGTGCTGTTCCTCTGGGTAGGGGTGCTGGGGGGAAGGAAGAGGGAAGGAAATGCAGGGGGCGGGCGGGGAGAAGGGGGCGCGCATCTTTGCTGTGGAAGCAAGGGAAGTAGTGGGCAGGACTCCTGCCAGTGAAAATGACTGTGAAGTCACTGGCCGATCTTCCCATTCCCAGAGGAGGCTGCAGTAGGGAACATAAAGCTTTGAGGGAAGGAATCTTTCCGTCTTCACGCGACAGAAGTGGCCCATGTAATAAGGGACAGATTCGGCCCAAGCTGAAGTTCAGATAGGCTGAAAACCTCAATGGGGGATTTCACCTTCACTAGAAGTGAAATCATGACCGTTAAAGTCAATGGGAATTTTTGCTACTGTTTGCAATGGAGTCAGGATTTCATTCTAGTTAGATTATCTCAGTATGGGTGTCATCCAAAGTCCACTGAAGTCAGTTAAAGCCTCTGTATTGACTTCAATGGATTTTGGATCAGGTTTCCTGTACATGCTGCAGGGTTTAGCCCACAGTGCTGGTGTCTTTAAGAAATGGTTAGTTTCTAGCTTTCATTTATTAATGTGTTCCATTACATCACTTTATCTTCAGATTAAATCAGTTCCTCGGGGGGCTTTAATGTACACAATTTTTGTGGTTTCACTATTACACACAATCAAAATGAAATCCAAAGTTAATTATAAGTTGGGTACGTGGAATGTAAAACATATTAATACTGTCAGGCCAAGAAGTAATGAATTAATCAGTGGTAATAATAAAATTGGGGTAGGCAGCATAGATCTGGTTCTGCATTCTGTATGCTATGTAAGTATCTTAGTATCTCAATGTTTTCTTTTTTCCAATATCATCCTACAAGAAACAGAAATGATTAGAAACCTGTTTCATGCGCCTGAGATGTATGCACCATTGGTTTTGTAATTTGTTGTTACCCTCTCTACCCGTGGTAAATGGCCCATGAAACATAAAAGAAATTTATAGCATATCCTTTTCAGCATCAACAAATATTAGGAAGAAAGTATATTTGAACTATACAATGAAATAACTCAATGAAATATTTCTTAGCCCAGGTTCTCCCCATCCCCAGGACTTTGTTGAGATATTTTGTTGAACTACAGTTGATTTGGTATCTGAATTCACTGTTTGCCATACGAATAATACCGTAGCTTGTATGATTTCCCCTCAGAACTTCACGGAAAGGTATGGATAAGGCAACAAACAGGCGTAATGTGTGCCCCAAAATACACCCCCACCCCCACCGCCTGCCTTCCCCAAAAGTGAGAAATTTGCGTACTTTAAAAATCATTTTTAATCACTTGAAATTAAGCTAAAGGTAGTAGAGGAAGGCTTCCTAGGAACAGGCTTGGGCCTTTAGAGAACTGGGTTGAGTTCCTGCCTCTCTATTGCAAACTTCCTGAGTTATCCCAAGCACATTGCTTAGTCTCTCCCTCTGCATCTGTAAAATGGGGATAAAAGAATGTCATTTGTCTGGCTTGTGTATTTAAATGGTAAGCTCTTTGAGGCAGGGACAGTCTCTCATGATGTGTTTGCACAGCACCTAGCACGTCAGGACCCTGATCTTGGTTGGGGCCTCCAGCCACTATCATAATACAAACAATTAACAACAAAAATTAAATATTGGGGTAAAAAAAATGTGTGGTTGGAACTCATGGTCCCGTAAAGCCAGATGGGATCGGATCCATAGGATTAGTGGATAGCATTTCTCTAGAGCTACTTTAACGCTTTGCAGAGCCTTGACCCAACCTCTGTCAGTCTGTGTCATGGTCATATCCGCGAACAGAGAGCACTGTAAATCCTGAAATTGGAAGAGGCTTTCCCACCCCAGCCATCATCAGCAGTGCTATGCAGACTGGCCCTGCCCCCAGGGCCCTGAGCGGTTAGGGGATGGGGAGAAAGTAGGAGCTGGTCTCTCCTTCCCCGAGCTCTGGTTGCCTAGAGACCTGGCAGTAAATCCCTTCCTGCTGCCAGTTCTCCTCCCTTTGAAAATGAAGAAGCCATTCAAGAAGAGATGGCAGGGTTGCACTGCTTCAGTAGTGCCTCAGGGCCAGACTATAAGCATAGGGCTGGGAGACAGGCAGAAGGAACCAACTTTGTGCGTGGCTGGTACTGCTTGCAAGTCTCTGCCCCTGCTCAAAGGGAAGTGAATGCCCTAATGGGTGGCTGAGCCCAGAGGGGCTCTTTGGTTCCTGATGGAGTTTGAGTTCCTTAGTGAAACCATGAATTTATTAACACGGATTGGCCTTCTTGTGGTTCTGTGATAAAGGTTTTGTAATAGAGCTGTACCTTGGATTGATTCCTCGATGAATTCCTGCCTTCCTAAAGATTGGTGGGGAGAATTCTTTACCCCAACCCAAAAAATGGGAGTTGGTGACAATCTACAAGAAAGAAGAGCCTCTACCGCAGTAGGAAATGTCAAGTCACTGTGAAGTAACAGCTGGTTGTCGTGACCCAATATTGCTTCTTTGAAAATGCCAAAGTATCATAAAACACAGATAGAAAAGGCATGTGGCCCTCGTCCTATGGTCCTAATCTAGCTCCTTCCACATTACAGCACGTTCTCTGTAAGATGCACTAAGAATTCAAATGCAGGACAAGGGCAAGAGCAGAAGTAATCCAAGCTTTGTTGAATAAGGCTATTTACCTATTTTTGTATTGTGTGTTGTTTATCTTACACTCCTCGCTTTGCTTCAAGAACTGCTTTCTAAGAAACCTTAAAGGGCACTTGCAAATTTTTTTTAAAAAAGTTTCCTATTTGCTGTTCTGTAATGTATAAAAGCCTGACGTTTTTACTAATCCCCCCTCCGCCCCCGTGCGCACATATGTTTTTATGACGGAAGCATCAGGTCTCATCTACTGTAATTTTGTTGGAGGACTCTATGGATGACTAGGCAGTTAGTGGGTTGATGATACATGTGTTCAGTGGGACTGCATGAGTACATAGAGTTAAGCATGTGCATAAACTTTTGCCACATTCGGATCTAAAGATGGGCAAGCCTAACTGAATTCAAAGCTTTATTAACCTGTGAAACTACATCAGTGTTTTTAAAACTAATTCCAGTTTGCAAATCTTGGGTTTTCCTCCTATAATTTTAAATCCTTGGGGGGGTTTTGTTAGTTTTTTTTTCAGGAATTAATGAATTTATTAAAAAGTGACAAAATTTTTCTGGCTAACGCAAAGTCTCTTTTATGTACGGAACATTCCCCAATGACCTAGCTGTTCTGTACACAGTATGTACTGTATCTATTTTTATCCAATTTTTTTCTTTCCCCTTCTCTGCTCAACCTTTTCAGTCTCTATTTGTTTTTCGCTTTAATGGCTCTCTACTCTACAATTCACCGCATTCTCATATGTTTTCTCTCTTCTCTCTGTTCCTGCTGTCATCCTCTCCTAGATGCAGGGCAAACCCAGGAACACTGGAAGTTACATCAGACTTTCATGTCATAATATTCAAATAGATTCAGTTTTAGGCAAACTGAGTTCTGCCTTCCCTAGGAGAAACCAGCTGCTTTGATTTCCTTTTTTCTCTATTAATGCTACATGATTTGTGCCGGTTTGTTCTTACAACAGTGTAGGGGCTAAGATATTTGAAACCTGAGGAACTGCATATTTTCTGAAATCAGTGGTGTACCGAGGGGGCCATGCCCCTAGGTGCCAGCTTGCGGGGGTGGGGGTGCCGGCTGGGCCCCCCTTAGAGGAACCACCTCCCCGCTCATATCCCTAGCAGCCGCGTCAACCAGGTGTAGTGCCAAAAACTCTTGACAGGCAGAGTCTGTGACCGGCCCCTCCACCTCCTGTCCTCCTGGCCCCTCTGCCCCCACACTGGGTGCTATGAGGGAGCTGCAGGCCTTGTTGGTACCGCTGTTGGAGATGTCAGCTGGGGCAGCTTGGCTATTCCCCCCTCCCCTGCAAGCCAGCACCCAGGTGTATGGTCCTCTTGGTAAGCCACTTCCGCCACATCCGCCGCCCCCACAGCAGGGTGGAGGGGAGAGCAGGAAACAGGCCTGCAGATCCCCCCCACGGGGCACTGCCACCAACAGGAGGAAGGGGGGCTGGCTCCTGGGCACTGGAGACTCCTGGTATGCCACTGCCTGAAATGACCTTTTGACCACTGTCTATAACTATTGTCTGCAATATTTTTCTTGGCACACAGGTTTACCTTGCTTCAGTTCCCTCAGTCATGCTGAGAGCTGTAAGACAATAACAATTGATTGTGACTGCATTAGTATGTTGATAGGATTACAGAATTCCAGCCAAATGCTTCCCCAAAGTGTAAGATCTCAAATAAAATTCAATAAGGGTAGAATAAAATAAATCTTTGAAAAGTATATTGGTCTATGTAGCAGCATCTGGAATCGTCATCTAATGTATTCCATGGTGCAGCCAATATGAATGTTTAATATTTAGGAAGACAGAAAAGCTACATTTTTGTGAGCTACATTTTGATTTTGCAGCTGGAACAAACACTTCAGAGATCAAGTTTTCCAATATAGAATCATGCAAAAAATATGTATGGATTTGTTGCATCCCAGTGGTCCTCCATATTGGCTTGTTCAAATGGAGCATTAGATTAGCAGCTATTTAGAGCTTGTCTACACAGCGAGTAACTGCAGAAGCAAGCCAGGATGTGAATCGTACCATATACCAGCTTGCTGCACAGTAAGTCACT
Organism: Mesoclemmys tuberculata; assembly: GCA_007922155.1. Taxonomy (NCBI): domain Eukaryota; kingdom Metazoa; phylum Chordata; order Testudines; family Chelidae; genus Mesoclemmys; species Mesoclemmys tuberculata. The sequence continues at coordinate 14,522,209 of ML675603.1, forward strand.
GGGTGGAAAAGCCTTTAGTCTGTGCAAGCAAATCCCCATGCGAATGCAGAAAGGTTGGGTTTCATGGGGAAATCTTAAACCCTGGAAGAACAAGTGCTGACACATTAACACTCCCTTTTATCTACAGTTTCTCCAAGGACCTGATCTGACTCTCACCAAAGTTTTTTTCTGTGATTTCAGTGGGAGTTTGGTCTGGCTCTAAGGGATATAAAAGTCAAACATTTGCCTCAAAAGGTTTCCACTTTTCACCCATAACCAGGCCCCCCGACAGCAATTCCGGGCCCCAGGGCAGAACAGTCAATGACCCCCCTAGAAAGGGATGACAGAGGTCCGAGTGGGCTTCCCCTGGAAGTTTTTACTTATTTATTATCATTTCCTGGGTCCCTTGGACTCCCCAGAGAGCTTACCGAGGAACTCTGGGAAGCTGAGTAGCAGATACCACCTCCTCAGCTGCCTGGGAACCTGCATGGCACATAATAAATAAGCTCGGCTCATGGGAGGGGCAGAGAACTTGAGCAGCAGGGGCCCCAGGGAAAAGGAGTGTGAGGGAGAGGAGGAGGCTACATATCTATTCTCCCTTCTGCCTGGGCTCTTTTAAATCACTGAGCACCTGGGCAATTGCCCCCTTGGCCTGTCGGGGAGGCTGCCCGTAACAGTGCTTTGAATTAGGATAACAGAGTGCAATACAGCTTGCTCATTTGTTGAAATATTTTCCCAGGTGACTCTGGGAAACAAAATTCTACAGCTACCTTTTATAATTCTACCAAGAGCCCTAAATCCTGGTACCACAAATGTGAGCCACATATTTCCATGGGAAAGAAGCCACAGTCACTAACAAGTGTTTCCTTTTGCCTTGGACTGAACGTAACATTATGGACTGGGGGGTACCACATGCCTTATTCTAGATTGTTGACAGAGTGGCTTGGTGTGTGTGCCTCATGTGGGGTACCTTTTCTAAAGCTAGAAGAAATCAGGATTTCAGAAACAAGGAGCTCCACTTTCTAGCGTTCCAAAGTTCTTTGCCAGAGAACTCCTCTTCTGTCAGACGGTCCCAGTTTTCATGAGGCAAGGCCGTGTTCTGTAAGGTAGATTGCAGCTGGGATTGCAGAATGTTGAAACGTCAGAGGCAGCAGTGTGGTTATTGTGAACAACATCACAGAGGTCTTGATGGTCACAGCCCTTTCTTGGCCGCATAGGGGAGTAAAAAGAACAACCCGTCCTGGGTCTCCTGATGAGATTGTGAGGATTGCTTTGGTGAGTAGAGCAGGAGCTTCTTGTTCAATACTACTGGCCCCCAGTAAGTAAGTGGACAGGGAAGGGGATGAAGGGGAAGTAGAAGGAGACTTGTCTCTGTCCTGCAGCCTCTCCCACTTTCCACCCCAACCCACAGCCCAAGAAGCTGTGTGAGAGCATAGGCTTGAGTAATTAACTCAGAACAAGGGGGCAAAGGGAGAGACTTTCAACTAGTTTTGCAAGGCCAGCTGTGACAGAAGAGCGAAGATGGACTCAGACTTGTTCCGAAACTCATGTTTTAACATCTCTCTGTGCCTTTTCACTCCCAGCCCCAGTGAGCAGACGCTACCAATGTCCTTGACCTAATGATTGATTAGTGTACTTCTTGCAATGCACAGAATGTTACTGGAGAGCGTGGCATGTTTGATGGAATGAAAGTACATAATTCTGCTCTGGAGTCACAAGGATTAGACATTGCCTTTGTCTGCTTAGTGGGAGCAGTAGAACACACTGCACCTAAAAATATCTTTGAGACTTACTGCTGTTACTGGCCCCTGGCTCTCTCGTTAGTGCTTCTGCCATGTTTGCAGCAGCGCTTTGCAAGGGAGGAGGTGGGGAGTAGACCGAGCCCTTGCTCCACCTTTGTGTATTGAAATGTAAGAACCATTGGCTAGGCTTTGGCTGTACTCAGGTAGAAGCACTGGATGCAATTTGGATGCTTTCTTCCCATATATCCCTCTGTCCTTTCTGCTGGGCCCTTTTACATGGAAGGAAGAGTGGTTCCATGAGTAGGTGGCATGTCTGGCTCTTTCTCTGACTTCCTTGGGGAAATCACAAAACCTCTCCGGGTCCTAGGTTCATCACCTGTCAAAATGGGGATCACAATGCAAACCTGCTTCACCAGGGTGTTGGAGGCTAAATTAATTAATGTTTGTAAAGATGCTTAGATGGAAGGCACTGGAGTAAGTCAGGGCATTTCTATTCTCTCTATTTAGTTGTTGTCAGCCTGGCGTTTCTCAAAGCTCCTGCCCTATTTTCATATTCTTCTTCCAATGTGAATGATAAAACAGAAATTGTGTGTGCCTTCTAATGGTAGTTTTCCTTCAAGTACAAAGCCAAACAGCAGAATGAAATGCTGAAATACAGATGTCACTTTCAGAGGCTTACTGGCATACAGCATGGGTTCTCAGCCTGAGCTCACGACCTTTTATATGCCTTGATCACAAACCACATGAGAGGAGGGAACCAAAATTTTCTTTTGTTGTGACACGGGGTCATGATATGGAAAAAGTTGAGAGCCCCTGGCATATAGCATTATCCCCAACATTTCTCAAGGTACATGTACACTGACAGCGGCAAAGTCGCTGCCATCAGATCAACTTATCTGGATCAATTGAGCGGTCAACGAAGACCCACGCAATCAATTCAGAACCCACGCTGTTAATCCACCCCCTCAAGTGGCGTAACGCTATGTCAGTAGGAATGCAGTTCCCATCGGCGCAGTGCAGTGAAGACTCTGTGCAGAAGGGAAGCACAGCAGTCGACGGGAGTTACAAGGCACTCTGTGTAGCTTGCATAACTCCCATTGACTGCTGCCAAATCGCCAGATAAATGTAGACCAAGCTTCAGAGATCAAAGGGAGTGAGATTTGCACAAAAACGCCACTTTACTTCCCATTGGTGAGACATTCTTGGTACAAAAATCCCCACATCACAGCAAGTGGAATTAATTCTTTGAACTCCACCCACACTTAATTTGTACAAAGCGGTTTTGCTGGCCAAAAAAAAAAAAAAAGTCACCTGAAACAAGAACCAGGGAAACCAGGGAAAATTGACTTTTATCCACCACCATCCGTAATTCCTCAAAGTAGGCAAAGCCCCAAATTAGTAGAATGGCTAGATGTGAAGGTTTTAGTTCTGCTGTGGCTGTGAGCCCTGATTTGCTGAGTGATTATTCAACCTGGCCGGAAAGCAGAATCCATTGCTACTGCTCGCAGTTCCTCTGGATGTTTCAGTACATGCATGAAATCAGGTGTAATGTACAGTGCTAAGGGAAATCCAGTGGAAGTTATGAAACTAAGGCAGGGGATAAAGGACAATAAATATTTAAGATCTTGTGAATGTGTATGCAGGACTTCCTAAAACCCTCACTCATAGATGCAGAGGTGCCAGAGAGATAGGATACAGAAGTGCATGGCAAAACCTCAATAATGTCAGTGATGTGGCTTTTTGAATGTTTGAGGCCAGAACTGGTGTGTAAGACTCTCTTCCGATGTGTAAGTGAATGGAAGAAGGTCTAAGTTGATGCAATACATTTTGCAGAGTGAGAAAAAGGTGTAAGTCAACAAAGGGGATGGCCTAGTTTATCTTATGTCTACTTACCCCCTCCTGCACGTTGCTTTTCTTTCTATACTCCTCTCTCTGATGTCTTGGTGTCTCTTCCTGAGAATCACGTTAAAACGCCTTACACTCGGACTCAGTGAGGGGAGGGGAACAAGTTGTTACGTGGTGGAAAGTGGGCATGAGTCTAAGCGAGTCTTGGTCTACATGAGACTAAGTTGGTGCAATGTGCATGTTGTGGGCATTGGTAGAAGGTGTCATTCACATGACTGTAGGCTCCCTCTAAACTTCTTGGGCTCATTCAAACCCACCTGTAGCTCTGGCTCTTGGCCGTTTGAAAGTGCATCTCGCAGTCCTTTTGATCTAACTTTTTTCCATTTTAGATATGCTGAGTGCACATAATTAGAAAGTTCTGCACAGTGAGTGCCAAATGGTGGCTGCTCCAATACATGTGTCCTGGGGGAAGGGGCACCCCCACCAAATAATCCCACAAAGGAAGAAGCCTTGGTATGTCCTACTTCACTCTGTAAGCAAAAGGGTCGGGGAGAGGACGCTAGCATAGCTGCAATGACTGAACAGCCCTGAGGAGGTATACCTGGGCACTGCTGTCTCTGCCACCATCCCTGCATAGCAGACAGATGCTGAAGAGCTGTGTTGGTAAGGCAGGGTGAGAAATGTGTGACCCCTTTTCCACAAGTGTAGCAAGCGTGACTGTACAGAGGATACCCTTTCCAGTCACCCTTAGGAGCTTTATGGCTGCCCTTGCCTTAGATATACACAGTTACTCAAGATGAATCATCTCAGATATAACTTTGGCCCATCGTAGTTATTGGTCATATACTTTGATCGAGAGTGAATCAAATAAATACCAGAACATAGGGCTATGCAATAAATTATTCTGAGTGGTCATTTCTTCTACCATGTTCACAGCGATACATGGTGAATATACTGGAAAAAAGTGCACTGCTGTTTGGATTTTGTTGTTTGTTTCCTTGTTCTGGGGCCTTTACTTAATGTTCTCTGTCCTTTGTTATTTCTAGGAGCTGGTGGGGAGTAATCCTCCACAAAGAAACTGGAAAGGAATTGCAATTGCTTTACTTGTTATTCTGGTTATCTGCTCCCTGATTGTCACCTCTGTTATACTCCTGACACCAGGTATTTATAATCTTTAACTTACTCTCATTCTATTGTTCTTTTGTAATTTTGAACATCCAAAGGCAGAGACATGATAAAATGAATGCAAAGTAGAGATCAAATAACTTCCTATCCTTTAGCTTCCTTTAATATTGGGTTCAGAACACTGCCCAGTTCATTGTTTTATATCTGGGCTCTCTAGAATCCTGATTCAAAGCCTATTTCAGCTGGTGGAAGGACTCCATTTGACTTCAGTGTGGTTTGGATCAGGCCCTAGTTTTTTATTTTTCTAAGACTATAAAAGACAACTGTGCACTACACAGCTTTTTAGTGGAGTAAATAATTTATACTTCCCAATAGGTGATCTTTAAACTTCATCTTTCAGCTGCATTCTGTACACACAGCCTTTGTAAATTGCTTCTCTTACGATAACTGCCAAGTGCCAGGCAGAGGCCATCGGCTTGAATTTTAATGTGATATCATTATGTTTATTGATTATTACATATTTCTATGGCCTCGTAAATTTCCATGGCTATTTACAGAAGAGAGGTAAGATGCCTTCCCTGCCCTGAAGAGCTTGCAATCTAAACAAGGCAAGAGAAACAAATGTAAGGCAAGACATAGGACAAAGAATCAGTAGCAGGAAGGGTTGGTGGCTGCTAAAGATGAAGGATGGACGGTTTCCCTGAAGAGATGGATTTGAAAGAGGAAAAGAGAGGGTTCTCCATGGACAAGAACAGATGGGTGGTTCCAGGCATAGCGAACAGCACAATAAGAAGCCCAGAGCCAAAAGGGGGAAAGGAGACAAAGGGAAGCAATAGGAATGAGAAGAACACAAGGCATGGCAGGTGTAGATGAGAACACAAATGCATGCTGTGGGAGAAAGGTTACACCGAAGTTTGTGTAAGTACCAGCACCCCATGTATGCCTCAGTAAGTTTCACCTGTCTTCTGGGGCAAGGTGGCGGGAGTCTACAGTCTGGGAGATTCTGTCAGTCCCAGAGAAATCAAGAAAAGCAGGTTTCCATTAAACTAAATATGAAAATGAATTAGACAACCACGGCATTACCCCTTCTTTTCTTTACGTTGATGCCAGATTCAGTTTATTTTATTCTGCTCTGTACATTTTCAGTGTGCTGCAGAATTTTGAGCTGGTGTAAATGGACATGGCATTATTGACTGAAGTGCAGCTATGCCCAGATCAATAGGGTTGGTCCTGCTTTAAGCAGGAGATTGGACAAGATGACCTCCTGAGGACCCTTCCAACTCTAATCTTCCATGATTCATTGGGCTGAGGATCTGGGTCCTACTATTGAAAACACACCACTGTATTGTAAGGTTTATTGGACGGACGTTGGAAGTTCAGCAAGCTGGGATAGGAGGCAGTTGCAGCTTTTGATACCTGGAAAGGCATAGCTGTCATTTTGGGACTGCGGAATAAGCACATTAGCTGGATGTTTGTGCTAGAATGATCCACAGTAAAGTAGTTAAGGTTCTGTTTAAACTATCATCACTAGGTTTCAAAGTTAACGCCCCATTGAGATGACTGTCTGTTCAGAGCATATTGAGCTATTATTTTCAGTTGACTTACATCAGCTTCCAGATAGATAGAGATTCTCCTAAATTGAATCCAGCTAGTGGTTGGTGAACAACTTTTCACTGAAGTGATCTGCATTGACTCCAAAGATAGGAAGGGAACAGATCTAATGAATAAGCTATCATTTTCACATAGTATTGTGTCTGTGTGTATATAAGCACACATATAGATGTTCTGTCTCTTGGGATGTACATATATGCATGTACATATTCATATAACTCTAAATACACACACAAAGCAAACAATATATAAGGGTAAAATGCCCCTTAATAATAGTGTCCCAGGCCCAATCCTACAAATGCCACACCTATAATACCAATAGTCCTGTTTCTGTTGGCCTGCTGTTGAAAACCTCTCCCTTTCTTTGTCCAGTTACCCTCCTCATTGCTGAATTCTTCCCTCACACTTAATATATTGGGGTCTACAAACCCCACACTGCAATTAGGCAGGAGGGGGAGCAGAACCTCTCCTGTCTGCAGACAAACAGTTCAACCACAACAACACGCAGCTGCCAGAGCTGCCAATCATAAGGCAGATACTCACAGCTGGGCCCAATAGAGGAAACAAGACCTACTATAAAAGAGAGAGGGCAGAGATGGAGGAGGTAGAAAGGCCTAGACCAAGAAAGGGTAAGACCCCCAACCCCGCTCCAGATTGCCTCCCTGATTACAGCTAAGAGTCTGAGGCATGCTTCTAGCCTCAAAGAGTCACCTTGATGAGGGGCAACCTAAGGGGGCCCTGGTAGGGGCAGCAGTAACCTTCCAAGGAGCACGGTTTGAGTTGGTGACACCTACCGTGTTTCCCCGAAAATAAGACCTACCCTGAAAATAAGCCGTAGCATGATTTTTCAGGATTTTTGGAGTATGCTTGAAATATAAGCCCTACTCCAAAAATAAGCCCTAGTTACAGGTTACAAGCGGTTCACAAGTAAAGGTCCCCATACACTTTACACTCATGTCAGCTGAACCCGCCGCTTGCGGCGGGTTCAGCCGTCAGTGTAAAGTATATGGGGCTTACCCCTCCCCTCCCCATAGAGAAAACAGGAACTCTCGGTCGTGCCGAACGTTCCTGAGTATGGGGAGGATGGGAGAGATAACTGTCGGCTGAACGATTGTTCGGCCGACAGTTATTGAAGGTGTATGGCCACCTTAAGGTTTGGCTAGTGTCAGGCTCTCACTCACACACAGATCGGGTACCGTAGTCCCGCTGGCATCACTCCACTCCTGAGCCCGAGCGTTGTGGCTGCTTCCGGTCACCAGGGGGAGCTGCAGTGGAACGCAGCTGAAACAGCAAGGGACCTGACAGTGACGCGCCTTTGACAGGAGTGACATAGATCTGTGTATGAGAGCCCGTCCACCATCGGCATTCGCCAACTCTAATTGTTTTGGGTCTGAGGGGGTCGGGTGAGTGTGATTCTTTTCCTGGTGAAGGGTGCCTGCTTTTCCTGGTAAAGGGTGCCTGTTTTTCTTGGTGAATAGACATCCACCATTTACTGCAGTACAGAAAAAGAAATACTGTATACTGTACTGGTACATTTTGACCCCCATACAACATGAGTTCAAAAAGAAAGAGCTATTCCATTGAGTACAAGAAAGGAATTGTGGAGGGTTCCTAGGGCAAAAATCTTACTGCTTTCTGCAAAGAGAAGATGTTGGATATCCGAATGGTCCGAAAATGGCGAGCAGAGTATGATAACCTCAGTCAACAGGTGTGCAAGGGAACTGCTAAGAAGCACAACTGTGGATCAGGTCGGCATCCATTATTTCCTGAGCTGGAAGACATGATCTGTGAATGGGTTGCTGACAGGAGAGCAAAGGCTTTGGTTGTGCGCAGGGCTGATATTCAAGAATTTGCCCTTGCAATGGCACCACAATTAGAAATATCCCCAGAAGATTTCAAAGCATCACATCACTGGCTGGATGGCTTCCTTCAGCAATGTGAACGGTCTCTAAGAAGATCCACAACACTGTTTAAGTTGGAAGATGCTGAAGTTATTAAACTTGCACTTGCATTCAAGTCTTTTGTTGATGGCATCGACTTTTCTAAATACCAACTTTCTAACATGATTGCTATGGATGAAACTGCAGTGTTTATGGGCCAAGGATCACAAACGACAACTGATCAGCGGGGTGCCTCCTGAGTCTACGTACCCTCCACTGGTTATGAAAGTGCACGTATTACCTGTCTTTTGGCAATTCGTCTGGATGGAACTAAAGCCCCACCTCTAATCATTGCTAAGGGCAAGAAGGATAAGATTGAACATGTTGCAGGCATTTATATTCTTGAAACCAAAAAAGCCTGGTGCACACAAGCAGTTATAAGGAAGTGGGTCAATTTAATGGTGCTGCTTGTTTTGTGAGGTGGCCAAAGAGGCCTGCTAGTCTGGGATTCAGCCAGTACACACCGTGCTAAAGACATGAAGAACTTCCTTCATGAGAATAGATCAAATAATGATTCCTGCAGGAATGACTGCCTATCTCCAGACTCTTGATATTGCAATAAACAAGCCATTCAAAGATCATTTGCGTATAGAAATTAATGACTACACTGAAAATAGAATGGAGAGAAATCAGCGTGGCAACTTTGTGAAGCCTAGACTGCAAGAGGTTGTGACTTGGGTGAAGAATTCATGGGAGAAAATCACTGACAGTTGGGTTGCCAATGCGCTACGAGCAGGCTACATGGACAAGAGGTGCTCATTTAAGGAAAGCGCTATTGCTAGACATGAGAAATTGGGGCCAATGATTCTAAAGGCAATAGTCACAAGAAATTCACGATGATGTTCCAGAAGATGATGACATGACTGTGTTTGAATAAATGTTGGTTTTTGTTCATGAATACCGGTTAATGCAGATTGTTGTACAGTACATGGAAAAAGGAAATAGGATCTCAAGAAATTCATGATGGAATTCAGGGTTTGGAGAGTTATGATGATGTTCCAGAATGTGATGACATGATTGTATTTGAATAAATGTTGATTTTTTGTTCAAGAATAAATGTGGATTGTTGTTCATGGAAAAAAATAAGACATCCCAATAAGCCCTAACCCATCTTTCAGAGCAAAAAATAATATAAGACCCTGTCTTATTTTCGGAGAAACTCGGTATCTGTAATAGAGCTCTCACTCATCTGCCACCAGCTCTCACTTTAGTCTGTTGCTATGAGCCACTGTTCTAATGACTCTCTCTGCAGCACTTCCATGACACTTGTGGGGCATAGATCTCCAGGAATCCATGAGCATGCTGCAAATGCCTCAATAGGTAGATTCTGAGCTACTTTAGGAACGCACTGCAGCATGCAGGGTTATAATATGGCTTTAAGCAAAGCAGCAGTGATTAATTGTATCCATGCCTAGCACTGTGACAGTGGAGTTTTCATGCAGGGTCAGAGCCAGGAAAGAAGGGTGAGTGGAGAAGGGGGATGATTTGCTTAGCAGGACTGATGCAGATCATTTCGGTGGCTGGAGCCAAGTAACTGAGGAAGAGGGTATTATACATCTCTTTAAGGTTCTCTTCCAAATTGATTCAAGCCTTTAAAAAAGGTTTTAACTCTGGGTTCAATTTCCGGTTAGGCTGAGATTCATGGTGGTTCAGGTTTTTAAGAAACAGGTCACTCACCCTGTTTTAAGATTAGCCCATAAATTATGAGCAGAGTTCATTACATGCAGTAGAAATTCTAATTAGTAACAGCAGTGTTTTATTGTTAACTGCTTTTTTCTTATTTTACAAAATTCTGAGATTTCAGTGATTTATATTCCTTTAGATTTGCAGGGGCAGCATTTTCAAATCCCATATTTGCTCATCTTAGCAACTAATTGCTAGCGAATATCTGCTTACACAAAATTGCCCACAAAACCCGTGGTAGTTTATGGCTTCAAATACAGGTTTGTGTAAGTGCAGCCATTCTTCCCTGCTTTGAAATGTAGAGCAAGATCCTACTTTGCATTCACATCAATGACTAAAGACTTTGCTTGAGTCAAGGGTTGTAGGATTGATACTTTACCAAACAATATTTGGCCCCCTTCTCACCAAAGGTGATAGAAACTAATGTGTAAAGCAAAACAAAGTAGAAGAGGTTTGCTATCAGCTAGCCCAGTCCTACAGAGCTTTCTCAAGCAAACTTCCCATTTATTTTTAACACTTTTTGGAGATACACTTCAGGATTGTTCCCTTCAAATCTGACCTTTAACTGCATAAGTAAGTGCATCCAATTACATATTAAACTTTTAGCAGCTGTCACAGGCACCTTCTTGTACAGAGATAGCATGAAAAGTAGTTACTGTAAAGCATTAGCTTACTGAACATTACCAGCTGCCGCACTGTCGGTGGGCCATATGCGTAGCTTAGTGTGCCTAGCATCATGCATGCTGTTCTAAAACAGTGGGAAAAGCCCCTGCAAAGTGAAAGCAAAAATAAAACATGTTTTCCATTTTATTTTCTGAATTTCTATTGTTGAATTTCCGGTTGTAATCGCCCATAGGAGACCTGAGCATAAGTTAGAGCAGCAGTGAGACTGCTCTAACTTACGCTTGGGAGTGGATGGACACCCCAGCCTCTCCAGCAAATGGGGTATGCAAAGGCGGCTGAAAACCTCTGTCTCCCTATGGGATATACGCTTCTCTGTACCAGCAAGACACCAGAAATCCTGTTTTTCTAGCTGTACAAACCTAAGTTTTGCCAATCTGGCTGTGAGAAGGTGTAATAGAGTGGCCTGCCTCTATAAGTGCCAAAGAGCCTGGGGCCAGCCTGCCCTGTTTGATAATCAGACCCAGCTGAGAAGGGGGTCACATGTTTCCTATGAAAGGCTGACAGAACTCAGTTGAAGGAGGAGCTGTGGGAAGCAGGGGGTTCCTGTGCCTGGCTGTAGGCCAGGGTAGGGAGCTGCAAAAGGAAAGACCTCTGGTCTGCTGCTTGTTTGGGGGAAGCTTTCTTTGTGAGCTCATGGTGTTGGCTCAAGGTGCCTTGTTCCATCTGCTCAAAAACACAGAACGGGCTCCTTAGTTACTCTCCAACCTGAACATACGCAAGCTATTACGAACTGCCGTTAATGATCACCACAGCATGTTGTGGGCTGTGCTGTACCCTTTAGTCCAGCTGTGTGTGTGAGAGAGAGGGAGAGATCATGCCTCAGCTAGGCTGCTGAGTGTGCCATGGGAACAATAACTGTGCCTAATCCTCATAGGAACATTAGGATTGTCATGGGGCTATGGAGGGAGTAGGCCGGCGCTTGCCTGAGTGAAGTTGTCTCTGGCCCGTGTGGGTAGGAAAGGCTTGTGCCCTTTATACCACCCCATCCCCAGGTTCTAATGTTGAAACAAGGAAGCATTTGTCTTTATGATTGTGCTGGAAGACTAGGGACCCAACATAAAATCCAAATGTTTGTTCCGTAGTGGATTTTCCCACTAAATAGTTTCCATCAGCTGGGGGCATGCCTTACTATTAGGCTTTGGCAGCCCTACAGCTTCTGATTACACTGTTTGCTGCCACCAGGTACTACATGTTAGCAGCTGCTGTTGATCACTAATTGAAGAGATCTGTTTCCTTGAGTTCCTCAGAGCTTAGATTGTTGGTTTTATAAAAGTAAAAAAATGTGTAGAAATTGGAAAAATATTGCATGGAGGGGTTTGATAGGGGATTTGTATTAGGCTATTTTGGTTTCTGTAGTGAGTGAGGCCAAATCAAGTAAAAAATGAAAGACTCAATCACACTCTGAAAATAGGAAAGCTGAAGAACATGTTATAACTTGGTACAGGTGGCACAGGACATTTGAGCCCCTGCTATTGAAACAAAACATGTTTCACAGTTAATACTAAGTGGCTCTGTGTAGCTCAGAAGCTTCAGATTAGTGAAGTAAAAAGCTGTTTTCTCCTTCCTTAGTTGGCTTTAAGGAGTTTGTTTCCACTGTATCTAAACGCATAGCAGGTGAATACTCAACGGTAGTAAAAATACTTAGGGCCACATGACACCAACACACCTCAGGTAATCAGATCCTACAGCAATGGAAGCCATAAAAGTAGACAGACCTGCCCTGGCAACCTCCAAAGCGTGGCTTTATTTGTGTATTTGAGGAATAAACATAAGGGGTGATTTGAAAATTTTTCACCCAAACTTTTTTCACTGGAAAATTGGATCTTTGACAAAACAAAATGTTTGTGGAAAGTATCTGCTTTCCTTCAAAAAAATCAGTTTTTTTCTGCCCCAAACCTGCAGGACAAAAAGGGGGTTTTTCAGTCAAAAAGATGTTGATATTGGTTTTTCTATGAAAAGGCATAATTTTCCATAAGGAAAATAAAAACTCATTTCCAACCAGCTATCTACCTAATCTAGGATCCACTCATATTGCATGTGCTCTTCCTCCATTGGGCTGGACTGCTTTATCTGTACCAGTCTCATGCTAGTCAGACCATTTCCCAGCAAATTCTGAAGATGGGCAGGAGTCTCAGAATCCAGAGTAGAAGAGAAATCATGAAAATACTATGGGTCTTTCTCAAGACTGTTGAGAAGGCAGCTGCTTAATACCATTGAGAAGTTCTGCCTCTTCAGTAGAATGCCCCAAAAGTTCTGTTTTCTAATAGCTGCTACCAAATCCCTCTGTTGTATCGTGCAAAGTTAGGCACCACTACTTTAATTTCACCGCATAGAGCGCCTTCAGTACATGTTCAACACTACATTGCAAGAGTGGGGAAGGGACTCCACAGGAGAATAAATCGTACAGGAAAACAGCTTTCTTTTCGCTTCTGCTTTGCTCCCCTTTGTCTCCCACTCCACAGCAATAAGGCAAGCTGCTGAAAAGACAGCCTTTGGCCCAGCCCCAGTCAGTTGTGTTCAGGCAATTAGCTGGTGCCCCAAACATCTGACCTGAAGAATTACACATCAAAAGAAATTTTTGTTTTAAAAAAGTGAAGTTAGTTCTTGTCTGTGGATTCATGAAGCTTTGACTCTGCGCTGTGTGAAATTAGTGCCAAAATAATGAGACTTACTCACATTTATGTTTGAAGTCCCCTATTATTGTATCTCATTGGACCACTGGATGAGTTCCAGACTCAAAGGATTCTTTTAAAGTCCATATAGCAGTTGCTAGTGTTTTTGTGGTCTTTTATACCAACAGTTCCACCATTTTGATGCTGAAATTAATTCTGCTCTTAGTTATGTGAAGATATATAGTGGGAGCCCTGTCCTGTTGCATGAGAGTTTGTGATGACCAAGTTGAGTAGGAAGCATTTTCAGGAGAAGGAATGACAATAGAAGTGTCATCATCAGGAGACTCAGTATGGGCGAATTATGCGGGGCCTGTTCCCCTGCCGTTTACTAAGAAATCTTCCAGAGTCTCAAAATGATGGCTGTGCAGTCCAGAGCATGGTTCAGTTTTCACTGCTCTGCAAATAAAGTTATTTGTCCTTTTATTGTAAACGTACTTGAGTATGGGGAAGACTTATAAAGGAGAATAAATATGCAGTGAACTGGTGGGATTTTCAAAAGTGCATAAACAGGTTTGGTACCTAATTCCCACTGAAATAATCTGTAAATCCCACCAAGAACCAATCTGTATTTTTAGGTGCCTGCCTACCTTTGTCAATCTGGATCTGAGTCGGTTTGTTTTTCTTTTCCAACTATATGAATGTTTAATTTATGGCATAATATAATCCATGGGGTTAACACAATCTCTAAAATAATTTCTGTTGCTGAAACTAATACATTAAAAAACTCCAGAAAAAACACATACTTTGGATCAGATGTAGGTCCTTTTGTAGGGACTACAATGCATTGGGACCAGGCATTGGCTTCTAATACACCGTTTATGATTTTCAGAATATTGGGCCTGATTTGATTTTACATTAAGGTCCCCTTATGCCGCTCAGGCCATGTAAAGTGGCCTTAACACAGCTGAGAATTCAGGCCATGGTGTTTTCCCGTCTCTTCTGAAATGTGGAAGAGCTCAGAATAGGAAGTTATAGGCCATTCACAACTGTTACCTTTGCAGATAAATTTCAAATTAGGAATAATGCCTATTTGCTTCTGAATGTCTTTCAGTTGAAGATAACAGCCTGTCTCAAAAGAAAAAGATAACAGTGGAAGATCTATTCAGTGCTGATTTCAAAATTCATGACCCAGAGGCTAAATGGATAAGTGGTAAGTCTTACATGCACATGTAACAATAACAATACTCTCTCTTATTCTCTCCCTCCTTGTTTTTCTCTTTCCCTCTCTCTTTGTCTCCTTTTCGCGTTCTTTTCCTGATTTGTGTCTCCAATACCAAAATTCTTACCCCAGCTTTCCTCTGGATAAATGTGTAAATGATATTTCTCCATTATATATAGCATCATATGTGTCAGTAACACCCAGGGGGCCCAATCAGGGCTGTTGGTAAGTACCAATCAGATATGCAGTGAAAAAGCCAGGCCCTATCCCAAACAACTTATAATCATGGTAGCTGACAAGATGCAACAGGTGGTAGAAACAAATGGCTACAGAACTATCATGGGGAATCTTTATTTTACCATAAACAAATCGTCTGATTTATATTTTCATAACATTCCCTCACCAAAATATTTTTTCAGGCAGAGAGGTGAAGCGTTGCTAGGCAACTAGTGACACAGTGGTCCAGCAACAGCTGGTCTGCTCCTTGTATGTGAGCCATGTATTCTTTTTGTCCTGTCTTGCAATCTATATTTTCCAGTACCATGGGGGGGAGAGAGAATAATACCAGAATTAATACACCCCATATTTGCAGCGGTGGAAATTGTTCTACATATGCAAATTCCAGCCCCCACTGGAATCTACTACAATCTGAGCTCTGGCTGGAATGAAACAACACTGTGCTGTGCAGTTCATTTAGGGACCAACCCAAGTCTCATTAAAGTGAATGGGACTCTTTCAGTTGACTTGAATGGGAGCTGGATCAGGTCCTCACTGCTGCAGTCTGCCCTTTTTTTTAAGGGGTTCTACCCTGAAGAGAGGTGGGGAGAGAGATAGCCAAGGGAACATGCTTGATCAGTGCATCCCCTCCCACCCCCCTGTTAACCTAAGCACATCCATTTTGCCCCGAAACTCTTCCACTAGAATATTTGTGGGATGATGATGCAATATATTTTTTTTATTTGAACAAACATCAGGAGAATTATCCAGCTCTACTTAGAGCTTAGCTCCACCAATTTCTTACATGTTTAAAATGTGGTTTTTTGCACAGTATCATTCTTTTTATTCTGTGCAAATACAAGCTTCCCAAATTGTGTTTGCATGATTGTAGTAGCTGCATATTTTTATTAGCCTCTAATTCTTGGCAGGCATTATAATTCCCACACTGAATTTTTATATAGGTCTGGATCCAGGGCACACTGAAATCAGCAGACTCTCTTGGATGTCTGTGGGCTTTGGATCAGACCCTAATAATCTAAGGTTTATATAAAACTAAAAACAAACAAAAACGATAGTATGCTGTCATGGTCAAGCCATTATAAGTATTTCTGATAAAAATGATTTCCCCTTTGGTGGTTGTTATAATAATGTTGCTCTAGATCCTGATTTCAGTTACACCAGTGTAAATCTGGAGGAACTCCATGAAACTAGTGATGTTCCTTTAGATTCACACCAGTGCAGGCCCACAGACAGCAATTCTAGGTCCTTGGGTAGAGGGATGGCTGAGGTTTATGACAGCAGGCAGTGGGTGAAGCTTCCCCTTTGAGAAGTTAGCTCCCTGTCCCACCTTTTCCTCCCAAGTCCCCACCCTCACTCCACCCCAGGTCCCTTCCCTCACTCAGCCTGCTCTCTTCCACACACACCCTTTCCCCCGGCAGTGAGTGATGAGGGGAGCTGACTGGGGAGGGAGAAGGAGGGATGTGGCGAGCAGTGTGTGTGGGGAGCAAGTGGGAGGAGAGGAGAGCTGCACGTGGCAAGCCATGGTGGGAAGGCTGAGTGGAGCTAGGGGGAAGGAGGGACACAGCGAGTGGCAGGGCTGGGCAGGGCCTGGGGTGGAAGAAACTGGATGGGGAGCTTGCCTCCCTGAGGGGAAGCTTCACCTGCTGCCCATGGCCCAGGCCCTTTAAATTGCCCCCTTCTCTCCTCTCCCTCCCCGCCCCCCGTTCCCCAGTCAGTGGACTTGCACCGGTGTAACTGAGAGCAGAGTCTTGCACTAAAATACTGTAATGCCGTCAAAGCATTTTACAAACATTAATTCATTCTTAAAATACCCCTTTGGATAGGTGAATATTACACTCTTTGGACCGCTGGGTAAATCAGGCTTACGGTGACCAACAACTCAGTGGAAGAGCTGGAAATGGAGACCAATTGTCCAAACTTTTATTCCATGCTTTGGCCACTACACCATACACCCTGTGTCCTACTGTACCACTGTTTTTGATTCCCACAATGCAAGTTCTTCTTCTGATTCTTCCCTTCACTGAAGAATCCTATTTCAAACTAACATAGCTTAGTAGAAAAAGATTCTGAAAGATGTGTATAAAAGTGAGAATTAATGGGTGGAATGAACCCTGGTTGTTTTGGGATTCCAACAAAATAATTGAAATAGTAACAGCGTCATATATCCTTGTCCCCATTCTTCTCCTGTTGTTAACAGCATAACATAAACCACTCTAATGTAAAGAGATTTGAAAGCTAGGTTACAAAAAATCGATGCTCGTGGCTCTTTTCATGTCTACCAAATTTGCTTTAAAGGCTGTTACTCTCTTTTTATTTTTTGTGGTGTTATAAAAGACAGGAGTTTGGTTGCCTAGCCAATGATAAGCACATTGCATGGTTAGGAGTATCCAAATGGTCACGGTGATTTGCTTTCAGAGTAGTTCAGCCAGTGAAATCTCTCAGTTCTGATCCATTTGTTCCAATGGGTTTGGTGACTCTTTTCACTGATGTCAGTGGGCATTGGATCAGGTTCTAAAGCCTCCGCACACTAAGGCATCTCTGTTCAGGACAAACATCCCACTGAAATAAATGGGACATGCTTCAGCACTTTCCTGAATTGGGGCCTGAATACAGAAAGTATGTGCTGCTGACCTACACCTCTGTAATCCCATTGATTTCATAGGAGTTAACAGAGATGAGAGTTGACCTCAGAATGTGACATAGCTATACTTCATATGCTAAGAGTGCAGATCTTCCTCAGACTTTGAGTATCTCTTTTAAGTTGGTTTCTGTGTGTTTCTGTAGTAATGGCAGGTAGTTATAGTTTAGATGATTTTCACAAATTCAAGGAGAGGAGCCAAAACGGGTACTTTGACTCTGAACCCTTAGGCTTTTTGAGGAATTGGGGTGGTTTTGAATTCATAGATGCAAACCCTAAAGGTTTTGGTTCCTGAATTCAGAGCAGCCTAGGAATCATGTCTCCATGGCCCATCTTTAATAATTCCCCATGGTTTCCAGATTGCTGTCTACAGGCAAAAAAGGTCGAAGTCAGCCCCATGAGATGTCTTCTGGGAGAACAGGATCACAGTTCCAGCTGTCAATGGGAGTAGGCACTGCCTTAAAGAAAAAAAACAGTTGTAGTGTATGCAGCGATGTAAATGGAGGGGAGGAATATTGTGGGCCAGGTTCTGAGCTGGTGCAAATTGCCACAGTGTCATTAAATGCCAGGGAGTTGTGCTGATTTATACCAGTTAAGACACTCTCTGTTTTCTGTATGCTGCGATTTCAGCTCTCAGGAGCATGTCTCTTTTCACTGGGAGACAGTGTTGAGTCATGCCAAGGTAACTATTAACGAATGAATCACATATTGTACTCTAGGTCACTAAGACTTACATTTGTTCTTTCTTTGTTGTTTTTCCTCAACGTAAAGTATGTTTCACCCACACCAAAAGTCCACGTGTTCATTGTTAATGGAAATGTAACAGCAGCCTCGAGTAGTACCCTCCTCATTGGTTACTGCAATTGATTGGAGGTAGTGGGCCACCAGTGCCTGCTACTTGCAGGATGTTTTTCAAGCCCCAGCTGAATTAATGTTTGCTGTGACATCTGGCATCACGTTATTTATTATTTGTATTATAATAATGGCTAGAGGTTCCAACTGAAAATAGGGCCCAATTGTGCTAGACACTGTACAAACACATATTGAGAGAGAGTCTTTGATCCAAAGAGTTTTCAATCTAAACAAAAAAGACAAAGGATGAAAGTCAGAGTGTACTGTTATCCCCATTTTACAGATGAGCCCAGAAGCACCGAGACATTGAGTAATGGAATTGAGCCCTATTCTCTTGAGTACCAGTCCAATAGCTTAACCACAAGATTGTCCTTTCTCACTGACATAATATTCCTCAGCCTCCGTGAAGAGGCACAGTGGGTACAATTTTCTAAAGAACCTGTGTCCCATTTTCAAAAGGGTCATTGCAAGTCAAAGACTTTTGAAAATGAGACATCGTATTCTAAGTCATACAGGCGCTTTTGAAAATGTTACCTAATAACTGATATCTAAACAAAGCAAAATCTTCTTCATTTGTAAAGCTGAACATCATGTTCGTTTTACTGTATATTTTACTAATACAATTATTTTAAAAATCTCTAGGATCTTTTAAAGTTTGATATTGAATTTAATGAACTAGAACTAATATGTTTTATTTACAATGCTGAAAAATGTTGTTTTGTAGTAGCAGCGGTAATTTATTTCAGTTTACCTTTAGTAATAATGTTCAGATCAACAACACCCTGGGAGCCCTGATGTCCCCAAGCTTATTCCACATAATGTAAATTCATTGCACTATATATTGATAAAACCAGTGATGTATTTCAAATGATGCAGATGCATGTGGAGTAAATGAATTATTTATGGTTCACTCTGCATAAGTATTAGAACTTTTTATGTGCTAACATTTTTCACTTTTTAAAAAAGGATGAATTAAGGTGCTGCATTGACAGTCCTGGGGCTAAAGTCACAGTGGTATAGCATAGTTAGCTGAGATTGCAAGCTTCCCCAAACTGCTCCTGTAGTGAGTTTAGAAGATAACTAGGGGAGCAACTAAGTATGAGACCCATCAACTCTTGTCGGAGTCAATGGGAGTCCTTCCATTGACTTCAGTGGGTGTTGGACCAGTACCTACAGCATGTTGGACCACTCCCTACAGGAGTGGGAGAATAGTTCATCTTTCTGACCTGGTCAAACTCTGCCCCTTCTGCCACCAATGGATCCAAATGGTCCTAGTTCACATGGTCGTCTTTCTAATCTCTTTCCTCTTAATTACCTCTCACTGATCTACTTTCAAAACTAAGTACCTCTTAGTGTTCTCAAAAGCAGATGCTGGTAGATTAAGGCAACATACTTGTCCTGATTCTCCCATCACTGGCGTTAATGCTGGTGCAAGTGGGAATTTGGGGCAAGTGGGAAGAGAATCAGGCCTGTTCTGTTTTCATTTTTGCTTGGCTATTCTGACATCTGAACTCATAATGAATCAAGTTTTATTTCTTTGCATTCTCAACTTTGTTGCACTGAGCTGGCTGAAAAGAGACCTTCCCCCACTCCTGACCCTGCTATGGCCAACGCTGGAATTGTTGTTCATGGCAGCCTATTCTTGTTCTACTCCCATGTGCTTTTTGCCCTTTCACATGCAACTACAACGTTTTGTGATGGATGTATCCTGTTCCTCATGACAAAAACCACAGGCCCATTGTTGCCCTGATCGCATGAGGGTGAAATCATCGCTATCGAGCCCATTGTCATAGTGACTAAGCGCTTCCATCCTCAAGTGCAGAGAGTACTGAAGGCCCCTGCAATGTAGCAGATCCACGGCAGTTTCAATGTGTTCACGGCATCTGTGGTTTGAAGAGGAAAGAGAGACAGGTGGTGGAAGAGCCTGGGAGAGGCTACAAGTTCCTCCATTGTGCAGCTACATTAGCCACTGCCCTCCTGCATAGGGGATGTGCTGGGGTTGCATACAGTTTTTGAACCATGAGAAAGATGCCAAGCTGCCTTGCCCTGGGATTGAGCATTGGGTTCCTTCCATCTCAGGCCTCATGTCATTCCTTTCATGAGGCCCAATTACTAGGGGGTTGTAAGTTTGTGTGTATGTTTCACTTCACGGACAACCAAAGGAGAACATTATGGTACCAATTAATCAAGGTCCAGAATGTGAGTAGTCCTCTGGAAGTCAGCTGGGCTCCTAAAGTGCTTAAAGAACCTTGCTATTCATGTGCTTAAGTGCCCTGCTGAACTGAGGCCCGTGTGCCAGAATTAACACTGGCTCATGTCCAGCTTGATTCTGCCCTCAAAGCCGTGGAGCTCATTCGTTCTCAGTGCAGGACATTACAGAGGGAATCCAAGGAGACACGTAGTCACATGGGCCACAACCCATGATTCTAGACCCTAGCCTGGAATGTCTCCTCCATGACATTCTGTCTGCAGATTGTGAATTCCTGAGGGCACCAGAAATGAACCATATTATTTCACTGCTGGCCTCAGCTTTTTGGGCTTTGCCTATGCCCAGCCAGGGACCTGAATTTAGCCCCTGAACTGGAGAGACAAAAGCCTGCAATTAGTTGTTTTTGAATGTTCGTTCTCCCCTGATGATAGGATGTGAAGGAAAACATTTCTGGCATGCAGCTGTTTTGTTTCCTTGCTGTTAAAGAGAAGGAAACAGGAAATCAATCTGGCTGTCCTGAAAATTAATTTAGTCCGCAGAAGCATGCTGGTGTGAGGCTACTGTCTCTTCCTTAAATCCACCTGAATGCATTGCAGGGGAAGGCCGCGCTCCTCTGCAGTGCTAGAAATGTTGTGATGCTACACGTAGCTGTGAAATGGGAAGGCATTCTTTGGCCAACCACAATTCTGCTGAATACTTATCTATTTTTGACAGTCCTCTTAGCAGGTTCCTCCATCTGCTCCTAGGCATCATTGCCTTTACGGGCATGCACTGGAGTTTAAATTTGACCCCTGTTGAAGGGACCCATTTTATGCCCTCCCTCATCTGCCCTGGGAGAAGTTTGTTCTTCTCTCCCACCTTCATCCCCTCAGGAGGAGGTTGCTCTTCTCTCCCCCCAACCCCTGTTGGAGGTGCTTGTTCTTCTCTCCCCCTCCGCCCCACTAGAGGAGCCCGCTCGTCTTCCCTCCTCCTCCCCCCGGCCTTGAGTGGAGCTTGCTCTTCCCTCCCCACCCCGCCCCAGCAGCAGTTCACTTTACCCCTGTACCACCCAAACCAGAGGAGTTCTGTGCTGCCACAGATTACTGGGGGGGCCTGTGCCCCTGCTTGCCACCATTGTGCACACCCCTGCCTTTAACATTATATTATAGGATAATGCTATTGTTTACATCTACAGTGTAATAGTGTGCAATGCACTTCACAAAAAATGGCAGGTCCCTGCTCCACGGGTCTTATCATCTAAATTAGAATACAGCGAGGGGTGACAATGAGCAAAGGGTGAGAAGGGAGGCTCTGGGGAAAATTTGGACTGCAATGGTAAACAAAAAGGACATTACTTTTTGTGTACACAGGTCAAGACTTTAATGCTTGGATGCCTAAAATAGGCACCTCACTTTATATTTAGGTACCTTGCTGTATGGCCTGGCTTTCTGAAGTATGTTGAATGTCCATAACCCCTACTGACCTCAATGGCTGCTGTTGTGTCTCAGCACTGCTGAAAGCCAGATTCCTTATTGAGGTACCCATGCATGGAGTTAGGTGCTTAACATTATGCACCCCTCATTTGAAGAGGTTGGCCTTAGTGTTTTACATTTTGTGATGTCATTGTTTTGTACCAGGCTGAGTGAACCAAGATTTGAAAGGCTAGATGAAAGGAGTGACTGATGAGGGGGGATTTGGAGGAGAGCAGTGTTGCATGGTGTGAGAAGAAGTTGCAGTCATTTGTGGGAGAGGACCAGGGAAGTGTGAAGATGCTCTGAATTGACAAAGCCCGAGGGTGTGAATAGGAAACTAGATGTAGGAAGAGCCAGAGCTTTGCAAAAACTTCATGGTGAAGAAGAGAAGTGAATAAGTGAGATACTGAAGGAGATTAGAAGGCAGTGCAGGGGGTTAATGTGAGGGTTGGCAGAGCAGTGGGGCAGAAAAGATGTTTTAGGCGTCAGCAGATTAGACTGTGTAATGGGGCAGTGTGGCCTCCCTCTGAGTCAGGGGGAAGAGCCACCCTCCCTACACAAGTGGGTGGCACTAGACCAACCTCACCCCTCCCACCATAAAACAGTGGGTGGGACAGGAGATAGAAAAGACAGAGATTGAAACAGCAAGGGAGATGGACGCATCTGGCTCGCTCCAGGCTGCTGCCTTCACTGATGTGTTCAGAGATGCCCTGTCCGCTAGGGAGTCTGTGCCTGCTGGGGTACCACGAGGACTGCCACTGGCCACGTACTCCAGGGTACCTGAGGACACCCCGTGGACCCAGGTACACCCCAGGGAGAGGGTAGGAAGTTGCCCAGAAGTGGCTGATTGCCATTCGGCTGTGTTTGGGTCAGTGCCCCAGTTACCACGTAATTGTGGGATTTCCCGCTGACCCAGTGGTGGAGCGCTCCCCCATTGTTAGGGCCCTGGGCAGAGACGCAGTGGAGTCAGGTGGGCCCGTGTCCCCCTATCCCTCCTGCTGTCTCCCCTGGGGTGGCAGCATTCCCATACTTGAGCCTACGTCTGCAGAGATGCTCAAAGCCCTGCCATGGCCCATAGACTGTTTGTCTGCTCTGCCCTGCCTGAGGGCCAAGGGCCATAGACTGCTTCCTTGCTGCCCTGTCTGAGGGTCACGAGCTCTAGACTGGGCACCCTGCCCTGCCTAGGGCCAGCGCCCAACCCATTTAACTACCAGTTGGCTCACTCGGTATCATTAGGCAGTGAATGAGTGAGGTGGTGTGGCCTCCCTCTGACCCAGAGGGGGAGGAGCACCTGACACCCCTCTACAATGGGTTAATGGGGAGCAGTGTGAGGTTCAAAGCCAGGAAAGGGAGGTTGTCTAAAGTATTACCTAGAAAGCTTTGTGAACCTTTGCCTGGCCTTCCATCCTGGACACTGTTAATACCCTCTTTCCCTAGCAATGGCCTGGCAGGATTTCTGCTGATTTCAATGGGAGCAGGATCTGAATACATACATTTTCTTCACACCGGAAGACAAGTTGGATGTGTTAATATCTTTCACTGGGCCAACTTCCATTGGTGAAAGAGACAAGCTCTTGAGCTCTTTCACCAACAGAAGTTATTGCACCTATCTTGTCTCTCTAATATCCTGGGACTCACAGGATGCAACGCTGCATTCAACATGAGGAGAGGTGACACCTTCTTGGGGCAATGCTACAGGTGGGGTCAGCAAGCAGGATTTCTATATTTGTTACTGCTATCCGCTATGCAGAAGTAATTACCCCATTTCCCCTCATTCAGCAAAATTAGTGCTGTCCTCTCAAATTAACACTCATGCATCCCTCCTGCTGTAATCATGCCTCTGAGTGAGCAATGGTTATCTGGGTTAACAGGAGAAGAGTTTGGAATGGTAGCAGGTGTGGACTGCAGGGGGGCTTCTTTTGCATTCTAAGTTGCTCACAGGTTTGAGGTAGAGATCCAGGAAAATTAAATGCATGCTGTCCCTTTTAGTTCCTCCTCCTCATCTTTCATCTTCTACCTTGTCACACAAACTACATTTCCATCCTTTTTATTATGTGGTGTGTGGCAGCACAGAATGGTTCCAGACAACGTCAAGATTATGGACTGCTGGTGTTAGTGGCTAACTCATAGCTGTTGAGTATAGTGCTTTATCTCTTTCTGGTGACAGACAGACAGAATTATTGCTATTGCACCCCATTCGCCAAGAGAGGCTCTTTATAAACAGGATAACAGTGGAAGTAGGAGTGGCACACCACTAAGCTGAGCTACTCCATTTGTGAGGGATTTTTAAAGGTGCAGCTCCCATGCATCTGTTTATCTGCTATGACACCACAAATTCAGCATATGTGCTTAAGAATCTGAAGCCAGTTAAAAGACAGGTGCCATTTAACAACAACTTGTGAACAGGTTGGTATCAGGGTGGAGAGCAAGAACAATGACAAAGTCTTAGGACTTAGAAGTCCTCTTATAAGTCAGCGTGTCAACTCACCAGCTAGTGTATCAAAGAACATTCCCTAAAGCATCAGGATTTCACTGCCTTTCTTCAGGTTTGCATTTAATTTCTTCATAATCAAACAGCTCAACGTAAGATCCATGTATAATCCATATCCTTCCCTTTTCTCAGGGGCACCTGCAGGATCCAGCCAGCTTTGGGCAGGTTTCTCTGATCTCTTGGCCTTCCAGACCACTATCACTCCGGCTCTTAGCCAGAAGAGCCTCCTTTTAGGTCCCTTCTGTTTCCAGACTTCTCTTTGACTGAGCTAGGCGCACTCCTTCATGCTCCCAGCTGGCAGTCATGTGACACAGACAGGGGCCCCCATTCCCAGCTGGGTCTGGTGGTTCGCCCCTCCAAACTAACAGTCACAAATACATCTTCTTAAAGAGGCCATGCCTCAGAATGGGACTGGATGGCCCCAAACTCCCTGCTGCCCTTAAAGGGACAGACCACCCAATTACTGACCTTAATTACGCAAACATTATTTGGAACCAAGAACTTAAAACAACGTGCCGCCAAGGCAGTTAATACAATGCAATCAAGATAGGTTTTTGCCAATAAAGAAAGCAACGGCAAATCAGTAAGGTTACTAGGGTAGTTTGGAAGTGTATGCTCAGAGTTTATGCCATTGCAGCCATTATGCCCAGCATGAATCCACAGCTGGAAGCCAGGTTGTCACTGGTCCTTGTGCAGGTGCGTGTGCAGGGTGATGTGTGTAGCACAGGAGGGGCCTTTCCCCTCCTTTGAGCACAACTCCCAAGGGATGGTGACAGTTGTAACCTCTCTACCTGGAGCAGTCATAGAATCATAGATGGTTAGATTTGGAAGGGACCCCAGGAGGTCATCTAGTCCAACTCCCTGCTTAAAGCAGGGCTAGCCTCACCTAAATCATCCCAGCCAGGGCTTTGTCAAGCCACAGCTTAAAAACCTCTAAACATGGAGATTCCACCGCCTCCCTAGGTAACCCATTCCAGTGCTTCACCACCCTCCTAGTGAAAAATGTTTTCCTAATATCCAACCTAAACCTCCCTCACTGCAACTTGAGATCATTGCTTCTTGTTCTGTCATCTACTACCATTGAGAACAGCCTAGCTCCATCCTCCCTGGAACCCCCTTTCAGGTAGTTAAAGGCTACTATCAAATCCCCCCTCATTCTTCTCTTCTGCAGACTAAACAAGCTTAGTTTCCTCAGCCTCTCCTCATAAGTCTTGTGCTCCAGCCCCCTAATCATTTTTGTTCATTTTGGTCATTGCACACACATTTCCGTGCACATCTCTAAGGGTGCACATCATCCTGTAAGGGGAGGGAATGAGGCAGGATTGCATTGTCTGGTAGACGAGGCTGGGCACACCAAGATGAGCAAAGGATGGTGCAGCTGGTGCAACCCCTATTTGCATCTGGATTTGGCCTCACGTGGTCAGCTCCATGTGAGTGCCTCAGTGACATTAGTACAGCTGTGAGAATAGGATTTGTTATTGGATGGCGTGTGAAGCACAGCATTAGCTCAACCTAGTGATGGTGGGGAATCAACAGAGCGCACGATAGATGGGTGAGAAAGATCAATGGAGGGATTGGAGCACAGCTTCTGGGGCCCTGTATCAGATCTAGTGTGTGGCTAGGAAGTAGCGGTACAGTTTTGGGCAGGAGTACAGAATGGGAGCATGATTCTGGGGAAGTGGGGGGCTGAGAGAACCAAAAGGAAGGAGTGAGGAATTGAACAACAGGATTTGAGGGGGAAATCAGAGATGAGAGGGGTAGAGGGAGAGCCACAGAGGGATGGTGGACAGCAAGCAATAGTAGTGGGGAAGGCAGCGTTGTTTATTCCTTTTGCTAAACTCCCAATCCTGCTTCACTGACGTCCAACAAGACATTTGCAATTCATTTGAAAGGGAACAGGACTTGGCCCTTATTATATTTTGTTGTTTTGGTATGGGCACGTTTTGGAGACAGTTACATTGAGTAGTGCTTACCCAGCCAATACCGTTGAGGTCCGTATAGTCCCAATGGGTTCAGTGGGGTTACTCATGAGAACAACTCAGAATAGGCAAGGGCTATAGAACTGGGCCTACAACACTGTGCCCTCCCTGTCTCCGCAGCAGCCCCATTGGCCCACAGCTATCACCTTGAAACGTCTGTCTACAGCAGCCCAAAAGCCAACCTTTTTGGCTCGAGGGTCACAAATATCATTTTTACAACCCCGAGGGCCACCACTCTATCAACTCATGAAAATTGTATTGACGTTTACACCATTAAGGACTACAAATCCCTACATATTTAAAGTAAACTTTTGAATGCTACCATGCTCATTTTTACATTCACTATTGTACTCCTACAAATCACTCGCAGTATGTCACACACTCATGGAAAATGCACTAGTGTAGATGAGTGATGGTCTGCAGCAGGGAAACTGCACGTGTCCTGTAGCCCCGTGTGCTCACCTGGGTCCCTAGGCTCCCTTCTGCAGCCAGTGGGGAATGACAGGTCACTTTGAGAGACCCCACGAGCCACTTTTGGCCCCTGTGCCACAGATTGGGAACCACTGGCCTAAATAATACTTTTGAGGCTCAATTGCATTTACTGAGCTAGCAGTACTAGTTGCAAATGCTTGTTCCATGCAGAGTATTTAGCAAAGATAATTGTTAGAGTGCAGTACATATTCCTCCAGTTGCCCTGTGCTCTAATATAATAATTTCATAATAATTCTGCAATGGGGTACCACGCTCCTGGTAATTAAACATTCTATCAGATATTTGTAATTGAAAATGTACTGGGTGAACACTTATTCATCTAGCAAAGAAAGTCTGTTGTGACTTTCAGATCTCTTGATTGTAACGGTGTTCAATAGCTTAATGATATAAACCAGAATGTAACTATTTTTCCCCCCTGTGAGATACTGTGTTGGATTTACATCATTCGTTACAGGAAACTGAAGAATTTAGACTCAAAAGAACATCACAGGCTAATTAAATGTAATCCTGCCTCTGAAAATGTGAGCCTACAAATCTCTCATATCTGTGAAGAATAAATTAAGAGTTGAAAAGAAGTACTAAGATGTCATGATGGTTAGAGGCAAGTGAGTTCCCTTAATATAGTTAATTTGACCCAGAAGAAGAGCCAAAAATTTTCAGATTGCATTGTATCAGAATTCAAGACTGTATGTCTCCAGACCTACTGTTTACATTGTGTCATATAAAAAATAGGTGTAATACCACACAGTATCATACGATCCAGTGCATTGTTCTGGTAGGGTGCCGGTTAGTTTCCGATTAAAGATCAAGGTGTTGTTTTTAACCTGGATTGTCCTAAACTACCTAGGAACTGGTTACCTAAAAGTAACAGGGAGTTCCAGCTAGATGATGATAACATCTTGTGGTGGCCCAAGAATGGAAAAGGGGATCACTGAAGTAGGCAGAAATGCTGATTTAGTATAGTATGTCTCCTACAAAAATATCTTCTGTTACATTTCATGCGGTATCCATACATTTTAAATAGCCCTATAATTCTTGCATTCCATTTATATTAAATATTCCCATTATTTTATAATGAATGTTTTAGTGTTTGACACTCATTCAGATTATCTGAAGCAAAATGTGTGGAGTTACTTAGAATAAAACTTAAGGTGCTCTTTGTTGGATATAAAGGATGAAGTAAGACTATGCATTCATTGCCTGTTTAAGAAAAACAAAAAACTAAACTACCACTGTCCTTTTAAGGGATGAGAGGAGTGAAATGGAGTGAAATAAAATGGAGTGAGAGGCTACTGCCCAAAGTCTTTGACAGGCTGAGAGAAAGAGACTTGAACTTTAAAAACAAAACTATGAGGTGTCTCAGCATGGCCAGAAAGAGAGCTGGCATGTGACACAGTGTTGCCAGCTCTCTTGATTTTATTCTGAACCTCTTGATATTTCACTTAAAGCCCTGCTCTTGGAGTCAAGTGACAATTTGAGAATCTTGGTTTTCATTTAAAAAACTGTACGTTTGTAGTCCTCGTGGTTGTAGAGAAAAGCTTGAAAATGTGAACTGAGGGCACTATAGTGGCTAAAAAATCATAACACAAGTGAAAAGAACCTGATATTTTATTATTTTTAGATCGTGTGATTTTTAAGCCAATCTCATGATTTTGTGGGGCCTGATTCAAGACTCTTGACTGTTTGAGGCTAGCGGTATTGTGGGCAGTCAGCGTCAAACCATGTTTGATTTCTAGAGGAGGCAGACCCCATAAGATACACAATAACCGTGAAGAAAATCTAGGAGAAAGGCAGTGGGGAGTGTTGAGGGCTCAAGCAAAACATAGTAATGTTCCAGACTTGCCATGGGTTACGTCACACTGAAGGCCTTTTCAGACTCTCGGTTACCCTTGGTTGCTGTATAAAGAGACTGGTACATTTTCTATTCATTCCATAAACATTAAAACATTCTTTTTCCATTTCCTACAGCTGTTTTTTCTGTGCTCTCACCATTTTATGTTGTATTGAATTGATGATCTTCATCCAATTCCTATCGGACTAGTGCCTGTATAGAAAACTCACTGCCACAACTGGCACTAATGGGCAACCCTATTGGCTGTGTTAGCGGAGACTGGAAACCATGGAGACTGAACTATCCTTTCATTGATAGCATAGCTAGGGTTGAAGCATATTAGCAGGGCAATATGTTGAAACCTTCACTGCTGTTGATGCTTATTGCACAATTTGATTGATTGATTTTAATAAATGTAACATTTCCTGGAAGATTTATACTTAAACCAAGACCCTTATGATTAATTTGGAAGACTGTTTCCTTTCTTCACTTTCATTCCAGAGGGCAGGATTGATTGTTATCAAACACTGTTTCTTACATTCAAAACACATTTTCTGTAAATGCAAGGGTCTGTGTGTGAGAGTGAGAGAGTGTGTGTGTGGGGTGGGAACAGTACTACCTCCAGCTTTTACTCCAAGGGAGACTTGCATACAAACAGGGCATGTGCCTTATTCTTCAGTCCTTACACACGCAAAATTCCAACTGAAACTGGTATTGAACTAAATAGAGAATACAGGATATTGCTGTGAAAACACTAACCAGTTAAACTTTATTCTTTCTGTGTTTTCATCCAGAAAGAGATGTCAATGTCATGTAGAAAAAAAATGCAAGAAGTCTAATTTAAGTAGGAATCAGCCATCAAGATATTAACTAGTCTTTTTTTCCTTCCGTACCTCCCATTTTTCCTGATGAGAGCATTCTCATGAAAATATCCAGTCAGTGTAGATCTGGGCATAAAAAAAGGAGAGATGTGGTGTTTGAATTCCGTGACCCCCCTTTCAGTTTTCTTCCCTTTTGGATAGGCAACTAAAAATATCTGATCAGTGTGCAGTGCCAGTCTAAAAAGCAAGCAAGATGATAGGCTGTATTAAGAAAAAAAGAGAGAGAGAGAGAGAGAGAGAGAGAGGGTAATACTGAGAATATAATGCTATAATCTAAACTACACTGGGTTTGGGTCAGCCATCTGAAAAAGATAAACGGTAGCAGAAATAGAAAAGGTAAAGAGAAGGGAAAAGAAAACGATAGAGGTATCAAAAGACATCCATATACAAAGAGATTTAAAAGATTACACCAAATTAGTTTGGAATGGAGATGAATAAGAGGTGAAATAATAGAGACATTGAAAATAAGGAATTGTATAGAGAAGGTCAGTTCTTCTCATCATACAGCCATTTACTAATTACAATGCAGCCCATTTACAATAATTCAAAGGAGAGACTTTTTTTACACCGTGATTACACACATTTAACCTATGGAACTCATTGCCACATGATATTATTGAGACCAGGAGCTTAGCAGGACTCAAAAATGGATTGAGCATTCTTTTAACATAATATTATCCGTCATATTAAATGACCTTTGATCAGAAGTATAAACAATGTCAGCCCTCATGCTTCAGTACATTCAGGTTGCCTGTGGTTAGGAAGGAACGTCCACTGTAAGTGTGTTATTGCACACTATTGCAGTAGTCCATGATTGAGCTTTATACCTTCCTCTGAAGTAAGTACCTGCCACTGCAGGATATCACATTTGATTGATCACTGATCTGATCTGGTAAAGCATTTCCTACGTGAGAGGAGGGAGTCTGTGCCGTAGAGAAATTTGAGGGGTCAAGGGAGAGGAAAACATTTGAGTTGATGTTATTTTTTCCCTCTGTAGTTGCTGTTCAACTGAAAATTCATTACTGTGTATGTATAACCCCAAGCTACGTCTCCCAATGCACATTACCTTGCACTTGTTTACACTTATTCTCAGTTGCCATCCTGCTGTCCACTTGCCTTTCTCTGCTAGGTCCTCTGCCCCACATCATATTCAATTCTTTTATCATCATTTCTGTGCGTTTCTCCAGATGGTCCTATTGGCTCTGTAGAACAGTGCCCTCTTGTGGCCAATCCAACACCAATCCATTTCCACGGTGGTTTAGCTCAAACGTGTAGTTGCTGGATGACATGCCTGCCTTGCATTTCAAAGGCATGACATTCACATCTTTTGACAGCTGAGATTATTTTTTTAAAACTTATTTATAAACAGACTCAGATGCTGTGGTGGTCAGAGTGATAGAAGTAGCTCAAAGTAAAGGGATCATATAATACTGTGCTCAGAATAATGGAAACGTTACTGCACCGCTATAGGCACAATCTAATTTGCTGGTTAATAGTCACATATTTCCTTCAATCTGTACTGCAGCAACAGCACCCTGCCCATTTGAACATGAACAAAAAGAGGAAAACTTCTTTTAACTGGCTTTGTGCTCTATCAGGACCGCTAACATCTGTAATATAGTTGGGAGCAGAGGCAAAAAGATAAGGAAACACACAGAGGGATTAAGATAGCCAGCCATGGGGTGACATTTTAATGAAAATTTATTCATAGATTCTTTTTCTTCTCGATGTCAAATGGATTATTACATTTATGCGTAACACTTTGGGTCACATGCTCCCCTGTGTGATGCCAAGCTAAATGAGGCAGATAAGCCCCCATTTATTCGAAAGAGAGAGCAATGTCCCTAAGTGATGCTCCCACTGGCCTTAGGCTGTTGGAGTCTCTCTGCCTGAGAGCTGTATGGGACTGGGGAGGTGGAAAAGGGAGCAGCCCTTATAGGATGTCCTCCCATTGGCGTTCAGCCAGGGCATTTTCCAGACAGGTTCCTCAGCTCTGGAACTTCCTGTCTGCCCATGCTGTGCCAGCGTTTGTTCGCCACACGGATGGCCCCCTGCCCTCCTCCAAGGGGTTTTGTGAGGGTTGTGGCTGGTTAGAGGTGGGAGGTTTTTGCTGTTCTTAGTTTAGGGACATTTTATATTGACCTGGATGGCTTGGGTTGGGTTGGGCAGTTTATGGTTCCACTTGTGAAGGCTTTTTGTTTGTGTATTTTTTGTCTAGTTTAAATCTTTTGTGTGTGCTGCCATATTGTAAAAGCATCTAGAACCAGCACTTCAGTGAAACTGAAATCAATTCCCTGTTCTTCCCCTGGATCTTTAGAGGGCACAGCTTTACCAAAGAAGGACATGCCTGAGTGATAAAACTGGTATCCCCATCCAATCCAGGGCTGTTCTGACCTGGGGGTTTGGCTCAGACCCTTAGAGCCAGTCACTGAATCTGGCTCTTAACCCGGAACTCCACCTCATCCAATTTTGAGAGGTCTGGGTTTAAGATCTGGGTTTGGGCCCAGTTCTGCTCCTTATCTGGATTTTCTAACTTGGATTTTCAAGGGTTTGGGATCAGACAAAAGATACAAATCAAACTTTGTTACTGATTTATATATTTAAATTTTCTAGGAGGTCTCAG
This sequence comes from Mesoclemmys tuberculata, assembly GCA_007922155.1. Classification (NCBI taxonomy): domain Eukaryota; kingdom Metazoa; phylum Chordata; order Testudines; family Chelidae; genus Mesoclemmys; species Mesoclemmys tuberculata. Next base: position 14,554,333 of record ML675603.1, read on the forward strand.
CCTTTGACAGGTAAATTGAAAAGGCTGCTAGATGCTTGTAGATGGGGGAATCTTTCCACTTTTAATTTGCCTGGGATATAATTGTATTTTAGTTGAATGCTTCCACTGAAAAAGCATCAGACCGGTGCAGTTGGTACATGCTGCATTGAAGTGACGAATGATTAAAACTGTTTCCTGCATAATAAAGCACACGCTGTCATGTTGTGCTTACTTAATGTACCAGTGCAATGTGATATTCAGCAGTTAGCTAAATTACAGTAAATCACCTATTTAGAAAAGTTTTAGTCTTCACCCTTCATGCAAAAAGTGCTAAAGGCAGTAAAATGATAATGACCGATAATACAAGAAAGATAAAAATGAGTTTCCTCCTGCAATTAAGGGCTATACTCACATTGTTATAGGCAAGCTGTTACCTGTTGCTAGCTGCTTCCTTACAGCAGTCTGGAAGTATAGTAAACTAGCTTATTTCTGCACTGCTCATAGATTATATAGACTACAAGGTCAGAAGGGACCATTATGATCTAGTCTCACCTTCTGCACAGCGCAGGCCACAGAACTTCACCCACCCACTTCTGTAAAAGACCCCTAACCTAAGACTGAGTAATTGAAGTCCTCATAATGATTTAAAGACTTCAAGATATGGAGAATCCACCAACAAGTGAGCCACGTTCCATGCTACAGAGGAAGGTGAAAACCCCACAGGGCCTATGCCAATCTGCCCTGGGGGAGAATTCCTTCCCAGCCCCAGATATGGTAATCAGTGAAACCCTGAGCATGTGGGCAAGTCTCACCAGCCAGACACCCAGAAAGAATTCTCAGTATTAACTCAGAACCCACCCCATCTAACATCCCATCAAAGGCCATTGGGCATATTTACTGCTAGTAATCTAAGATCAGTCAATTGCCAAATTAGGCTATCCTATCATACCATCCCTTTTATAAACTGATCAAGCTCAGTCTTGAAGCCAGCTAGATGTCTTGCCCCCACTGCTTCCCTTGGAAGGCTGTTCCAGAACTTCACTCCCCTGATGGTTAGAAACCTTAGTCTAATTTCAAGTCTTTATTTCCTGATGGCCAGTTTATATCAATTTGTTCTTGTATCTACATTGGTGCTGAACTTAAATAACTCCTCTCCCTCCTGGTATTTATCCCTCTGATGTATTTATAGAAAACAATCATATCTCCCCTCAGCCTTCTTTTGGTTAGGCTAAACAAGCCAGGCTCTTTGAGTCTCCTCTCATAAGGCAGATTTTTCATTTCTCGGATCATCCTAGTAGCCCTTCTCTGCACCTGTTCCAGTCTGAATTAATCTTTGTTAAACACGGGAGACTGGAATTGCACACAGTATTCCAGATGAGGTCTGACTAATGCCTTGTATAACAGTGCTAACATCTCCCTATCTCTACTCGGAATACCTTGCCTGATGCGTCCTAGGACTGCATTAGCTTTTTTCATAGCCACATCACGTTGGTGGCTCATAGTCATCCTGTGATCAACCAATAGGTCCAGGTCCTTCTCCTCCTCTGTCACTTCGAACTGATGCATTCCCAGCTTATGGCAAACGCTCTTGTTGTTAGTCCCTAAGTGCATGACTTTGCACATTCCACTAATACATTTCATCCTATTTTCATTAATCCAGTTTACAAGGTCATCCAGATCTTGTTGCACGTAATTCCTGGTCTTTCTCTGTGTTAGCAATACCTCCCAACTTTGTATCATCCACAGACTTTATTAGCACACTCCTACTTTTTGTGCCAAGGTCAGTAATAAAAAGTTTAAATGAGATTGTCCCAAGACCCATCCCTGAGGAACTCCACTAGTAACCTCCCTCCAACCTGACAGTTCACCTTTCAGTATGACTTGTTGTAGTCTCCCCTTTAACCAGTTCCTTATCCACCTGCCAGTTTTCATATTAATCCCCATCTTTTCCAATTTAACTAATAATTCTCCATGTGGACCGTATCAAATGCCTTACTGAAAACTAGGTAAATTAGATCCACTGCATTTCCTTTGTCTAAAATATCTGTAATCTTCTCAAAAAAGATCAGGTTGCTCTGGCAAGATCTACCTTTTGTAAAGCCATGTTGTATTTTGTCCCAATTATTATTAACCTCGATGTCCTTAACTACTTTTCTTTCAAAATTTTTTGCAACACTTTGCATACTACTGAGATCAAACAAGCAGGCCTGTAATTACCCAGATCGCTTTTTTTCCCTTTCTTAAAAATAGGAACTATGTGAGCAATTCTCCAGTCATAAGGTACAACCCCTGAGTTTACAGATTCATTAAAAATCCTTGCTAATGGGCTTGCAATTTCATTTGCCAGTTCCTTTTATATCCTTGAATGGAGATTATCTGGGCCCCCTGATTTAGTCCCATTAAGCAGTTTGAGTTTGGCTTCTACCTTGGATGTGGTAATTTCTACCTCCATATCCTCAAACCCATTAGCCCCTCCTCTCCCCCCCCACACACCTCCCCTCCCCATGCCACTATCCACAAGCTCTTCATTAACCTCATTAGAAACTGAGGCAAAGTATTTGTTTAGATATTGGGCTATGCCTAGATTATTTTTAACCTTCACCCCATCCTCAGTGCTTAGCGGTCCCACTTCTTTCTTTGTTTTCTTCCTGTTTATATGGCTGTGGAACCTTTTACTATTGGTTTTAATTCCCTTTGCAAGGTCCAACTCTACTTGGCTTTTGGCATTTCCCACTTTGTCTCTACATGTTCTGACCTCCAAGAGAGATCTTTCCTTACTGATTCCTCCCATTTTTCACTCCATATAGGCTTTCTGCTTTCTCTTAATCATCTGTCTGAGATGCTTGCTCATCCAGCTTGGTCTACAACCCTTGCCTAGGAATTTTTTCTGATTCCTTGGGATGCAGGGTTCAGATAGTTCCTGCAACTTTGACTTGAAATAATTCCAAGCATTCTCTGCCTTTAGATCCATGCGTTCTTCAATCCAGTCCACTTCCCTAACCAATTCCCTTCATTTTTAAAGTTAGCCCTCTTGAAATCAAGGACCCTAGTCACAGATCTATTTTTGTTTATCCTTCCATTTAGTATGAACTGAATTAGCTCATGGTTGCTCTAACGAAGATTGTCCCCTACAACCAGTTCTTCTACAAGATCTTCACTACTCACCAATACCAAATCTAAAATGTCACCCCCTCTTGTTGGGTCAGCAACTATTTGTTGAAGGAATCTGTCCACTATCACAGCCAGGAAAATCTGACCCCTATTATTATTACTAGCAGTAATCTTCCAGTCTATATCTGGGAAACTTAAATCTCCCATAATCATACAGTTCCCATTTACTTCATTACAAACATTTAGATATGGATACAAGCCTCCTTAATTGGATCCCAGTGGTCTGTAGCCCATGCAAAGCACTAGTCCAGGGGAAGCTCTAGCAGTTTTCTTCCCCAGTGTGATTTTTGCCCAGACAGACTGTTTTAGCCCTTACATCACTTCTAATTTGTTTACAGTCTATTTCATCATTGATATACAATGCTACTCCACCACCTTTGCCTTTATTTCTGTCTTTCCTAAACAGCACATACCCATCAATATCTGTACTCCAGTCATGACTACTATTCCACCATGTTTCTGTTATCCCAATAATATCTTGTTTCACTTCCTGCATCAATAGCTCTAGTTCCTCCATTTTGTTACCCATGCATTGGCTCCTTGCATTGGTGTACAAACATCTTAATTTTTGCTGTTTGGCTTCACTCACATTTCTTACATGATTCTACCACCAGTATCACGTATTAGACTGGTATCGACACCACCCTTCCTCTTCATGTCCATTCTCCTACCCACTGCTATATCCTTTCCTATTTCATTTTCTTCCCTCTCCCTGTGGAGATCACCCGGGCATCTCCCAACCATCTCCCTCAAATTCCTAGTTTCATCAGTTGTGCCAACTTCCATCCTAGAAGTCTATTTCCCTCCCTATTCAGGTGAAGTCCATCCCAAGGGAACAGACCACTGTCCAGGAATGCCTCCCAGTGGCCAGACATCCCAAAGCCCTCCTTATAGCACCACTGCCTGATCAATGAGCAACCATCTGTTGATCATCATAATCTTGTCACACCTATGTTGTCCTCCTGTAGGGACAGGCAGAATCCCACTGAAGATCACCTGAGCCTCCATTTCCTTAAGAGTCTTCCCCCAGCCTGGCAAAGTCTCCCTTGATTCATTCCAGTGAGAATCTAGCCGTATCGTTTGTTCCCACATGAAGGACAATCAGTGGATTCTTTCCTGCTCCTGCTAGGATCCTCTTCAGCCTCAGGTCCAAATCTCATCTCCTAACACCAGGCAGACAGCACACCCTTATGTTCTCCGGATCAGCTGTGGTTACAGCCCTGTCTGTTCTTCTCAGGAGGGAGGTCATGTAGACCTGCCTTTTCCTGGTGATGGTGCGATTCTCCAGCCTATCGCGTTCTTTCTGGCAGCAAAATCTTCTTGTCTTCTATTCTCCCTTTCAATCTTCTGCGACCCATGCTGGATCCCCCTGGGGCTCTTATTTGGAAGTATTTCCATTGGTTCATCTGCTCTTCATATAGGACTAGCTGCTCTTCTCTTCTTCCTTGCCCTCCCACCTTCAGTTACCTATTGCTGTGCCCTTTCTTCATTTTCCAACTCAGCAAACCTGTTCCTGAACTCTATTTCTCCTTCACTAGCCTGTCTTTTCTTCTGCCTGGTTTTCATAGTCACATGCTGCCGCTGGCCATTTTCCTCACCCGGCAGTCTCCCTTCAGCGTTCTTTGGTCCTGCTTCTATCTGAAGGTCTGGGCTTGTCCCTGCAGCCTCCTCATGCCTTTGCTCCATCATCTGCTCAAATCCTCTTCTAAACTCAACCAGCGTGTCCATCTGCATCTCCAAGCCCTGGATCGTCTCTTCCATCAGCTCTATCAGGCGGCCCTTCGTACAAAGCTCTTTTGTGGTACCCACTCCAGGATCATGTACATCCCGCAGCTCCCACATCCAGTCATCTTCATGGTCTCGTCCACTGCTTTGGTCACTGCAACTGCTGCCTCTGTGTCTGGCATAGCTTCCTCACTTATGTCCTGTCAGTGAGAGAAAAAAACAAAAACACACACGCACAGAAAAAACACCCCACCAAAACAAACCCCCAACAACCACTGCTACAATACCAGAACCCTACACACTCCCTCCCCAAACTCCCAGTCAAATTCCCGTTTACAGCTCTGTTTGCTTGGCTCCTGTGCCGCTGCACGTGTGCTGCTGCCTGATTGGATGGCTCCCTTTATAGGCCCCCAAATTAGGGAAGCCCTGCCCACTAATCAGGCTCAGCCCTCAAATAAAAGTGCTGGTTGGTGGAGAGTGGAACTGAGTTGAGGCCGGAGAACAATACTACTGTAGAGCTGCATTAGGGGGCACACTTCTATGTGACATGGAGGCCAGCTCCATTGGTGATCATTCTGTAGCAATCCTCACGGGTGAGGGTGGCGGGGAGAAGAGCTGTGGGTCACTTAAGGATGTGCTGAGGCTGGGAGCTAGAAGATCCACTGCTACATAGGTTCTCTTATTTCCTGCTTCCCCACTGCAAAGTACCTTTGGTGCCACCCCAAAGACTTGGGAGGTGGGAGAATTTCTCTCCCTTTTCTCCTTGTGGTTTGCCCAGCCCCTTTCCAAGGTGCTTGGGGTGTGCATTGGGTTGTGGATTCACCCCTGACTTGGAGGTTTAATTGTAAGCGTTTGTGAGTACACTTCACAGAAGATTGATAGACACACTGCATTATGGCTGGTAAAGGAGATCTTCATTTTATAAGGCTTCATTGCAACACTGCTGTTCTAGTTTTGCCCACATTTGGGGGTGAGCTGCAGTTTCTGATTATGTGCATTGCAAAGCCAGCATTTTAGCCGTGCAAGGCTTAGTGAGCTTGTTGGGTGTCATCTGTATCGTTAGTGCAATCAATACAGAGGAACACACAATACCTGCCCTTCAGAGAAACTCTGAGCAGTCAGCGCTGGCTCCTTTGTGCTGAGTTACTGTACGAAGTTATCCCATCGATTGCCGTAAGAGAGGCACTGCCCAAAGTGAGGGAGAAAGAGAGAACCAGACCTACAGTCTAATAAATAAAATACAGCTTCTGCTGTCATGAATGCAGAATAAAATCAATATTACTTTCTAAACTTGGCTATGGTAGTGTTTCTCCACCATCCTGTTCCTGGCCTTTCTTGCCCCACTCATCGCATTTCTATTCATCTTCTCTGTTGTGTATGTCTCCTGCCAGACTTTCCCCAGCTCCTTTTTCTAGTGCTTTAAATTTCCTCTTTTTCCGCCACGTTGCCTCATTCTGTCCTTGTTTTCTCACAATCTAATTCCCCTGTTCTTGAAATCAATCAATGGGGGTTGTGGTCGCTCAGCACCTGCAGGTTTGGGCCCTTTTATATGGCACTATTGCGTGTGCTGGTCACAGACAGAGCAGCTTCTTCACCTCAGCCTCTTATGCTTGCTATTTCCCATCACTCACAAAACATTTTTTGGACTGGAACTCCCAAGCCCTTCACAATTTCTATTCCATTCCTGAGTGTTTGGATGTCCAGGTGAATGGTTTGGCTGGATGGTTGGCTGTTTTTAATCTGTAAACCTATTGCAAACTCAGTGCTTTCACGCTGCTTTAGCACATCAGTGGTTTGTTGAGCGAGGGCCTGGTTACCTAGTGTGAATACTAATGGGTACTCTATGCAGGCACCCTACGGGCCACTGCCATGCCTCACTCAGCATTTCTAGGTATGAGATTCTATTGCTACTGTGACAATACAATGTCATTGTTTAGGATAAGAGCAGAAATGCAGTTTCTCATGCGTTGTTAGGATAACTCCTACAGAGCTTTAAATTCTCTGCCACAGAGGCTACAGTGATCCCTTGGAGAGTTGCATCCCCCACTGCAGTGTGAATGGCTTACTGGATCTGTGTAGCCTTGGGCTTACTGCCCCCATCCTGTCCCTTTTCTTCATCCGGTCCCCAAGCTTCCTGCGCATTAAGGTGCAAGGACCTTTGTACCCCGTGCATGAGATTTCTGAATCACCTTCCCACAGAGATGGTAACCACACTGATTGTAGGGTCCCCAGGTCTGCTAAGGCAATGTGGCAGGATCAGAGTCTGAAAATAATATAAATAGAAACCTAAAGGGGGAAGTAAAATATTTTTCTCTCAGCCTCATTCAATTCCATTGTGTGGCATTTATCAATTCCCAATGAATATGAATACAGTCTTCATTGTTGCCTGTTTTCTCTGTGTTTCAAACACTATCCTACCCTCCTACATCCTGTCTGTTAGCTTGTTTGACTGTAAATGCTAACAAGTTAGGCCTGATCAAAACCTGATCAGGACAACACCAGGGAAGTCCCAAGTAGGTGCAGGAATTGGCAATGGAGATTCAGCAGATGGAACCTCCCCGCTGCCACAGTGCGTAGCCCCTCCTCTGCCCCCCAAATGTCTTGGTTTTGGTGGCCATTGTGCTGCAGGAAGTGTTGTCTTTTAGATGCAACATAAAATCAAGGTCCTCATTGCTTGTTGTCATTAAAGATATTGTGACACTTTTCTGGAAAAGAAGGGATATTAAATATTGGTGTCTTGGCTCAGTACCAACTCAAGTAAATTACATTCTTCCTATCTGAAAAGTTCTTTTCCGGTTAGAATTGGGTACAATATTTTCAGTTCCTGTGAAGCTCAGAGGATTCTTTGAGAGGTTTTTATCCCATTCTGTAGGTCTATCAGATGTTAACTACCAGCTAGTCAGTGTGGCTAACATTAGTGGAAATGGGATCTATTGCAAATGTGCTCCTTCATGTGTGCTGCAATAGTGGGAGATAACACAACAGAAGATACTTCACCCTTTTCCGATGGTCCAACAACATTAGATATGCCACAGTGTACAACTAAATCACAGCACTTTACATTACCTACTACAGAATAACTTCAGCCCTGAAAAAGCTGTCAAACTGCTCCCCTAGGGCAGTCTGCAACCTACTCTGTTGACATTGTCGAATTGTCATTGTCTTGAGACATCATCTTTTTCTTTGCATGATTCTTGATTAGACCCTAATTAGGGCAGTCTCTGTCACAGAGTGAACCTGTCCTGATGGTTAATGTGACCTTCTGGTTTTGACTGATGTCGGAAAAGTGCTGCATGACAATTTTAGAATTTCTATTTAATGCCTTTTCAATCATTTGTTGTGTTTGCTGATGTTTGAAAAGAGATAACATAAGGCTACATTATTTTTTATTTGTCAGGATGAAATTCTTATTGCTCTGTATCATTGAACAAGTGGTTATGCTCTCGAGAGACAAATAATGCAATAGGAAAATTCTTCTCAAAAGCTTATCAGTCTATCATGCATCTTGTGTTACTATTACTGCTCTGTAATATTGGATGTTATTACTGTACCAGTTCAATATTGTTTGAATGGTTGTACAACCATAATTTCTTTCTTTTCTTTGACATTGACATGAATATTTGTTCCTTAGTCCAGACTGTAGTTCTTTAGGACTTCTCATGTCCAGCTGCGGTCAACCTTATTTTTACCATGGAAAAGCTAGATGGATCATCGGCACACTATTTCAACAGAGGTCAGTTATTTGAGTGCCTGGCTTGAGACACCATAAAGAAACCTGATTTTTAGCCACCTAGTGCTCAGCACTTTTTGAAAATAAGGCCCTTTTACGATGTGTCAAGCTGGACATCTGAAAAATGGAACACTCAAAATCACTAGTCCCTTATGAAAATTTGGGCTACAATACTGTGTGCTACCCCTTTCAGAGGGAGCTCTGTGTTTCCTCTTGGTTCACACTAAGAGGAACCAGGATGTGCTGTAAGAAAGCAGAGAGCTGCCAGAGTCCTGGGTAGCCAAATCTAACAGACATACACACGCAAGAAAGGAAACTGTCGGTGACACATGATGTCATGTATGATTACCCAGAGTTCTTTCAGGTTTGAAGTTAAAATCTGCTTAATTTCAAGGAAATATTGATAGCCATTTAGTATGGTTGCAATAAAAAGTAAATGTAATCAGAGAGTGTCATAGTTTAGATTACTTGTGACCCCTGAGGTGTGCTTGGATATGTCTGAAGTGCGTTTGGAAGAACAAATGTCCTTTTAACTGTTGCCTTGTAAAACATGCATTAAATTATGTTGGCATAATGATTTCTTTCATTCGCTTCTCCGCATCTCTCATTGTGAGCTTCTGTAGAATTGTTCTGGCTAGTGACTAAAAAGAGCAGAGAATATTAGGCCTTTTAAGCTGGCAGAAGTCCATAATAAACTGTGTAGTGAGTTAAAAGGTGTTAAATGTTTCTCAGTGGACACTCTCTTCACTGACAAGAACTTTTGGCAGATGATTTGAGGGGTGGCTCTGGAAGAATAAATCATTAAACTGATATAAATCCACATAGTCAATTGGTATTTCTATAAATGATTCACTTATGTGCACAGTCCCTAAAATTATATTAATTTAAGCCTTTGTTGTGTCAGGTTGTCGGTCGAGAAAATATACATTGCTCTCCATTTGTATACAACTCACGCTGCGGTGTTGTTGTTTTATTAAATCAAGGGCCAAATCTTGGGCCTGGTCTACACTTAAAAGTTCTACCAATGTAGCCATGTCAGTTCGGGGTTTGATTTTCTTAATTTATTTTTTAGCAAGAAAGCTATATCAGTGCAAGCCCCCGTGTAGATGCAGTTTTATCAGTATAACTGTGCTTATGTTAGTATAGTTTAAGCTGGTCAGAGGAACCAGTTTAAGATATACTTGTATAAACCCTTGTATACCAATATAACTTCATCCCCACTAGCGGGTCTTGCCAGGTTTACTATACTGGTATAACTATACCAGCAATACCTGCCCATTCTATTTAAGGCCTGGCTCTCTTTATTCATGTGAGGAATGCAACGGGATTCACTGGGGCTACTTGCACGTTTAAGGTTAGCAGGATCTGACCTATGTGTTCGTTCAAATTTAAGAAAGAGAATGATGGGGCATTAGAGGCTCGCTTGTTCTCTTATGCATAGTTAAGCAGGTCTATAGAGAATCCTTAGATTTAGAACAATTAATGGGAAGGTTTAATCATTTTTACAGCATCAGTAACTTAAAAAAAAATCCTGTCTATGCAGATAAAAAGCCTTCAGAAGAGGAGAGGGTTGCAGAGAAGTTACCCTTTTGAGAAATGAATCCAATTTAGCTGTGACGTGTTGTATTTCAATAAAGGAAAGTTCTGCATTGTAGACATTGAGCCTTCAATGGTAAAATTTTCAAAAGCCACTAAATCCCATTTTCGGAAGGGACGTAGGCACTTAGAAGCCAAAGTCTCCTTGACTTTCAGTGGGATTGAATGCAGTGGTTTGAGACTGTCAGTTGATTTCAGTGGGAGTTAGGTATCTAAGCAGGGTAGGTGCTTTTGAATATCCCAGTAGGGGCCTATCTGTTTCTGTAGGCCTCTAAATACCTTTGATAATCTGGCCTACGGCCCTTTTGAAAATTTTACTCCACGTCCTTACTAGAACCCAGTTCTGCTCCATTGAAATCAATAGGAGTTTGACTATTAACTTTACTGCAGCAGGATCTGGCCCTTTTTGTGTCCAAGAAGTAGAAGCTTCATGCAAGGTTATGCACAGCCGTTCTACACTGGGCAGCAGAAAGTCTCAAGTCCTGTGTGTTCCCTTTCCCTTATTTTCAAGTGTAGAGGGTGAATAAAGGAGGCAGGGTCTGAGCAGAGGATGCTCATGTCTGAAGAGGCAGGGACGTCACAAGGATACTCAGCCTGCTGCTGAGACGCTCCCCTGTGCAGTCTAATTCCTGCTTCCCAGCTCACTTGCTAATGCAGAATTGGGGTCTATGGCATTGCCTGGTCTGCATGTGGGTTTTGGGGTTGTTTTTTTTTAACCTTGTGCCAGGACTCCAGGTACGCCACACCTGTACTGTGTAGGATCAGCCCATGAAGTTATTTCTGGAGCTACGCACTTGTGTCATCATCAGTAAGGGAGAAATGTACATTTTTAAAACAAATTCTTTCAAACTCTCAATTTCCTGGAAGTTGGAAGAGGGGGAGAAATAATCTAGCGACCTAAACCTCTAACTGCCAGAAGGTGAGCCTGGATGACATCACTCGAAATTGCCCTGTTCTGTTCTTTCTCTCTGAAGCACCCGGCACTGGCCACTGTCAGAAGACAGGATACTGGGTTAGACGGATCATTGGTCAGACCCAATGTGGCCATTCTTATGGTCTGACCCTGCCATTCAATCAATCCGTTATATAATGGAATAAACAGCTTTGTGCCTAAAAATTACAATTTTCAGCATAGTTATTTCTGAACACCAGCCCCACCGAAAGGCAGACATAAACAATGAGATTCAGTGATGACCTTTATCAGCTGTAATGACGGCTATTAATCAGACTGCAAATTCTCATCAGCTTGCTGGACAGAATTCATTAGAAACAAAGATAGCTCTGTTGCTTTTGTCTTTGATTGAGGTACGTCCCATTAAAATAACTACTCTTTCACTGGAACAAATTATATATTTCAAAACAGAAGCCTGGGAATATTATTCATTGATTCGCTTGTTGACTACGATAACATGACTAGAAGACTAGCTAAACCTTATTGTGTTTTGCCTGAAATCCAATGTGGATCAATTTGTTCTTCCTTTAAGCAAGCCAATTTTCTGTTCATTAAATCGGACCCTTTATTGATGGCTTGTATTGAATATAATAGCAAGATATAGAGCCTTGACAAATCAATGCTGGTTTTCTCTTTTTAAAAAAATGTGTTTTATTAGTTCTAGAAATACATACAAGAGATTAGCAAAGGTTTTAAGCTTGTTAAACTTTAAGGAAACAAAGTTTTTCATCACTTACTTCCACTTGTGGAATAGCATTTACATAGTCACCCAGAAGACTTGCAGTTCATTAAAGCATCGTGTTTTCATTAGGTAAGTGTAACCAGGGAAATAAGGAGTAATAAAAGTTTAGTAGGGTTTTCATTAGGGGGAGCAATATAACTCTTGTCATTTTGTGTTATGGTCTGAGAAATAAGTACCAATTATTAATAAGCCTACAGACCCGTTCGATTAATAACATACTTCATCTGTGTGCTGAGCTTTCAGTTGGGGTTAGGCTTTAATAACCAGTTTACCTAATTAAAAAAATCCTAATACTTTGAATGTTGTATGTGACCACACTTAAAGTTGGCCTTTTCTATATGGAATATAAGATCTCTCATGTTGCATACATAACACATTGGCTGATATCTGCATGTTTAAATACCCAATCTGTCTGAATAGTGGCCACTGTTTCCCAAATGCCTGTGACAATGAAACTTGTGACTGTTTTTTAAAGTAATTATCAGGAATTTGAGAAGAATTGTACTGTAAAATGTTCATTTATTATCAGTTTTATCCATTTGAAGAAGCTCAGCCCATGGGTACATACACATAGCTGTCATTGATTCCATACAAGGCAGACTTTGACCCATCTGTCTTTCTTAGGTTTTACTGTAGCACCTATCATTGTGGTATCCAAGGGACAAGTCCAATTCCAATGAAGTCAGTGGAAGGAATCCCATTGATTTAAGGGGAGCCCTAAGGGCTGCATGTGTCCATTACTTAGGCATTTACCAAACTGGGAACACTATGAATGCTAGATGTTGTGTAGCCTTTTATTTTTCAGCCAAAACAAGAAAAATGCTTTTCAAGCATGTACTACAGAGATTTGTACAAATTACACTTGACAATGCAAATTGAGTAAACTAAGGCAATGTAAAGCAGAGCATGCAAGTCTATAAATAAGATGTCACAGCCCTAGTTATCTATTGTGAATCTTGAACCTTTTAAATTCTCCGTTATTGCGGTATTGATGATGAAAATGGCTAGGGTACATGTTTTTTCTGTCAGCAGCTGATGTGGATACATGCACTGTTAAGAGATTAAATTTTTCTACTTTATTATGTGTAAATGGGTCATAAGACTTCTTATCTTCTACATTATGCCAATTAAATTGCAACGGCATTTATTCAAATGGTGGTGTTAGGCTGTAGGCAAATATATAAATATACTAAGCATCATTACCTGTACTAGTAATGTCGTACACTTAAACAATACCTTTTATCATGAATACAGGTGCATAGAGCAGGTGGCTTTTGGATTTGGATTAGATTTAGGCTAGAATTTGAGGCCAAAATAAGACTAGAGCTTGGTCTACACTTACCTCGGCAATTCAGGGGCAGTCAAGGGGAGTTACGCAAAGTACTCAAAGAACTTGCATAACTCCCATCGACGTCTATGCTTCTTTTCTGTGCGCCGTCTTCACTTCACCACGCCAATGGGAACCACATTCCTGTCGATGCACCACTATGCCACTTGAGGAGGTGGTTTTAGTACGCCAACTTCTGGGTCGACTGAGCATGTCTTCACTGACTGCGCAGTCGATCCAGATAAGTCGATCTGATGGCAGCAACTTTGCCGCTTTCAGTGTAGACATAGCCTAGAGTCCGAATTCAGATTTGCATTTGAAAGTCTTGAAATCTTGTGAGCTGTTTTCATAAGACTTTGCCCCAAGATGGTAGAATTCTCATAAGACTACCTGATCACACTGAATTGAAATCACTTAAATGCAGCTGCATCCAAAACAAAAAGAGGCTCTACATGGCCCATGCTCGGGTTTCTGTAAGATAAGCATATAGCGCTCTCCTTCTTGCTCTGGGTGTGTGTGTGCATAATTAAAAAATCTGAACAAAAGCACTCCCCCGTGCACACTTCTCCCCCCCAAAAAGAGAAGACGAGAGAACAAAATCATCACAGATGTTAGTCATGTTGCTTAATGCACTTCTGGAAGGTGCTCAGAGACAACAGTGATGAGCGGGTTTGAGTACCTATACAAAATAGATTAAAATGAGTGTGCTATAAGAACACTAAATAGAACAGAAACCAGCAGTTCTTTTTGGCACAAATTCATAGCTAATTTAACATAAATAAGCAACTTTGCTAGCTGAAAATCTGTCCAATTTCCTTAATGTTCTTTTTCTTTTTCCTGCAGATAAAGAATTCATTTATAGAAACCAGAATGGCACTGTGATCCTGCGGAATGTTGAAACAAACAATTCAACAGTATTAATAGAAAACAAAAAAATTGTAAGTATCTTCTTTAATGAGCAAGATAATTTCACAATTTTCTTGCATTCAGGTCAATAAAGTAGAAAATGACATTTAATTTTCAACTTCATGTATTGCCAGTCAGAATACTATGGGCTAAGCAACTGCAGATAATGTGAAATGGAATCTGTGCTGTATTTATTAAGACAGAAAATCAGTTTTCTTCAGTGTGGAGAAAATTCTTTACAGGTATTTGAAGCAAGCCTTGCATATGATATATCATTGAAAGAGAATTACCACAGGTTTTTACACAGTTACTGTACAGAACATTGCAATTACATATTTATAATTTGCTTTACACTGCTAGGACTTATTCTTCCGCTCACCACATTTAGTGCAAATATTTTTTTACATACTTGGGAGATGCTGATTTTGTTTGCACAAAGTTTGAACTGTAAAGAAATTATAGAAAGAAATTTTGTATTAAAACATCTCGAGCAATGTAATGGGGTTATTGCAAGCAGGGTTACAGGGGGAAAAAAGAATGGGTTATTGGAATAAGGTGTTAGTGGGTCCTGAAGTAAGATAAGAGAGAACAAATTCACACATAAGACAGAATAGTATCTGTGCAGAAGATAATGAAAAAGGTTTGTTATGTTAAACCAGGTGAACATAGAGTGATGACAGAAGTTAACATGTTAAATACCAGAATATTATCAACATTTGTTGTAAAAATGAATAGATCAAGTTAGCAAAAGCTGATTGCCTGACATAAAAAGTCCTCTTGCATTTACAGTATTAATGAAAGATGAACCCATTGTCTTTCTAAAATTAGTGCTCATGCATTTGAGCTGAAGACATTCTAGAATAGAAACTGATACTGCAAATTAATACCATACACCACCATAGATCAGAGATCCCTATCACTTTGGATGACTTGTCCAGTCTATGTCATATCTACAGTGTGCTCTGGTTCAGATCATTCCCACTAATTTTATTCATCAAGGGGACACCAGAGGCACTTAAACATCTCAGTCATAAACATGATATAAATACCTAGCTAGACTGGGGTGAAAGGTGCAGAAGACCTCAGACCCCAAAACTGTATTGGAGGGAGCAGAACTGAATATCAATGGCATTGTGCCTCCTTCTCTGATGCTGTGAAAGTCGTTCTGGAGATATGTCCCCGACAGGATTAACTCCTCCAGTCATGCAACTCTTTCTGCTGAGTTTTTGGTGCCAGGCAAGGATGAGGAGACACAGCAGCAATGCTCTAGATCAGGGATCTCAAACTCAATTGCTGTGGCGGGCCACATTTACATTGAATTGAGTTCAGGGGGGCCACGCATAACACACACTTCTCTGCTCTACCTTTCATGCTCTACTCTCCGCCGAAAAAATCTCCCCCCAGGGTACAATTCGGCGGCACAGTAGAAGAGAGAGAGGCTCTCACAGGGACTTGCAGACTCCACTCTCCGCCATTAAATCTCCCTGTGGGGCCACATTAGGCGGCCATTTCCTTTTTAAGACGGCCACAACTTGCCTGAGCTCCGCTCTGAAAATACTCACAGCACAAGCCTGCGGCCGGATTCGGACTGCGGGCCACATAACACAAGCCCGCGGGCCGCAGTTGGCCCGCAGACCGCGAGTTTGAGACCCCTGCTCTAGATGAAGTTGCCTTGGAACGCTTGGGGAGATATTGTTGAGGGTCTGATTCTTAGTGCAGATGCTCTAATCCTGCACCCAGATATGTGGAATTTCCCTCTTTTTGTGCACCCAAATCTGTTAAGAGAAGACTATTTAGCTGAAAGCTTACAGCCTCATAACTACACTGTTTATTGCCTATCTTTGGCCCTCCCATTCAGGAGGGTTTGGGCCTTCTCTTATCCATATGCACCACCCTCCCAATGCTAAGCCATTTTGCCAGCCAAGAATCACGTTCCCATATGCAGGGGAATCCTCACATGGCTGGTAAAGCTGCTTTTCTGCCTGCTTTGCAGGGTTGTAATGGTGCAAAGCACCATCAAAGAATCCACCGCCCTCTGGCGTGACATTTTTATTCCTCTAAGTTTTGATGCAGTCCAAGGTTATTCTCCTTCCAAGATCCCAGAAATATGTTTGGTCACAAAAGCAGTACAAATCTAAGCCAGGTTTAACATAATTGCCCAACAGCTGTAGAAAAGATCTCTGGGAACTGTAGACTCAGTTTTGCCACCAAACTCTCTCCACGCCCCCCTCCAAAAACAAAACAACACAAGAAAGCCTTATACAAAAACCTGTTTTGCTTCAAGAAAATACTAAAACTACATTCCATATTAACTTCACATCGCAGTAATCTCATTTTGCTCAGACATTGTTCTAATACAGTGTCAATGTATGCTTGAAAGATCTGCCTACAGGCATTACCGAGATGCTGATCTTCAAGATTTTTTTTTATTGTTATGCTATATCCAGCTTTAAAGACCACATGTTTTCATTTAACCTTCACACCCTGATATGTCTCCAAGGCTGCCCTTACATGTACTTTGTCCACAGGCAGCTGCTGCACATCTAATTACATCGATGACTTATTCTCTGGCATCTTTACAAAGTGAGACTCTCACATTCAGTTAAACCACAGAAATTCATGTCAGGGAGCTAAAAAGGGGACAGCATTAACAGCATCTGCCTGCAAGCACATATCACCAGTGTCTTGATGTGTATTTTAGACCTGTGGAATAAGGGTCCTAGTCCTGGTTTCCACGTTCCTGCTCTCAGGAAAGCCCATTGTCATGCAGCTCTTTCTTTGTTTAGTAGTGGAGCCCTACAATAGAGCAAATATTTTAGTCTAGGAATCCCCCATGTTTTTTCCCGATTAATTTCCCACCAGCATCAAAGGCTCTATGCTGAAGTGCCTCTCTTCTCTGGCAGTGAATGTGAAATGGAAGTTTCTCCAGAACCTATCCGTTGTGCCTTTGGGGTCAGTTCAGGACACTGTTCCACGGTATATGTGCCTTTTAATACAACGTAAGGGCACCATCAGTCCATGAACAGACAGAGGCTCATTTTCATCCATTCTCTGCATGACAGCACCACATGCTGAATCTAGACCAGCCGTCTGTCTCTGTTGAATGCTTTCTGCCAACTGTACATGACGATCGTTCCTATAACTACTTGTGACAGGGTAGACTACGACTGGAGGCCCCCTGCAGAAGGCCTCATGGCCCTGTCTCATCCCCGCCCCTTCTCCCCCCTGCCCAGAAAAGGGCAGAGGAGAAGTTCTCTAGGCAGCCTGGAGTGGCTGCAGGGGAGCAGCCAATCAGAAAGGCTGCTGGAGCAGCCAATCAGGAGCCAGAAGGGCCATATAAAAGGAAGCAGCCAAGGCAGAGCAGTCAGTTGCTGCATGGAGCTTGAAGAGGGACTGAGAGTCTGGTTCGCTGGAAAAGCAGCAGCACCGTAGACAGCTCACTGCAGGTATTATTGAGCCCAGGGAAGGCTGCCGAAAACCAGGTGCCAGGCTGGCTGGAAGAGTGGCGGGGCCAAAGACAGGTCAGTGCAGGCAGGCTGAGCTCAGGGGACTGAGCCCAGAACCTAGCCAGACTAGGTGAAGGTACCATGATGGGTCCTGCTTGTCTGGTTGAAGATTGAGCCCAGGGAGGGATGCTGAAAGGACACCAACTGAGGGCACTGAGATGGGCCCTGGTTGGGCTGTTGAAAAAGGCAGTGCCTCCAGGGAGGAAGCGTTGGTGCTATGGCCCTTACCAGGGCTGTGAGCAGGAACTAGAAACTATATCCTGGAAGGAGGGACAGTGTGTGTGACTTGTCTGGAGGGCTGAGTCATTGAAGATCCACTGAAGGAACCATTCGTCAGGGCAGGGAGTACCCGCGCAAGGCGAGTGTTGCTCTGTTCAAAACTGAGTGATCACAAGCACTATCAGCCAGAGGGGGTCCACTCACATGAGGCGGGTGCCAATGCCATTGCACTGCTCGATGCAGTTTTTCCCACAGAGTATCAATTGTGCTCTGTGTAGAGGAATTGACTAGATTCCTTTAATATCTGACTCTTCCTAGCTGAATTCATTCTAGTTTTATTTGCTGTCTTCAAATAGCCTTCACAGTGTGCTTTTTACTTCACTGGTTCTTAGGTTTTGGCCATACCATAAAAGAAAGATAGTCTTCAGAGTAGCCCTCCTTCCAGTTCCCCCAGCCCTCTACTACTTTGTCTTCCCCCAAAAATATTTCATTCTGCAGATCACCAATGAGGGTTCCCCAGGCCAATTGATGGCAGTCCATGGTCCCTGGGATGAGAACCACAACTCCGTCTTATTCAGCTGTTACAATAACGTTATGCCCTCTTGATAGTAAAGCATGTAGGACCTAACCACAATATTATGAATGTGGCCTTCTTTGTTAGGACTAGAACACCTTCCTCTGTATTCCATTGGGCCTTTGTCTCTAAACACTGGACAGCTGTATTCACTTTCTCTTTACTGCTCCTATTGCTTCGGGCTGGGGGCTCTAGATCTGTTTTTTATGAAAGAGCCTTTTCCCCTATGCTGTTTTATCATATAGCCACTGAAGGAATATCTACTTTTTGGTTGTTTTTTCCTTGTCTCACTACCTTAAACTGTATTGTATAAGCATCATATCAGCCTATGCTTCTAGTCTGCCTCACTCGTCATGGATTTTATTATCTATCTTATTTACATTGACTTGTTTCTTCTATCCCATCCACCCCCTTCTTTCATCCTAGTCTTGTCAGAACAGCTTTCACTGTCCTGGCACACATTCCTTCCTTTGCATTATTAATACATCAGCAAACAAAATCTGTCTTCATGCTGACACTGCTGGCTGGCACACTCCTCCGGGCACCCCTCCATTCCAAACCGCTTTCAGTGCCCTCTCTCTTTGAATATCTCATCTGATTCTTTATGCACTCGTGCAGCTCCAGTCCAGTCGCTGACCTTGTGAAGGACTTTTTTGTGTGATACCGTCTGCTTCCACTACACCCGAGATCCTACTTCATTGTGCTTCGTGGTAATCTCACAAAGAATTCTGTCCAATGTGTTAGGTGGGAGAAAAGGATTTAAAAGGAGGAGGATGAAAGGTATATTAGAGTGTCCTCTCTTTGGCCTTGGCAATGTCTGAGCTGGAAGTGCATATTAAAATAGGAAAGGGGAAGGGACATCTGCACTACACAAATTAGAAGCAGAGGAGGGAAAAGACATCACCAGACAAATATCAGGTGCTGCTGTATATTAATGATAATGCCAGGGCTAATTTTAGGCATAGCCCTCAGGAAAGGGTGTTGTGTAAACTACATCACCCCCAAAGCAACCCTGGGAGACATGGTGACTCAGAGACACTCCTGTGAGGAACAATTCCTACCCTCATTCCATCTTGCTTTGAGTAGGGGTGGGTGTGGTAGTGCTTTATGAATGTTTTGTACCAGCTGTGAATTGCTGTCCTCCACCCTTATTTGGTGGCTCAAATACTCTGGCCAGTGACTGGGGAGAATTGGGTAGAACCAAGGCTTTGTGTTCCACTGCTCTCTGTTCATTCCTGGCCTAGAGCTGCAGGGAGAAAGTAAACAAAACAAATAGGCCTCTTTACTCCTGTGCTGTTAGACCCAAGATAGCCTGCATAGGCATATAAGGGGGGGGGGTTCTTACTCCATGAGGAAGGCACATAGCCCGAGTCACAATATAACTTTTTTACAGCACCACCAACGATATAGATACAAATATAGAAGTTGGCAGGAGTCCCTGCCGCAGGAGCTTACAAACTAAATAGGTGACGACAACATAGCTTCAGTCTCTATGGGGATGAGAGGGACACAGATTTTACTACCCTGTGTTTTCTGTACCCATCCTGTCCTGTATTCAGACTTAGTTCCCACTCCATCAGCTTTTTGCTTGGGACTACACGTATGTGGCACCGTAGATGGATGTTGGCAGGAGGGAAGGAAATGAGCAGGGGAGAAAAATGAGTGAGTGAGAAATGATGCTGAGTCTGTCTTCTGAAAATAATGAAGTTGGGCAATACTTCCCTCCTTCCCCCCATGATGAGAATGAAAATCAGCACTTCTGAAAAGTCAGGTCCATGGTATTCTTAAGTCCTAGTGATCCCTGATAGGCTTTGCAGGTGGTGAGCCAGCTCCCAAGCGAGCCACCGACTGACCTCCTGCTGAATTCATACAGGAGCAGATCCTGTATCTAGGGAGAGATTCACCCACCACCTCCAAAGACTAACAGAGTTCTGTTTAACAGCACACACAGTACAGCAGCAGGGGGTTGGAAGAGTTAAAATTGCAAGGGGATTCAAGCACGTACAATGACTCTACACTAGAATTGCCCACATGATTGGGCTAAATCACATGTCTATTTTAACATCTGATTATTTTTTAGGTCTCCTTAAAGGCCATTCGCTATGATGTGTCACCAGATCGGGAGTATGCGCTTTATGCGTTTGACGTTGAACCAGTAAGTACATTGATTTCATTGACAATACGTAATTAACCACTTTCCCCCCTTTGATTCTGGTATGCTATTTAACTTCATGCATCATTATAAAACAAAGAAAGAAAAGCCCCTCCCTGCCATAGAATATATTCTTCAGGCATGTGTCTCTGCCATCTAACACAGGGGAAGGGTATAAATAACACCCAAGAGAGTAACAGTGCCATACCAGAGTTTTATAAGGTTTGGGATGCAGAGTGTAAGGACACGTCTTTGCTACAAGGATTTCTATTCCCCTTTAGCATAATTCTTTTCCATGACACTTTCCTCAGTGACACTATAAATTTCTTCCTAAGACCAAAAAGCAACTGTCAGTGTCTCCCACAACTGAAATAATACATTAATTATAGTGTCACTGTTCCCAGTGCTGCAGTTAAGGTTGAGCTATCACTTTCATTATAAAGTCCTTTTTTCAGAGGTTTATACATAAATCATCCATAAAAATTCACCCTAGGCTGCTACTAAGATTTAGATTAGGGTATTTTTTAAAAAAATATTCAAGTTAAAAAGAAAGACCTGTAGTTTGGTCACTTTTAAATGATCATTAAATAAGAGGAAGTGAGACACTGCCTGGCTTAGGATTCTCACTTTGGGCTTCCATAATGTTTTATTTTCCTTTTAAACCTTGCATGTATAAAATCTGAAAGTTTTAAATGATGGATGTCTGGTACTATCTGGGGATGCCATAAACCACACAAGTTGTGCTTTCAGAGTTAACGGTAACACTAGAACTTCACAGTGGAACGAATTCACTCTGTGCCCTTTGTGGTGGGATGTTGGGGTTTTGGTTTTTTTTGTTTTATTTTCCCTGTATAAAGGACCAGCAAATTTCTGCTGCTTTAGTAGAGGTTGTGGTCCAAGTTCTCATTTCACTTACTCCGTTGTCTTCACTGGAGTTATTCCTATTCCTCACTGGTGTAAGGGACAGAAGAGTCATGTCCGGTGTTGTTAGATAAAGGTCAAGTAAAATTGCTTTGGAATCTTTGAGGGTGATTTTAAAGGCTGCTTGATGTGGGAGGTTGCCTGTTGGAAAATGGTCCTTAGTGCAGGGTCAAGGTCTGATACTTTAAAAACCTTTCTTAATGTACTTTTCCCTGGAAGGTTAGTACAGTTCAGACTTAACTTTGGAAGGGAATAGAACTTTCTTAAATTAAAAAATCCTGACACAGTGAAAACTACCTAATGCCACGCTTACCCAAGCGAGAAGAATCTGCCTCTGAGAACCCCCTCTGGCTCGTGTCTATGATAAATATGACAGCACTCACACATTGTAGTGTAGGAAAAGAGTGAATTAGATATTGCCAGGAAAAATACTGGGCTCACATTGTCCTCTTCTGGAGTTAAACAACACAAGGCTCCAGGGGAGAAAAATGCCCAAGATGCCTCTCAATTTTCTCCAAATGCTTCCGACAGTGAGGGTGGAGTTTGCATCCCTGCATAACAAACAGCAAAGCCAACAGATCCCCATTTCCCTGAAATCTGCACAGACCTCAGAAGATCTGCAAGAGGCCAGGATCCTTTTACACAGTAGCTCAGCGACTCTACAGCGGTTCCAGCAGCCCTTGCAGATCAAACTAGGTTCCTTGTTTGCAGCAGAATTCCTGTTGCAGTGGTGAGGCAAGGTGCATTCCTTCCACTGGCCTTGCCCCCTTCCATACTTGCAACTTCAGATCCATGAAGGATTCTCAGTGGGCTCCAATGCAGGTGTTTGACAGTGGTGTGGAGGTAGAGAGCCCTGCGCAGGGATGGATGGATGTAGGATTCTGTGGACATGCAAAAGTAGAGAGCATCCTCCCTTCATGGGTTGCACTCCTTCCTCTTGCCATTAGAAAAGAAAAACACTAGATTTAAGGATGCAGAGTCACCCTTTGCAAAGATGTCTGAATGCTTCACATTTGTTTTTTTATAGCCATTCATATGTAATCTGTAGCTCTGGTTTTACTACACATGAGGAACCATGGTTCCTGTTTACAAATCTGGACATTTAAGTTAGGGCGTTCCTTTCTGAAGTTGAACGTTCTAATGAGCTTTTAGGCATCACAAGCTGTTATTTGGGCATATTAGTGCTGATCTGCATACCCAGATATGACATTTAGGCCCCCACCTTGTAATTGTTCTCAAGGCAGTCATATATGAGATTATTATAGCAACAGTTTCCTATTCAAGAGTATTTGTACATACAGTAGACACCTTCAATTCTTAAAGGGAGCCACATTGGTTCCTTATTTTGCATCCTGGAAGATTATTGAATTTTGCTCTTGAGTAATATACCCAAAAACTATGCTTGTGGCTCCTTGATTAGCAAAATGAAGCTAACTATTAATTAATTCTCCAGATTTATTGTCATTTTATATACAGACTACAATTGTAAACGACTGCATATATTAGTAAACTTTTCTCATTTAGTGTATTTCAAATTGCACATCTTAGAATCAGATGAAATTAAAACTGCTGGTTGCTATGGTGCAAAAGCTCCAACTAATTGATTGGCTGAGGTATTTGGTGGCATTTTCTGATGCGAAAGTAAAAAAGGAGATTTCAGTGAAACTGTTAGAAACATTTTCATCATATTTCAGTTTAAAGCTATAAGCCCTTTCAAAACAATTTTATTGATACATATATAATCATTTAGCATTTGAAAATTACTAGATTATCCTTTATATTTTGGTCATTAATATACAATACAGTACATTTTAGATATGCTGCGGTGTGTGTGTGTGTGTGTGTGTGTGTGTGTGTGTATATAAAATATATATTATCCTTTTTACAGTATTTTTATATCTATATTCTAATATATTTCAAATAATATATTAACTAAAACTGTATTATTTTAATATTAAGATTATTTTATTAAATATTATTTTAATACTAAATTAGAACCAAAGCCAAAATAGAAAAACACAGTACATTATTAAAGATAAAATGTATATTCATATGTAAGAAAATGATGTAAATAAAATCAGTTACTGTAAAAAGTGCTGGTAATCAAGATTATTGGATAGAACCCAATATAATGATTGTAGGGTTAGAGGAATCTTAAAAGAAAAGCTATTTTTTCTGGTCCAAACAAGAATTTCTCCACAGTCTTAGTTCTGGTTAGTGCTGTATTGATGACAGTGTTGCTATACTGTAGCCCTAAACTGGCAGATAAATATTGTGCTAAGAAAATAGAAGTAGCCAATGTGTACGTTTCATGCTGTATAGCACCTTATCTCTGTGCAGTAAACACCAAAGTGGAATACTTGCAATGTATTTCTGTTTGAGAACTTTGATAGATAGACATGGGAACCATTGTCTATATACTTGGATATAAATGTTGTGGTTGGTCAGTTTGCATCAGTTTCTATTGTAATACTGTTTTTGGTTGCTCACGTTTATGAATCTTTCATTTTTGGGGCTGCCGTTTTCTATGCAGGCTTTCTGTTCCTAGATTTTTATTTTTAAGTTTGTGCAAAGGCTTACTCATTTGAGAAGATTCAGGGGAGCTACACTTTTTTTTCTCATTCTGTTTAAAAAAAGAAATAAAAAAAATTCTTGCAACTTTAACAAGGCTAGAGTCAAAATGGTTGGGATTTGGATGTTAGAGTGATGTGGGAAAGGCCACCATTGCACATGCTTTATTCCAGAGGAGATTGGTTTTTGCATTGACCAGCTTATGCGAAGGCTTGGCAGAATTTGATTTTTATTAAGCGTTTTTTTTTTAGATTTTTTGGTTTTCAGTTTTCACAGTTGCAGAAAATAAGAAGGGTCACACACTGGGGGTGTCAGAGTGTAATTATTTAATGACAATTGACGTAGAGATTCAAAGAGATAAAGCTGTATAACTATTAACACTCAAACTGTCAACACATCTAAATATGTAAAGTAAATATCCTTAAATCATACTAATAGGTTCTTAAGTGGCACTTATTTTAATTCTTATTTGTGGAAATATTTTTTCATCAATTTGTTTATTGACATTTATGGATAAAAATTGACTCTTTCCATGCTGGCTTATTAACACTGGAAAGGGTTCTGCGTATGCTCAGTAGATGTTATTTTGTTTGCTCAGTAAGTGTGCAGCTAAGGAAAGGCACACAACTAAGTTACCGGTAACTTTATATTTAGGGTTCTCACCAGATACCAGGGCTGAGGCAAGGCTCACAACAGACATTGGCAGATGCACAGAACAGAACCATGACCTCATCCCCTACACACCACATGAGGTTGTAAATAAGCAAGGGATAAAGTCAGGGCAGTGGCAAACTTTGTGAGATGCACAGAGGCCGAGTTAAAGGTGCACTGGACCAGATCCTCAGCTCTGGTTAAGTCCTCTTTGCACTGATCCAGTTTAAAGCTGCCTTAATCAGCCAGCCTGTACTGAACTGTAACACAACGGGAGCTGAGTTATGTCACCAAAACACTAATTTTTTTACTCTTGCGCGCTTAACTTTGCAACCTCAGTGCAGGTTTTGTCCAGGGTAGAGGTAATATATTTGCTAGAGATGAGAGGAGCAGGTGCTATTTGTATCCTGGATTAAATATAGATTAGAGTTTAGATGTGGTGGCACCAAAATTTTAAAGCAGCACTAAGTGAAACTTTGGCAACATTTAAACTGGGAAATAAGCTGGTTTGGGTCTGACCTGGAACTAAAACTGCCAGCTCAGCAGATGTATGGCCATACCTGGAGCATGGGTGTGAGGTAAGGTCCAGCTGTGGTCCACCCCCATTTGCCACCTGTGCTCCTGGAACAAGCTCTTCAAGAGCTGACACTTTAGTCTCATGAACTGACCCTGCACCATTCAGGTTGGGCATGTGCCACCCAGGCAAGTTTATAATGATTTGAACTTCTGCAACACCTGTCATCAAAGAATCTGGGTGGCAGTTCGAACTCAGCAGGACCCTTTCAAACTGCATGCGCAGAATATTTATGGATAATATAGAATCATAGAAGATTAGGGTTGGAAGGGACCTCAGGAGGTCATCTAGTCCAACACGCTGCTCACAGCAGGACCAACCCCAACTAACTCATCCCAGCCAGGGCTTCATCAAGCCTCACCTTAAAAACCTCTAAAGATGGAAATTCCACCACCCTAGGTAACCCATTCCAGTGCTTCACCCCCCCTCCTAGTGAATATAGCTTTTAGTGACTGAATTTTAAAATATTTAGATGAACAGACAGCTTTTTAATGTTGTATACTGTATACATGGCTTGTACAGTGCTTGGATTTTAATAATAATTAAGAAAAGTAAACCCTAGACTTTTACAAGTTCTTCTGGTAATCTGAATAACCAGTAGAGTTTGTGTAATTGGCAATAAAAGAAATAGAGGAAAGTAAATGAGGAGAAAAGTAGTTTTGCTGAATGATACACTGAGATATTAAATAGAGAATACTTAATTGCTTTTGTTATGAATGTCTATTGTAATGTGGTGGTAAGGGGAAAAAATTGCCCAGATCCTTTTAAAAACTATTTGTTCTTCATTTCCAATTTAGCAGTCCATTACTGTGTGAGCTAGTTAAGCGCAATTATATCCAGGAAATCCAAGCTGATTAATATGGAACAAACTATTAGAGCCTTCTGCACAACAGTTAGGACTTAGGCACTTTTATGGCTGGTACAACAGACACTATTAGCTATTTTTCAGCTAAAGTATTTCATTTTTATATTGCTGAAAATGATGAAGAATTAATCATTGTTGTAATTAGAGTTGGTCTAACTGTTGAGAATAGTTTACTTGGTGAATTCAGTCCTGTATTCTGTTTTCAAGTTGCCATAGAGCCCACGATCATTTACAAAGTTTTTGTTTGTTTGTTTGGTGACAAAATGTTTGTGAACAAATGCCAGCCACTACAGGCTACTCATAAACTATTGCCCTCAGTCCATTGCAAACAGTAAATAACTATGTGAATGGTTTTACTGGTCTCGTGGTATTTCTTCTGTTCCCTTGGGGAGCTGTGATTGATTTAAGCACATGATGAACTTCAAGCACAAGCAAACTTCAGCATGTGCTTAAGTGTTTTGCCCATTCTGGGCCTAAATGACTTATTTTATAAACTACTTCTGTGTCCACGCAGAAAAAAAAACCTAGCTAGTTTTGCTACTAAATGGATTTTGGTTCTTGATTGAATAAATCTCAGCTTTGGGTCTAGAACTTGGGAAAACTTGTGGCAAAAAACCTTCAGTCACAAGAATATTATACAGGCCTAGATTTGTGCTTTTGGCTCCAATCATGCACTTCTACTTTAAGTAAACGTTTAAAAATTGAAGGCAATCTTATTATTATATTAAAGCACTAACGTTTCTTCTTCAAGTGCTGGTCTCTGTGTAGATTCCAGATGTGGGTGCGCATGCGCACCATGCACCAGAGCCAGAACTGTTTCATATCCATCGACCCACGTGTGCGTCAGCCACATGGTGTGCCCGAGGTCTCATGAGGCTGTGCAGGTCAACGCCCCGCCAGTTCCCTCTTACTTACCACCACATGGCCAGAGTCAGAACCCCCTCTTTCTTCTTGTTTGTCCATGTTACGTAGCCAACTTAGCCAGATAAGATTGTTTAATTCTTTGTATGTGTGGTATAGCAAGAGCAGAGGTCAGTAAGAAAGTTCTGGAAGGGCGGTATGTAAGTGCTAGAATGATCCAGGCTTTATTCCCTATAGACTAGCCAGAGTCAGTACAGGGTAATTAGAGTCAGCTGACACCAATTAAGGCCCCACCCAGGTGCCTGTAAAAACCCCTCTACTCCTGAGAGACAGGGTAGGAGTTGAAGTAGGTGTGTGGTGAGCAGAGGAGTGTGTGGAGATTGTGAAGAAGAACAGAGTACAGTGGTGTGTGGAGTCGTGGAGAAGAACAGTACGGAGTACAGCGGTGTGTGGGAGAGAGGTGGAGTCCTGAGGAAGGTACTGGGCTCAAGAAGCCAGAAAGACAGAGGGGGGAGAGTAGCCCAGAGGAAAAGTCTGCAGCTGCAAGTAAGGTGCCAGTAGCACATAGCTGCTACTCAGAGGACCCCTGGGCTGGGATCCAGAGGAGCGGGCATGCCTGGGTCCCTACCCCCTCCCTGGGAAGACGGGGTAACCGGCGACGCCCTGGCCCACTACGAGGGGCAAAAGTGCGAGACCCACTAGGAAGAAGCCGGCTGTTTGCCACTACATATAGTTGTTAATTATTTAATATTAGTAATTAGCTAGCTCCCTGCTTCTTATCCCATGCAGGGCATCTAGTGGGCATGGGAGATTATGCCCTGACAAGCCAGTTTCAAACGCTGCGCTTTGCGCCCATGCTCCTTCTCCGTTAGTGATAAGCACCAATGCTGCGTTTATGTCTTGGCGAAGCCCACATCGTCGCCCGGTGCTCCATTTGCCGCCTCTTTCCACCATGGACCTACTCCGGTTCCAAAAACAACTCATGGAGAAGGTAATGCGCCCAGGTGTGCACTCAAGTGTGGCACCAGCGGATCTGTCGGAACAATCAGCCTCACCGTCCACAAGTGCTCCTCCAGCCCCTCCCAGAGCACCAGTGGCCCCGACAGCACCGAAGAAACCCCACTGTGCTCATAAGAAGCACAGTCATGGGAATAAAGGCAGCTCCCCGAGAGGGGCCACCTCTAACCACAGCATTACTTTCCCTAGCCAGGGCAGGTGGGTGAGAAGTCGCACGTTGACCTAGCTACTCCCCTTCCCCAGAAGCCTCGGACGGAGCACAAAACAAAACATCAGTGGGTGTTGTCATCTTGGCCTTGGTGTCCGGAACACTGCCTTCGCCCTCAGCTTCATCCACAGTGCAGGAGCGTCCAACTTGTGCAACTGGTTCCATGCACACCTGGCTGACTATCTCCACTTACACCCACAGCAGAATTGCTGCTCCCCTATGTGGGCTCCCCAGTGCATCCCAGGTCGCCGGAAGTGTTACAACCTCCATCACCACCAGACAAACTGTTACTGCTCAGTCAGCATCCAACTCTCTCTCACATGCACCATCGATACCACAGGCGGGAACCTCATTACAAGGCTACCACACACTGCCATCTCCACCCATTCCGATGACACCATCTTTCCCGGACGAGCCCTCTGGTTCTGAATGGTCATCTGAACAGGATCTTGCCGTTTCCCCAGTGCATTCCTATGGTCTGAGTTGCCTACCCTATGCAGTGGCATATGGACCCCAAGCTGAACCATAGCTCCAATACCCCCATGGACCACTGGTACCAATGGCCCTATTGGCACCCTTGGGATTCTTACTGTGGCCATGGAGCACTATCACCACCTTCTCTCCGACCTTCTTCCGGCTACCCCACTCTGCCCTCAGTCTACGAGGAACCCAGAGATACATCTTCTACACAGTCAGCACCACCAGACCCACCAATTCCAGCAGGAATTGTTGTCCCCAGATGAGATGCTCATCCTGCCTTCCCTTTCATCTCCAGATGACCATGGACAATATCAGGACTTTCTTTGCTATACAGTGGGGGCCCTCAGTCTTACAGCTGAGGACATCTAGGATGACTTCCTGGAAATTTTACAACCAGCTGGCCCATCATGTACCACCCTCCCCATCCACTGCATGCTACTTCAACCAGCTCAAACTGTCTGTCATGCCCCATCATCCTGTACTCCTACGCCTAAACGGGCAAAGATATAATATTTCATCCCAGTCAAGGACACAGACTTTTATTTACACACTTACCACTGAATTCTCTCGTGGTCCAAGTGACAACTGAGTGTGCCCTACAACAAAACTTTAAGATCCCCCCTCCAGATGGAGCGGCAGTTCCACATTACCAGTTACCAGGCCACACTGGTGAAGTATGACTTCCTATCATACTCGAAACTGGTGGAATTCCAGGCCTCCCTTCCGGAAGACAAACAGACCAAATTCAAGACCCACACAGACAAGGGTAAGCTAGTGGCCAAAGTGAGCCTCCAAGCTGTACTTCCTTATACCAAAGAAAGGTGGTGGCCTCTGCCCTCCTATTTTAGATTTGTAATCCTTAAACCACTTTATCTGCAAGTTTTGCTTCCAGATAGTCACTCTTCCCCAGATTATTCTCTCCCTTCCCTGTGGAGTTTGGTTCAATGCTCTTTATTCAAAGGCTGCATACTTTCATGCAGACATCCATCCTGCTCATCGCAAATTCCTCACTTCAGGGTGGGATAGGCACACTATCAGATCCGCCTCCTCCCCTTTGGAATAGCTATAGCTCCCTTAGTCTTCATAAAAGTCTTTGCAGTAGTGACAACCTACATGAGACGCCTTGGCCACTCCCAGTTTCTGTACCTGGACGACTGGCTCCTGGTGGCTTCATCCCAAGAATGCCTCCTTGTCATCATTCATACCCTACGCGACCTCCTTGACAGCCCGGGGATCTGTGTCAATGAAGACAAGTCAACCCTCCTGCCTACCCGCAAGCTCATTTTCATAGGAGCTTGATTGGTGGTCTTTGCAGGCCGAACATTTTTACCAGCAGACCACTTTGGCAGCCTTGCTCTCCTCATTGCACAACTATGCCAACATCCTTGCACATGCCTCCTTCACTGCCTCCTCTTTCTGGGACATATGGCGGCATGCACCTCTATCACACATATGCACGATTACACATGAGATACCTCCAATTGTGGCTCCTCACTGTCTACAACCCACAGAAGGATCATCTCATAATGGATCCTTGTCTCCTCCTTGGTCATGTCTTCCTTCTGTGGTGTTGCAATCCATCCAGAGTTCTGACCGGCATCCCATTCAACTCTCCCACACCACTCTCATCACAGATCCTTCACTTGTGGGGTGGGGCACCCTCCTGGAGGGCCACATGTCCTAGGGCATTTAGTCCCTTAGGGAAGCAAGAATGCACATCAACATCCTAGATCTCTGAGCTGTTCAGCTTGCATGTCAGGCATTTCTGCATCTCATCCGCTCCTAGCATGCACAACTCCTCTTAGACAACATGACAGCAATTGTCATAAACAAACAAGATGGAGCCAGATCTCCGACCCTCTTCATGGAGGCAATTTGCCTATGGAACTGGTGCCTCCGGCATGGAATTACACTCCCTGCCATCCACCTGCTGGGTGCCAACAACACCCTTACAGACATTCTCAGCTGATCTTTTCACAACAGCCATAAGTGGGAACCCCACCACCCACCTCCTCTCTATATCTTTCACCAGTGGGGAATCCCCCGCTGGGACCTTATGGAACTGTGGACAATCACAAGTTTCTCCTCTTCTGCTCCAGGCGTGCTCTGGGTCAGGACTCTCAAGGTGACATGCTTCTTTTCCCATGGATACCCAAACTCCGCTATACCTTCCCAGCCATACCACTCCTCCCACTAGTCCTTTGCAAGGTGAGGTGAGACCAAGCAGTCCTCATCCTCATTGCCCCCTTTTGGTCTCACCAATACAGGTTCACGGACCTCCTCTACCTCTTGGTTCACCCTCCAGTACATCTTCTCCCTGCCCACACCTCTCCTCATGCAGTCAGATCCAACACCCCCACTCTGAACCACTTCACCTAATGGCATGGTATTTGAATAGGGCTTACTCATAGACAATGCGCGTTCATCGCCTGTATGCAACGTCCTCTCACATAGCATATGACCATTCACCAGAACGTGCTATCAGGCTAAATGGAGAAGCTTCACAGCATGGGTATCCTGCCAACACATTCCACATTGGACTCTGTTTCCAATCCTATAGTCCTAGATTACTTTTTCCACCTGTGACTCTTGGGCCTAGTTCACTCCTCCATTTGAGTCCATCTGGCATCACTCAGTGCTTTCCTTCCTCCTATGGATGACTTCTCGGCCTTCAGTCACCTGACCATCTTCCTTCATAGCCTTCTCAATGCCTTTCCCTCGGTCTGTAAACCCACCCCTCCTTAGGACCTTAATCTCATCCTATCTACCTTCACCAAACCACCTTGGAGCTCCTGGCCACTTGTTCACTCACTCACCTTTCCATGAAGTTAACCTTTTTGGTAGCCATTACTTCTACCCGGTGGGTTAGTGAAGTGGCAGCCATGATGGCTAACCCACCCTTTACACAAAGACAAAGTCTCTGTACGAGTCCATGCGAAGTTTCTTCCTGAAGAGGTTTCTCTGTTCAACCTCAACCAATCCCTCCATTTCCCAACCTTTTACCAGAATCCTCATGCTTCCCCCAGGGAGCACATGCTGTATTCACTCGACATTCACCAGGCATTGGCATTCTGTCTCCAACATACCCCACGCTTTCCGGACCTTGCCTCAACTTTGCCTCGACGTTGCAGAATGGTGCAGAGGCCAAGCTCTTTCCTCTCAGCGTCTCTCAAAGTGAATTTTCTGAATCATCTCTGAATGCTGCACTCTGTAGTGAGTCTCTTTGCCACCTGACATCACTGTTCAGTCCACATGGGGACAAGCCACCATATCTACCATCCTTGGGGACGTCCCATGGCAAGGCATTTGTAGGGCAACCACATTGTCCTCTATCCATACTTTCATTGCTCACTATGCCAACACGCCATCTGCAATGGCCAATGCGGCAGTAGGCCGCACAGTCCTACAGACTCTCACTTCATGCTGAGTACTGCTTGCTATGTTACTCACATCTGGAATCCACATAGGGACCAGCACTTGAAGAAGAAATGGAGGTTACTTACTGTAATTGGAGGTTCTTTGAGATGTACGGTCCCTATCTGGATTCCATTTTTGCCCGCCTACCCCCATCTCTTCTGCTGCAGGCTCTGTGCCTGTTGGTAAGAAGGACCTTGGGGGCATCAACCCATGCAACCTCATAAGACCTTGGGTGCACCAGGTGGCCAATGCATGACACTCATGCAGGTTGATGGACACTACTACAAACAGTTCCGGCTCCAGCACATTGCATGTATGTGCATTCACATCTGGAATCCAAATAGAGACAACATATCTCGAGGAACCTCCAGTTACAATAAGTAACCTTCATTTATTGAAGGATGGATTCTCCCGTCGCATTGATTGATGAGGGTTCAGCTAGTGCTGACTTGAGTTCTGGGTTCATTTGTTTTTATTGTTTCTTACATGGGAAGCGAGTCCAATCCTGGATTTGAAAATGTGGTTGCATGTTTTGCAAATGTAGTTGTTGTTGGGGCGAGGCTTTAAGGTGTTGGCTTTACGAAGTGCTCCCTTCGCCTGCAGATATGCTTCCCTTTCTTTTGTGTAGATGGATTATGAAAGCATCCTTATCCTCCAAGGGCACTAAACCCTATTCCTATGCAGTCTTGAAAAGGATGGTGAGTTTTCTGACCAGCATTTGTACACTATTGTACACTTCAGATGGAATGCCATTGAGGCCTGCAGACTTGCCCATGGACAGATGCTTGATGGCTTTAGTAACCTCATCTAAAGAAGGGGCTATGGATAGCTTCTCCAGGACAGAATGTGGTGGGAGTGAGTGAGTGGCTCCATCAGGCATAGGGTATTAACAGTTCAGGAGACTATCAAAGTGCTCGTCCCAGCAAAGAGAGGATATTGCCTTTGTCTGAGAGAAGCCGGTTACCATCTGCTGTGAGGACGGGGGCTGTACAATTGGATTTTGGGCCATGCCCAGCATGGAGACCTTTATGGAATTTCCTTGTCATGTTTGTCAGCTACTTCCTGCAGTTCTGTAGCTTTCTGCTTCCACCAGCAGTTCTTCATTAGCCTTAATTGGATCTGTAGTGTATTTTTGGTCTGATGGTACTTGGCCTCCTTTATTGCTGACGTCTTGTCTAAAATGTAGGATTTGTGTGTCGTGTGCATGGATTCCAGTAGTGAGTCTATCTCAGGGTCATTTTCATTGAACCCGTCTTAGTGTTTCTGCCTTACAATGCCAAGAACCTTGGATACTGTAGTATGAGTGACATCTCTGAGCTTCTGCCAAGTTGTTTCAGTGGCTGAGCAGTTCTCTGGTAACACAGTCTCTACTGTCTGTTCCAACTTTGCTTGTTTGCTGGAGTTGTTCACATTGATCTTCTTTGGTGGTCTGAGCCTCTGAGGCATCTTCTGGGGCGCTTTGATGAGAAATGTAGTGACAAGATGCTTCTCACAAGCTGATGGTCTGACCAGCATTTGGTGCCTCTCAAAGAACAGGTGATGTGCACATCTTTAATATCTTTAATAGACTGTACAATTACATAGTACAGTGTTTTGACCTAGGATGCGTCCATATTGTCTTATATTTGTTGGTCTTTTGGAAGACCTTTTTGGTAATAGTAAGAATGAACTCTGCACACAATGAGAAAAGAAGTTGGCCATTTCAATTTGACCTTCCAATGCCATGACGATCTAGCACCCTGGTCCATGAGTCAGTTGGCTCCCACACAGGCATTAAAGTTTCCAAGCACGATGAGCTTGTCCTGCTGTGGCACCCCTCTGATGACCCTGCTGAGATATTCATAAATGGCTCATTGCTGTCATCCATATGAGTCTTGTCAGTGCGTAAGCACTGAAAATGGTGGCATAGTTTATGAAGAGCACTGTAAGTCAGTCACTGATGGGTGCATGTCAAGCTTGCGGGCAATGTTAGACCGTACGGCAACCCCTACTCCCAACTATCTCAGCTGGTCTTTGGCCTGGCCAATCCAGTAGGAGGTGTAGCTTGCACCCACCTCCTCAAGGTGGTTCTCATCAGTGAGTCTGGTTTCACTGGGTAGGCAGCAGTGTCTAGGTTATACCTCTTCAGTGGTTTGGCAGCTAGGATCATGCTTCATTCTGGTCTTTGGTCATTGTTAAGAGTTCTGACATTCCATGACCCAAAAGTCAGTCTGTGAATCTTTGTTTTATGTCTACCACTGACTTAGATGACCAGCCAGTAACTTGCCAGATACAGAAAGGGTAGGCTATGTTTAGGATTTCTTTTCAGTCCCCTTTCCCCAAATTGGGGAGAGCAGCGCCATGCCTAAAAAGGCCTGCTCTGTCACCTCAGGAGGACACGGGCTCCATATCTTCCCTGGTCTGTGGAGAATGACCTGAGGCCGCCTGTGTGCAGAGTTGTGACTATGGACTGCCAGCAGCACCTTCTGCTGTCCCTGTCACCACTTCTCCATCACCACAGGACACTGGTGAGTTGATTAGGCTACATGAGTTAAATGAATTGAATGAGTTGGCTGAACAATCTGCACTATGAATGAATTTAAGTGAAAGAGGTTTGTGCAGAGCCTTTCCCACTCTCTCGCCCAAGCAGCTGGTGCCGTGCTGGTGCAGTAGATGCCACAAGGTTGTCAGCTAACCTGAATGCAGGATTTGAATTTGGATTTGTCCTTCTCCTAGATAAGCTGCCAACCTGAGCTAAAAAGCCTCATCTGCCCATAAGTGAAATGATTGGCCGGTGACTGCATATCAATGGTGCCAGAAGTAGGAGGGTTGAGGGGGGGAGAGGGTCAGGGACCTTGCCCCCCACTTTTTAACAAAAGAAACATGCCCCTCAGATTTCTGCCGGGGTTTGTGGCCAGCAGCAGCCTTTCGGCACCATGCGGGCGGGAAGGGACAGGAGTTGCTTTCAGCCACAGGGGGGAAGGGGTGAACTGGCCTGTGTCTTTGCAGAGCTCATCCCCTGCCCTCTCTCCTATCCCCTGTGACTGGAAGCAGCTCCCGTCCCTTCCTAACACCTACAGGTTGCTACTGGCCACTGGAACTCTGCTTAACCTCTGCCCCGGTCATCCTCCCCTGATCTGGCAACTCCTGCCTGTCCTCCGCCTGTCCCTCCCTTCTCAGCTGGCCAGGCAGCCCATAGGCTGCCCCCACTGCAGGGTGAGCTGGGCGAGTTCAGTCAGAAGGTGCCTGGGCCATGCCAGCCGCCACCAGTCTGTGGGGGATGTTGCACTGCAAGGAAGGCTGGCAAACGTCACTGCCGTCCTCGCTGTGCAGCTGTTTGGGGTGGACATGGGCAGCATGGTGCGGCACTGCCCCGTTTACATGGCTGCTGCAGTCAGAGGCTCCAGCAGGGAGAAGGTGAATGGAGGGAAGTTGGGAGGAGGCTGATGTGGGTAGTGAAGAAGCTCTGCCTCACCCACTACTACACTCTGTGGGGGCCTTTCCCCATCCCATCTGGACACAGTGTAACCCACACACAACGCCGTCTGTTTCTCAGAGATGGTTCTTTGCCCTCACCTCCTCCCCTAGTCCTTCCATGCAATGGCCAGCCCCTGCCCCTGCCCCTCTGCAGACAGACTCTGGCTCCCCTCCCCACCCAGAGAGGGGCTCTCCTCACCTTCCTGTGGTAGTGGCTGAGACCCTGCGCCTCTCAGCAAGGTTAATTCCTAGGGTGCAAAGGCTCTGCCCCAGCAAACCCCAGCTTCTCCTAGTACAGGCCGCTTCTCTTTCCAGGGCCACCAATGGCACTGGAACCAGGGGGCTGGGGTCCCCCACTTCTGCAAAGCTTCTGGTATCCTTGCTGCATATATAATGTAGGTTGCCCTTATGTTGTCATCACAAGGAGTGCTTCATTGCCATTCTCTCTGTTGACACTAATATGTTCTTCTGTGTTGTCTGCCAATAAAGATTTTGTCGTAACCCCCAAAACCTTCGTGCCAGGTTCTTCATACTTATCCAAGGTGTGAGCTCAAGACTAGTGAAGTGTGGGAACATCTCACTCTTCCTGTACAAACCCGTCAGATATGCCCTCTGCTCTAACTGTTTATAAATATTAATAAGTCTTCACAATGTCCCTCAGAGTTAGTTAAGGACTGTTATTTTGATAAACATGCCTCCTGAAAATTAAACATTTTCACCAGTAATATTGCTAATATTGCAGCTCTGATATTGAATGCAAATTGAAATAGATTTAACAGTTCAGTTGCATACTGGGACCTGGTCCATAGACATAATTATTCCCTTTTATTGTATATGAATGTGGAAACTGAAGTTTTGGTACTTGCTCATGGAGACTAGATCCCCTGTGTACTTTGCAGTTGCAAAAATTAAGGGGAATGCTAATTGCATTAGAATCTAATGCTAATTGCAAAGACTAAGGTGAAAAAACGAGCATTTAGCAAGCTTTGCCTCTAAACAATCTTTTTCCAAATTATTACCATTTTCATATCCAGAACATTTTAGCACCATTAAATGTGAAAAATGTGTACTTGCTTCCTACCATAATTACTCACATATTGGCTGGATAAATGACTGCAGCTTTAGTTTATAGCTACGAAAATTTAGCCTTGAGAAAGTAAAAGTTTTCATCAACTGAATTGTTTTGCAGGGAATATATCCAGGAACATGTGTGCACAAATCTCTGACAATAATAGTTCTGTTTTCCTGTCTCAGTGAAGGACAATAATCATTCAGTGATTTCCCCAGCCCCCCTCATTCTTTGGTTTGTTGCCATCAGACTCTTAGCAATTTCATGGAAACCCTTGGACCCAGGCACTAATCCACTTTTCCTATCTGTAACACTGAATCAAGATCCTAATTGTTGGATCCCTTTCTTGGATATAGCAACTTCAGTCACTTCTTTTAGAATCAACAACTATACTTAGGTCTGACATAATTCTTTTCATTCATTGAGCACAAAACACATTGTAAAGGGTAGTCATTTTACAGATGAGGAAACTGAGGCAAGTGGCCATGGATTTTGTGTATATATTTGGGTGTCCAGCTTGGGACAAATAAGTCCTAATGAGCAGAGCTGCTGAGAACTGGCTGCAAGCATTCAGTTCTTCTGAAAATCAGGGAACTTTCCTTTAGGTGCCTAAGTTTGAAAATGTTGGCCTTTATTTCTTGGACCCGCTAGTACTTTAACCACCCTATACACCTTTTTTGATTCATAATACTCCATTTCCGAAGACCAAGAAAGTAGCATCTTTTTCTTTTAATTGTGTTCTTTGGTATCTATTTTTAGTGATAAGAATGAACAGAAATGCTCCATTTACATAACAAAAGCTGAGTGTTATGCACGGAACTATTGTATTAACAAGAGAGCATTGGAAACGCAAATGAGGTTAATTTTGTGTGTGAGAGCTTACTTTAAATTCAGTAGTTATGGATGTAGCTATTTGAGAAAATTAGAGGCCAGTCAATTGTTAAGACACTAGTTTAAAAGTATGTTGCTTAATATTTTAAAATTATTAATCTGATCTATTTAAAATTTTGTTGCAAAATACCACCCCCCCAGCATTTTCTAATCTGAAAATCACAATGAAAAAATTCCCTGGTCCCCTTTTTGTAATGCTGGGTGCACAGCAGCAACAAAATAGACAATGGGGATTTTAAAAAGCATCCAACAAAGGTAATTTGAAAAGCCTCTATTTCCAGTCACCTTTTCATGAATTGCCAAAATAAAAGCATGCAACTTGTGTAGGAACCCAGCACTTCCCAGTCGCATTGAATTAAATAAGCTTTATTACCAATGGGGCATGAGGCACAATTGAAGGAGGTGACAGATGTTACATCTACTACAAATTAATCACTGTCCATACATGAATACCAATATTTCTGTCAGACATAACAGCATATGGAGTTTTACTTACTGCATTGGTAGCATACAGTAATTGGTTTAGTCTAATTAAAGCTTGATTTATGGTAAGGCACAGGGGAGAGAACACAAATACACAAGTCTTGGGGGACTGATGTTGCCTTTTGGGCTGAATTTTTTCAGCCTCCCTCAAATTTTGTGCAAATAACAGCTTTCCAAATGTCATAAGTTCTACACTGAAGAATATTCAGTCAAGAATGCTCACTGCCTTTTCTTTGCCTTCCTTCAGTCACATATATATTTATAACATTAAAATATTTAATTTGAGCCATCCTGAGATACACAGGTTTCATCAGAGTAACCCTGTTATCAAATCGTGGTAACCCTTGTTCTTTCCTGTCATCTGCCTCCTGTCAGTAACTCCCACTAGTGTCACATCTTACATTTCAATTGGAAACTTTCATTTGGCTACCAACACAGGATAGTGGGGGAAGAACTGAAGGCAGGTTGGACACCTATAAGTTCTTCTGAAGGAGAAACTGCAGAGTGAATGGATCAACAAGCATTCAGGGCTGGTTTTGGACTACAAAAAGGAAGAAAAGTGCACAAGCATACCCTGTAACTTACTATGGCTGATGGAGCACCATCAGGAGGAGCTAATTCCAGTTTCTGACAAAGAAAATGTGTCTTTTAATGTTCTCTTCATATATCTTTGCTCTTAAAAATGATCCTCTTGCACTGACACAGTTCAGGTTGAAGGTGGGGATTTTCGGGGGGGGATAAGCACTCAAATCCCATTGTAATTTAATGGGAGATGTGTGCCCAGCTCCCTTAGATTCTTCTGAAAAAAATCCTGATTAAATTTAGAGCTTGTCCCTTTCAAATTTACCTTCAGGGGTAGAAATAATGAATACCATGTTTGTTTCTTGTTTTGCTTTTTCTTTTTTTGATAGAACAAGTACGTAATAGGTGGTTAAAACAGCTAACTGGGAGGAATTCCACGTGACCTTTAATGAACAGCAGCCTTCCATTGGCTCTCACATCCATTTCTACTGGTTGCTAAAATAGTGCTTTTCAAAACGCTAAAGGCCAGATTCTGAATGTTGTAACATGGGTGAAAAAAGAGAGGGAGACCATGGAAGTGTAGGACTGGAAGGAACCTCAATAGATCATCTAGTTCAGTCCCCTGCACTGAAGACAAGACTAAGTAATAACTATGGATATGTTTACTGCGAAGTGAAGTTGATTTAATTTCAGTCGACATTCACCTGCCAAACCAATGAAGTTGGTTCGGCAGGACCACACCACTCTCATTGCATCAGGGGAGTGTGTCCCTGCCAGCCACATTTGTATCGATAAGCAGAGCAGTGCACCATGGGTATCTATCCCATAGTGCAACTAGCCACAGGGGCTTTCGGGAAGGTCTTCGGCCTCTTATGATGCAATGTCCTGGCTTCCCCCCCTCCCTCCCTCTCCTGATGTCAACAACAAACAGGCAAACACTTTTTTTACTCCAGTTTTTCAAAACACTGGCTCTGCCATGTGTACATCGTTGACAGAGCAGCCTGGAGCCTGCTTAGCTCTGCACTATCGTGAGCATCACAAACACCCTTACGACTTATCCTGCAATATTTCTGAGGCTGAGAGAGAAGCTGCAACATGGAAAATTGCGACATTACTCAAGCTGCCCTGCTACAAGCCATAGAACGAAACAATTCCTGATTGCTACTGGCTGTCGCACAGCAGCTGAACTCAGTTGAGTGCCATTGGTTTCTAGTTCTGGGAAACAAGCACTGACTGGTGAGATCAAATTGTTATGAAGGTATATATTGTTATGATGACGAGCAATGGCTGCAGAGCTCTCAGATGTGTAAGGCCACTTTCGTGGAACTTTGCACAGAGCTATCCCTGTCCCTGAAGCACAGAAATACTCACCTGAGACCTGCGTTGACAGTGGAGCAGCAGGCGGCCATCACTCTGTGGAAGCTGGCAATGCCAGACTGCTCCCAGCCAGTTGGGAGTCAATGCGAAGTTAGGAAATCCACCACGGGAGCAGCTGTGATACAGACATGTAGGGCCATTAATAGACTTCTGCTAAG
This sequence comes from Mesoclemmys tuberculata, assembly GCA_007922155.1. Classification (NCBI taxonomy): domain Eukaryota; kingdom Metazoa; phylum Chordata; order Testudines; family Chelidae; genus Mesoclemmys; species Mesoclemmys tuberculata. Next base: position 14,594,433 of record ML675603.1, read on the forward strand.
GGCAGTGAGTTTGGGAAACATGCAGGACGTAGTGGGTGGTTTTCGCTGTGATGGGGTTCCCTAACCGTGGTGTGGCAATAGATGGCCCACATATCCCTTGTGGCAAACGGCCGGCTTCTCCCTAGGGGGTCTCGCACTTTTGCCTCTCATAGTGGGCCAGGGCATCGCCGGTTACCCCGTCTTCCCAGGGAGGGGGGTAAGGACCCAGGCCTGCCCACTCCTCCAGGTCCCAGCCCAGGAGCCCTCTGAGTAGCAGCTATGTGCTGCTGGCACCATATTTGTAGCTGTAGACTTTTTCCCTGGGCTATTTCCCCCCTCTGTCCTTCTGGCTTCTTGAGCCCCGTACCTTCCTCCGAACTCCACCTCTCTTCCACACACCGCTGTACTCCATTCTACTCCTCTTCACAACTCCACACACCACTGTACTCCATTCTGCTCTTCTTCAGAACTCCACACACTCCTCTGCTCAGTAACACTGCACACCTACTCCTTCAACTCCTGCACTGTCTCTCAGGAGTAGATGGTTTTTATCAGGCACCTGGGTGGGGCCTTAATTGGTGTCAGATGACCCTAATTACCCTCTAATGACTCTGGCTAGTCTACAGGGAATAAAGCCCAGATCATTCTAGAACTTATATACCGCACTTCCAGAACTTTCCTTCTGTCCTCTGCCCTTGCTATATCACCCCCTACCTTAGCATCAGACTACTTTGCCACAGAGTACATAAACTGAAAGGAATACTTTTCCATGGTATTGTAGGCATTTGGATTATAGTGGGCACTTCACTGACATTGGGGTGGTTTGGAAAGGTGCATGATGCGCGCATCTTTAGGAGCTCAATTCTGTTCAGAAAGATGCAAGCAGGGACTTTCTTTCCAGACCAAAAAATATCTATTGTTGAAATGCCAGTAGTGATAGTGGGAGACCTAGCTTACCCCTTGCTGCTATGGCTCATGAAGCCATACACCAGACACCTGGACAGCGATAAGGAGCAGTTCAATAATAGGCTGAGCAAGTGCAGAATGGTGGTGGAATGTGCCTTTGGACATTTAAAGGGTCACTGGAGCAGTTTTCTCATTAGGTTAGACCTCAGTGAAACCAATAGCTTCATAATTATATCTGCCTGCAGTGTGCTCCATAATGCGTGCAAGACAAAGGGGAGAAGTTTTCATTGGGTTGGGTCATGGAAGCAGATAGGCTGTCCGCAAACTTTGAGCAGCCAGATACAGTGTAATGCTGAGAGCCCAGAAGGAGCTCTGAGCCTCAGGAAAGCATTGAAAACCTGTTTTTGTAATGAGCAACAGTAATGTGCATTACTTATCTGTGCTGTGCCTTCCCATTCCCCCCCCCGGCTTTCAGTAGTGTCCTAGCACCTCCTCCCCCCGCCAGACCATCCATCCTATTTTTGTAATAAATAAAGAGTAGTAAATTATAAAGAAGTTCACTTTTATTGCACATTTGTAACAGTGGAGGGAAAGGAAAATAATTTGTTAGCAGCCATTGTCATGGAGCTGGGAGGGGAGAAAAAACGGTGGTTGTCTGTTCAAATATGAAAGCCTGCACATTATGAGGTTTTCGAAAGGCCACCTTCTCTCCCTGCTCCCCTCCCCTGGTGTTGAGTGGAGCACATACTGCCGCCTGCCCACTCTCCTCCTGGCACGCTTGGGGGTGGGACCTTGGCAAGAGGGCACTTGTTGCTGGCAGTTCTGCAGGGGCTGCAGCGGGAGTCTATGCTGACGCTGCTGTTCCTGACACTCAACCAGATGCCTCGACACGTCTGATGGATCCCTCATTATACGCAGCATCTCACTGTGCATGGCATGCTAGTGCTCCTGGGCTGCTCTCCTGCTCTTCATGTCCATTTCCAGTTTTTTGGACAACGAAATCCTTCAGGCTCTTCGCTCCCTGTCAGCAGCCCTGGAGGCGTTTGTTATCTCATTGAACATCTTCTTCCATCTTTTAACCTGCGACAGCCTCTCTGGAGGAATGGAGGATAAGCTGAAGGCCATGCTTTCTACTGTAAGGCACACAAAGCACAAGGCGCCCATTGTTAGTTCATACCACAGATGAAAAGCAAAGTCACAATGTATAAATAACTATCCTTGTTATTTTAAAGTGAACGGTAGCCCTGTATCACAATCCCTATCTCTTCCACAGGTTGGTCTGGTGTGCCCGCAATGGGGCGTAAGGGGCTGGTGCCTCCAGTTTTGGGAAATCTCTGGAGCACAAAATGTGCTGTGGACAAGGCTCCCTTTCTCCTCCCCCTGCCCACCCAACACAACATGACCAGGGAAAGTCGTTTAGATTCCCAAAATTTGTTTTCTGAAGGAGGCAGCCTCGGTGGGGGACTAGGGATGAGAAATTGCCCAGGAGAAAACACATGACCACCCATTCCCGGATCCCTAACACCCAAAACAACCTCATGTCTGGGAACATGTGGCTGAAGGAGAGCTGTCCTGGGGGGGGGGAGGGGAGAATCACACACACTGTTTGTTTTTTTCAGTATGACCACAGGTATTGTAAACTTGCGCCATCTCCTCTAGGTGACTCTATGTGATATTAGTCCCCTGAGGGTAACACAGGAGGAAAGGGAGCACTCACTGAAAGCGTCTGGTTATAAGCCTGGTCCTTATGCTGCTATGCTGTATTCTATGATGTTGGCAGCACATTTAATAACGGAGCGGTGTGGGAAAATGTCCTATCGTGGTGGAAGAAATAAGGCTGCCCTCCCAAGAAACCTTCTGAAAAGGATTGCAGAGTTCCTCCAGGAAAGTTTCCTGTAGATATCCATGGAGAATTCTTGGGCATCCCTATGCACATAAACAGTTCTTGGGCAACCCTCTGCATAACTGGAGCACCAACAAGGAAGCCCCTCCCCACCACACCTAATAATTTTTTTGTATTAACTGGAACCTAACCGAGGCTGTAACCCCAGCACTGTGATTTATACATACTCACTAGATGTACCTTCCCTGGCACCTCAGTCAGTCAAAATGCTGTCCTGCGTCTGACTGGGCTGCTTTGGGGTTAAAAACAACTCCTGATTGTTGGGGAGACTGGGTACTACACTCTCCTGCCCCTTGTTTTTCTCCTCTTCCTCTTCTTCATCCACCGTCTCATCATCATTGAGCCGGGACTCAGATTCCCCCATGGTATCAACGCTGCGTGGGGGGTCACCACTGAGAGTCACATGCAGCTCCTCATAGAAGTGGCATGTCTTTGGTGATGAGCCAGAACGACTGTTCAGGTCCCTTGTTTTTTGATACTCCTGCCTCAGTCTTTGATTTTAGCGTGGCACTGCTGGCGTCTCCCTGTTGTGCCTCTTTTCCAGCAAGCCCCGTGATATTTTTTTTTGTAGATATCAACATTTCTTCTGCTGGATCAGAGCTGAGCCTGAACGGACTCTGCTCCCCACAGAACAATGGGATCCAACACCTCAGGTCTACTCCAGGCTGGAGCGTGTTTGGGGCATGCGGTTGCCATGATCAGTTGTGCTGGTGAGCTCTCCATACAGACCAAACAGAAAAGGGAATTCAAAATTTCCCGGGGCTTGACCAGGGGAGGGGCTGTTTTTTGTGTATATGGCCACAATGCAGCAGAGTTAAAAACAGTGTCCAGAGCTGTCACAGTAGAGCATTGTGAGACACCTCCTGGAAGCCAATGATGTTGATTTACGCAACGCTCCACCTACACTGCCACTCATTCAACCCATCCACATCGATTTTAGTGCTACGCCTCTTGCAGAGGTTGTTTTATTAAGCCGATGTTTCCAGCGAGTTAGGTCGTTGGAGCAGACCTGGCAGTGGAGACACATACATTATGTGGTCTCCACCGTCTGTCAACCTCACTTTACAGTGTAGACCAGGCCTAGGTCATTCCTGACATTCGAACCTGTTCAAAAAACCTCCAATGACAGATCACACAATCTCCCCAGGCAATTTATTCCAGCCCTTGCTGCAATTTAAGACCATTGCTTCTTGTCCTCTCCGCAGAGATTAAGGAGAACAATTTTTCACCTTCCTCCTTGTAACAAACTTTTTTGAACTTGAAAACGGTTATCATGTCCCCCTCCGTCCCTCAGTCTTCTCTTCTCCAGACTAACCAAACCCATTTTTTTCAATCTTTCTTCATAGGGTATATTTTCTAAACTTCTAATTGTTTTTGTTGCTGTCCTCTGGACTTTCTCCAATTTGTCCACACCTTTCCTTAAATGTGGGGCCCAGAACTTGATACAGTACTCCAGTTGAGGCCTTATCAGTGCAGAGTACAGTGAAAAAATTGCTTCTCTTGCCTTGCTTACAAAACTCCTACAGATACATTGCAGAATGAGGTGCCTGGTTTTTGCGACAGTGTTACACTGTGGGTGGAGGTAGGGAGGCTTTGAGTGGAGGGACAGAGATTTTCTTTAGCGTCTATGTACCCCTATGAACGGACAATCAAGGAGAAAATGTTTGTGCTCTCCAAGTGGAAAGATTGAAGGGTGGCCAAAGCATGCCACTCTTCCATAGGATCATGGCTCAGCATGTGAGAATGGGGCCATCTTGCAGCTGGAGGCATTGGCTGGGGAACTCATGCTGCACCTTTACTTAGATCACAAGCTCTTCAGGGCATGAACTGTCTTTTGGCTCTGTGTTTTGTACAATATCCCACATATGGGACCAGATCTGTGCTTGGGGCCCTTATGCACTACTGCATTGTAAATCATACTCTCTGAAGGATATGTAGGATCTGCTTCTAAGTGGGCTTCCAGACTCAGGTTTGCATGTTGTAGCCCTACATGGACAGTTTCCTTCTGGCTCTGGCTGCTGGAATGGTGTACCTCTACTCACACTTCTGGCCTGGCACTAGATGTAAAACCAATTCATTTAGCTGTGTTGCTCCATGTGACTCATTTTATTTTCAGTAGTAGATGAAATTTACAACAGGAGGAATAATATGAGAATGGCCATACTGGTTCAAAGCAGTGGTCCATCTAATCCAGCATCCTCTCTTACAACAGATGCTTCCGAGTGAATGAATAAAACGGCAATTATCAAGTGATCCATCATGTCTCGTCCCTTCCTCAGTCCAGTCCAGAGCATGGGGCTGTGTCCCTGACCAAAGGCTAGTAGCTATTGATGGACCTGTCCTCCATGAATTTATCTAATTCTTTTCTGAAAAGGCCAGTTATACTTTTGGCCTTCACAACATCTCGTTGACAATGTGCATTGTGTGAAGAAGTACTTATGTTTGTTTTAAACCTGCTACCTATTAATTTCATTGGAAGACTGCTGGTTCTTGATTTATGTGAACTGGTAAATAGCACTTCCTCATTCACTTTCTCCACACCAGTAATGGTTTTATAGACCTTTACCATATCCCCCCATAGTTGTCTCTTTTGCAAGCTGAACAGTCCCAGTCTTTTAAATCTCTACTTGTATGGAAGCTGTTCCATACCCATCATCATTTCTGTTGCCCTTCTCTGTAGTTTTTCATATTCTAATGTATCTTTTTTGAGATACAGCAAGCAGAACTCCATGCAGTATTCAAAATGTGGGCGTACCATGGATTTATACAATGGTATTATGATCTTTTCTGTCTTAATATCTACCCCGTTCCTAATGGTTCCTAACATTCTGTTCACTTTTTTGACTGCTGCTGCACATTGAGCATATGTTTTCAGGGAACTATCCACAATAATTCTAAGATCTTTCAGCTGATTTAGACACCATCATGTTGTATGCGTAATTGGGATGATATTTTCCAGTGTGCATTACTTTGCACTTCTCCACTTTGAATTGAATCTGCTATTTTGTTGCCTACTCACCCAGTTTTGTGAGATTCCTTTGTAACTCTTCACAGTCAGCTTTGGACTTAACGATCTTGAGTAATTTAATATTATCTGCAAACTTTGCCACCTCACTGTATACCCCTTTTTCCCAGGTGATTTATGAAATGCTGAACAGCGCAAGTCCTGGTACAGATCTATGGCGTACCCAGCTATTTACCTCTTGCCATTTTGAAAAAAGACCTTTCATTCCTACTCTTTGTTTCCTAGCTTTTAACCAGTTAGTGATCCACAAGAGTGCCTTACCCTTTATCTCATGACTGCTTCGTTTCCTTAAGAGCCTTTCCAAGGATTACTGAAAGTCCAAATACCCTATATCAACTAGATCACTATTGACCTCATGCTTGTTGACACCCCAAAGCATTCTAGTAGATTGCTGAGGCATGATTTCCCTTTACAAAAGCTGTGTTGACTGGTCCCCGAAATATCATGTTCATCTGTGTGTCTAATCATTTTGTTCTTTAGTATATTTTCAACCAATTTGCCTGGTACCGAAGACAAGAATTACCAGCCTATAATTGTCAGTAAGGATGTTTTAGGTGCAGATGTACCATAGCTCAGTTTCTGACTGTCAGCTCCATATTAGGAAAAGCACTATTTGTGTCATTGACTGGATGTGTGAAATTAATGGCCATATAAACATATATTAACTGCAACTGTTACATAGGAACATGTCCTGCCGTAAGTGCAGGGGACTGGATTAGATGACCTTGCAAAGTTCCTTCCAGTCCTCTGATTCTACATAGTTTCTTAAAGCATTAAACTTGTCCACTTTATAAATTAAGGGCAGGATTCTGTCTGGCCCCTTCTCCAACAGGTCAAAAAAACCCAGCTTGGGACAAAGATTAAGCCCATTGATTTGAGAAGGATTTCTTCAGGAGGTTTGCACACATAGAGCTGAGGACAAAATTTAGCAGTAATTTTTTTTCAGTGGAAGCAGGGCAATCTTGTTCACATAGCAGATGCCAAAAACTCTCTTACCCATTTATTCACAGTCACAGATATACATCAGTAAACTCAACGTCAAATCCACACTGCTGGGAACAGAAAAGCAGTATCAAGAAGACAGGAATAATTAGCCTGTCATGCAAGAGTACAGAGAAGTGCTGTGTATCAATATCAGCAATCAGCAATCTCCCTCTGTAAATATTTTGGTTAGCAAATTAGATTTACATCAAACAGAAAAGGGGGAATTAAAAAGAATAATGACAAAAGTCTACGATACAAAGCTATGCCTTGCTTTGTTTGTGTAATATAACATCATTTTTCATTTACTGAAATATATTTTAAAACCCCCCCAAAAAACTCCATAAACTAAACAGACATGTAGAGATTACTGTCCTTACAAAAATTACCAGACACCTTAAAAGTGATCTTCAATTTTCAAAAGAATGAACAGTGTATGTTCCCCTGAATGGTTGATGGCAAAGAGGTATTCAGCAGAGAACTGAATGGAAATATGCTTTTCTTACATTTGTCTAAGAAGAGAGTTGAGTGAAGCCCTAATGGAAGAGTTTTCTAGAATGTAATAGAGATGAAATAAATAGATTTTTAGAAATGACTCAAAAAGCCTATAGAGCTTAATAGAAAATTATATCCTTTCTATTATGGCATGGTTAAGGCTTCATAGTTGCAACTGAGTTTATATTTTAAGTCTGATTTTGCTTCCCCCCCTCCAGGCCTCTAAAATACATGTATGTTACCAAGGCCTGAAAATTGGTTGGTAGACATGTTTGGAAGACATTGAGAATGAAACTCAAAACAGAAAACATAAGACCATGCAAAAGGTATTAGAAAAGCAAAGTTTGACAGCTGTGAAGTGAAAAATAAAATGCATTCTCTGTGCTGGGCACTGCACAGATACAAAGGGGATTTCTACACTGCTGCTGGAAGCGAGCCTTCTAGTCGGGAGACAGATTCATGCTAGCTCTACTGCTAGCATGCTAAAATAGCAGTGGAGATTAAACATTGCTGCTCGGATGGAGACACAGGCTAGTCATCTGAGTCTAAGCCGGCCCAAACCCCAGATCCAAGCCCAAGTGGCTACCCGTACCATCACAATATTCACTTTGCTTTTTTTAATGCGGTAGCTTGAAGCATCCTGCCAGCTGCAGTGCACACATACCAATAGGAACAGAATCCCAACCTGCAACAGTTTAAAACCTAATTTTTCTGATCCCCGCCATCTTTTTTCCTTATAACTGAAATCAGAGGGAATATATTTAATACCCTCCTCTAGAACACCAAATCTGGCTATATCAAAAAATCCTCTGTTAAATTCATGTGCTCAGAAACTCCACTCTTAATGGCCCAAGTGCGCTCCATTTTATTTGAGTTACGTGACTAATGCCAGGGAAAGTGTTGCTCTGTGTTTACCTTGAATGAAGCTCTTTAATCTCAGTAGCTGCCTGCAGAACTTTGTCTTTAGCGGAGATTGTGTTAAAACCAGTAATTAATGCTCCTCCTTGGGCAGCTAATGACCCAGTTTTGGAAATAGGATCTCTTTCTATTTTCTTCTCCCATTATCTCATTGCAAAGGGACCCTATCCTGAAAAAGGCAGACAAATAAAAAATGTGCTCATATAAAAACGTGCTACAACACAGTGGAGCCTGAGTCCTCAGCCCTAATGTGTTTAATGTGGAAGAACTCTTGCCTAGTCTGCTGATGGTAGTGCTGCTATGGGGGAGTAAGCAATGCAGGAAGTATTATGTATTATTTCTATTATCATAGCTCTTAGGAATCTTAGTCATTGACCAGGATACAATTGTACTAGATGTTGTACAAGCACAGCACAGAATGACAGTCCCCGTCCACTTACAGTCTAAGAGACAAGTGATAACAGATGGGTACAGACAGGTGGTGAAATCCGAGGATCCAATGAAACAATATTGCATGATAGGCAGTGGTCTCAGCACAACAGCAGCATAACCATGGTAAATGCTGCTTCTCTCCTAATCCCATTCACCATGCCTCAGCCATCATACATGTTTCTCTAAGAAGACACACTGTTATGTCGCAAGCATGACACACAAAAGGTGCAGCGAGCGCAGGGTCTAGGATACCACGTGCAAATTTTCACCTGCTTTCTTCCAATCTTGCAATAGAAGTGCATTGCTTCATCTGTATTAGACCCACCCACGTCAGTGTCCATCAGGCTATACCTCAGAGGCTGCTAGTCTCTTTTGTAATTGAAATGTTGTCTCAAGTACTCTCTGAAGGATTGAGTCCCAGGCCAAGGGTCCCCTGTCATACATCTCCTTGCCCCTCTCTTCAGTCTCCCTCCATGTCCACCACAAAACTCTCATTTACCTGTGCTGCAAAAAAATTTTAAAATGTGTGAGTAAGGGTTTTTCTTCATTGATTTTTTTTAAACTAGAACTAATCTGATTTTAACAGGTCAAAGCCAAAATCTTAGAAGAATTATGCAACTTATCCAGGTTTACTTTACCTTTTTTGGATATGCTTGGAAATATTTTAGAACCTGGAATATACCAAGTACAAAGCACAAATGTAGGCAGGAAATGTGAAGAGTATTTTGAAGTTACCATTATTTATTTACTAATAAAAAAATTAAACGGTACTACTTCTTCAAGTCACACAGTTGCTGCTAGCCACGGCTATTTCCAGTGGTGCCACTTCACTGCTGTGAAGGACAGGTGCCTCAAAAGCAAAAAAAGATTTTTGTATTGCTTGGCAGGTCAGCTCTGTATTAGAGTAAAGAAGCATTTGGCAGATTGGATTAACATTCTCCTGGGGCTGGATCTGGCACACGAGCTGTATGTTTAATACCTTTAGCCCATATCAATTCCATACATGCATTTATAAAGAAGAGCATCCACTTTACCCCAGCTACGTCACAAAGGGCTCAGTCCTGAAACCAATGGAATGCACCCATTCAGTACAGCATCTACAGGATCGGATGGTGGGATATGAAAACAAATGTTTAATAAAAAAAGTATAATTAATAAATAACTGAGCCTGACACTAGCTAGTTATGCTCTTGATAGTCAGTTCAGCTTGTAGAACATTAACTAGCATCATTATTTTATAGTACTATAGTCTATCCACATTAGAGTGGCTAAAACACTTTCTTTTACTGGTTAGCACCTTACATAATAGAGATGGGGTTGTCAAGCTAATGGAATGTTCTTTTGATTTAGCTGGTTAAGAGGTATTTGGTTTTGGAGCTGAGGAACTGGAGTCCTAGTCCCAGCATCCCAGCATCCATGATTGTGTGTGAGATTTGCATTGTGATTTTGTCAGTTGCCTGCAGCTTGTAGATTTATTACCACAGGTTTGAGTTCTAGCCACAACAGTCTAAAAAGTACCAGGACCAAATGACCCTATGGCACACATATGTTTTCACTTCATGATGCCACATCACCCTGGAAGTGTTTGTTGTCCAAGAAACCATTCCCAGAGTGTGGATAGCAGAGGAGAGCTGGCCATTTCTGGAATTGGCTAGTTGAATAGCTTCAGGAGCCCATGCCTGTTGTGTGACGAGAAGCAGCCGCCAGTCTCTACTCTCCGTGCTCTGGGCATGGGCTCACAAAGGGAGGACTGTTTTAGGCTGAAGTGGCAGTGTCCCAGTGCCATGTCGTACAAACCCAGAATGTTCAGTCTAAGACTAAATGGGTCCCACCATAAAAAAAAAAATCAGTCCCTTGCACAGACTCTTCCTGCTATTCCACTTCTCCTTCCTCTTCCTCCCCAGCTCCATCCTCTGCACAGATCATTCCTTTCTGTCCACTTCCTCCAAAAATCTCCCATATCTGTTCTTCTCAGTAGATGGTAGACTCCCCAGCCAATCTTTGATCTCCACTAAACCTGGAGTCACTCCAGTGATGTCACTGGAGTTGCTCCATGTTTACACTAGTGTAACTGAGATCAGAATCTAACCCTTAGTTTGTCCCTGACTCAGTGTTCTGTTGTGCCCCTTTCCGCTACCTAGTGTAGACACTAGGATTCACCCTTAGTCTATAGCTGATGGTAGTGTTCAGCTCTGCAGTCTTAAGCAGACTGATTTTGAGTGGGCTTGGATAGGCTTTCTTCTCTCAACCCCAGTACAAACACTTGTTAAGTATCAATTGCTGCTTACCTTCTCCATGTGTATGGAAGGTGACCTAGAAGTCTCTCAGGGGCTGCTATCCCAACTTCACTGCTATCTGAGATATGGGTAGCTGGTGCAAGGGAGTAAGGATAAAGGAAGGGACTTTCTGTCCCCTTACTTCTTTGTGTGGGTGCACAGGACAGGCCACAATTTGGCCCTACACCTGCATGCATATGTAAATGTCACTGGAACTAATATATATGGTCCCAAATTATGTCAAATCCATTTCCTCAGAATATGCAAAGACCCTTAGTCCCAAAATACTTTGTCCATCCATCAGTTCTAGAGAGACGGCCTCCAACCGCAGCTATGTACCAAGCCCATGTCCACCATTCCTGCTCTGTCAGAGGCCCTGCTCACCTCCATATTCTGGTGTAGGTTGTTCACGCTAGGCTTTCTTTGTAGCAGTGGCATTACATGTGATTCTTCTTTTGTTTAGCCATGTGGGTACTGTGCAGCGGGGCATGGGGAGATGACAATAGCGCCTGTTTATTTGACTTGTCAAATGAGCTGAGATCCAAGAGGTGCCTGACCTTCATTACAATCTTCCTAATTTAGGATAGGTGCAAAGACAAATGGGCAATGTTGCCTGAGGAATGTGATGACAGGCAGACACACACAGTACATAGCACAGTCGTTAGGGATATACAATTTGGGAAGGAAGAAAGCAAATAATACGCTGTGACAGCCCTCACTCAGGGTTGATTGGTAGGGGAGCACTGTGGAGCAATCAGGGTTTAGTCCTGGGATGTGCAGGGGGGTTGTTGGTAGGGGAACCCGGCCCTCCCACTCCACAGGTCTCCAACCCAGGACCCAGGGTTATCAGTGCTCTGACAGCCAGGGATGCTTACGGCGGCCTTCCCTGGGCTACGTCCGACTATCTCCCTGCTTTATCCCAAGATCACCCTCTGGAGTAAGGCAGTGTGGGAGTTGTCTGCTCAGCCCAAGGCACCTTCTGGTGGCTGCATGTTGTGAGGTCCTTTGCTTTTCCTCTCGGGTGACAACTGTCTCCTCTTGTTGTATGACCCAACCTCCCGAGGCCAGCTTAGTCCAAGAGCTTTTCCCTACTAGGGTAGTCCAAACAGAAAATAAAGGGCACCTCTCTCAGGCTCTCTCTACTGTAGGCCCTCCCTTCCCTCAGGGAAGGGCCTTTGGGCAGTTGTTTAGGGAGAGATTCTGCCTTTCCCTCAGCTCATCTCTTCTGGAGTTCGGTAGCAGGTCTGCTGTCCTCCCTAGTCTGCCTCCAAATGAGCTGCTCTCCTGACTTTTAGCTCCTTCTCCAGATGCTGCTGGTGAGCCCAGAGTATTTCCTTAACCCCTTTCCAAATCCGGTTTGAGGTTTGTACACTCTATCACAGATGCAGAGAGAAAACAGAATCCTCTGCCACGGAAGGAAAAGTGACACATCAGAGAAGCACCGTGATAAATGAGAAAGGTTAGAGAGGTGGAAATAAAGCCTCCAATTACATGAAATTATCAGTTGACTCTCTCCTTGCAAATAGCAGAGCGTCACTGAGCTTAGGACACAAATATAACTGCACGGATTCCATTTTTTGGATTGCAATGATAGTAGAAGCCATAGAGATGTACATAGCTGAACTGGGGTCTGCAAGAAACATGGTTCTTATGGAACTCTTGTTAGCAATAAAATGGTGATGGTGTTTTGATCCAATAATAATGATAAGTGGGGAGAGCATTACCTCACAATCTGTCATCATCTAGAGTAGAAGCTGAGAGCCATCTACAAAGCAGCAGGAAATGCCTCAACTGGAGGTTGCTTTTAGTGTTATAAGTCATTAATATATAAAAGCGTGAAGAAAAAATGCAATTGCATTTGATGTGTTTCAGAAGGTTAAAAGTTTACAAGAACACTGCCATAGTTACAGAGTTCAGTTTACAGAATTGGACCTTTCCTACCTCTGAAATACCGTATAGTAACCAGCAGGAAAAGAGGACTTCATTCACAACATTTGATTAGTAAATGGAAAGCATGGTCCAAATTCTGAACTGACTAGTCTCAGCCCATACAGTCCCATCAAAATCAATGTGATCATAGGGTGGGTTAGACTATAATTAATCATATAGTGAAAATTTAGTCTTTTATGTTATCCTTGTATAAAAATAAGGAAAACTTATCCAGAAGGTTGCACTGATTTGTTCTAATTCTTTAAAGAATTTAATTAACATGAATTGCTGTGATTTTTTAAAATTTGATAGTTTGTCTTTTTAGCGCTGGCAGATTTAAACCATCAGGAAGTAATAGCCCAGTATTACTTCTTAATGATTGATTGATTCAAGAATGGATGTGACAATAGAAAAGTGAACTCATCATTACTCTGGGTCATCTATTTTAGCATGCATAATGCACGCTATATGGAAGCAGTCTTAATGTGTGCCACAGAGAAATGCAGCCTATCACTAATACCTGTATCTTATTTCCTCTCTGAACACAGTTTTCCTATTGATCCCTTTAGCAGATAACAAAACTGGACCCTTGCACCCCTACCTGTCCCCCATTACAGCAGAGAAATATGCTGTCATTGTGTTCTACTCATCATCTTGTTTTTCTCCCACTTGGAATCCCTAGTTTGCCAGCTTCAGATCCCAGGTACATTCCACAGGCCAAAAGAGCAAAATGTCCCAAGTCATCTTTTATGACTTGGTCTCCTGCATCACAGTGTGGGTTACTGTTGCCAGGCTATCAGGTCCACTCTGAAGAGGTATTAACTCTTTTTTAAAGTGCCAGAGCCTCATGTCTTTGGTCTGACTAGCTTGGTCTGACACTGATGTATTCATTTCTGCATGTATACAATTGCAGTGAAGACAGGCAAAATTGGCTATATAAACTTTCTGCTGACAAACCACTTTGTTAGAGATATTAATGGAGAACTTTGCTGGCAAATCTAGCAGCTCCAGTTTCACAGGCCATCTGAGGTTAATTTGCACCGCTTGTCTCATTGGCGAGGAAAAGGGACAGATGATTATAAGAATAAGTTGGGTCCAGTGAGGATTCAGAGTGAATCTATTATTTGAGGCTACTCTTCATTATTGCTGATGGAAATCTGGTGCCTTTCACACAGAAAAGCACTGAGGGGTTCATGGTTAGTCATTTAAAAAATTTTAAAGGCTTAATTTCCTATTGACACCATCCTGTTCCTGCTGAGTATTTAGAATGTTTACAGTAAGTATCTAACTTGGGTCTTTCCAGAAACTGGCTGAATTTTTATGTTGTGATGATCTCCTTGGCATTCTCTCCCAAACTCCAGTTTTGCTGGTTTAAAAATCCACCGCTTCATCTGCAAGGGCCAAATCACGTCCTTCCAAGGAACCAGATTAACAGCGGGAGGGGAAGCAGGTAATTCACCTCTAAGGCCCTGATCCTGTAACGAATGAAGCACACGAAAGAAGGTTTGATTCCTGCATGTGAAAAAAAAAACAAATACAGTGCTAATTATGAGACTGTGCCAGAGTGCAGAAACACCCGCTCAGCCATCCGTCTTCATTCACTTGGGGTTAGGGTTCAGATGGGCCGTTTGAGAAACTATCTGTGGGTAGATGGGGACTGGGCTGAATCCTGGGCTTGAGGAAATTCTCTGTTAATTTTTTTTGATGTTTGCTTATGGACATCCTTGGAAGATCCTTTGCTGACCACATCTATGTCTCGTTTGTGCTGAGTCAGCCCACCGGTTGACAGGTATAAGAAAGGAAACTCCTCAGATAAATGTTGGTTACTGCTGATGCTAGCAAGAAGGCTGTTTACAAATCATGATAGAAATCAACATAACAGGTGGAGGTCTATCATATAAAATAAACTCTTCCCTTTCCTGAAGCAAGTGATAGATCATTGCTAGATAACATCTCTTTATGTTGTTCCAGCCAAGATGTGCTAGAAATGAAAGATTTCCCTCACTTCCCCAACTTCTTTCTAAAATGTTTTTCCTCTCGTGAGCTGCCAATAAATTGGACTTCTGAGTTCAATGACCAGTGGTGCAAGTGTAAGATAATTGATTGCCTTTGGAGGACCCTAGTGAGCTTCATTTTTTAGCACGCTTTGGTGAGTTCCTATCCCTCTGATTCTACCCTTTTAAACTGGCCTGATGACCTTCTTAATAAGTAATATTTCAGTTTATGAGGTGATAATTGTGTCTTCAGCTTTGAGTCTCAATCCCTTCAATTTGTGCTCAGTGTTTTTCTCGTGGGCAGATATCTGACATACCCTGAAGCCCTCTAAGACACTTTCTGGTCCTCAGCTACTCTGATTCTGTTTTGTTTCTGAATCTTTCTAATTAATGATTCATTTTTCTCTGAAATTTGATTACACTTTCCATCTGTAAAAGCAAATCACTAACATGGCAGTAGAGATATTGGAAAATAGATCAGTCTTCTGTCCTTCTCTTCTAGCCATTTCCCTTCTGGGGGTGGTCTGATCTCTTAATTTGGTTTTCTTTCTCTTTATGTTCCTTTTTGAGAGATAATTGTATGGTGCCAAATCTAAAACCTTGTAACATTTGTAAAGGTCAGGAATCCTTTAAAATCAGTAACAAAAGGAAATGAAATGACCATTTTATGGTCAGATTCTGGCTGGTTGCGTGTGGCTGTACTAGACGGTAGGAAGAGTGGAAACACACCCATGTTAGGGACAGCTGTAATTCGACTGTGAAGCTGAGGAGCACCTCACTTAAACCTCACTTAAACAAGCACTTAACTTTAAGCACTCCCAATGAATAAGTGGGGTCAAATCCATGGAACGACTCATGTGCTTAAGCAGAGCATGCTTATGTACTTTGCTGGCCCAGAGCTTCTATGGAGACATTCCTCAGTGCTAGGGGATGGACGGTGCTCCCCTATACCTTGTGTTCCTTGTGACTATTCTGCTTTTATATTCTTTTGTGTTTTGCATTCCTGGTATCAGGAACCAGTTCTACTCTTGGGTGGATGCATGTATGAAATGTAGTCTATAGTTCCAGGGCAGAGTGTAGTCAGTTCTGTAGAAAATAACTATTAAGAGCTGGACAACCACAAAGCCCAACTCTTTGATTCCGGGTCACTCTGTCCTGTGCTCTTCCCTGTGGGGGACGTTTTGGCAGGTAAATAAAAAATTACTCCAAATTCCATCAGAAGTCGGCAAAAATTTCCATGAAGATATTGGATAGCTGTAGCCATTCTCCCAGGATTTTGGAATGATTTACTTCTGAGTTTCATACAAAGAAAGATGCAGTTATTTCATGTTGCACCCAAGGTATTATATTCTGTTTCTTTTGCACCCTTTTCTGTTTTAGGTACATGCCTACCCATGTGTTATCTAAGCGTATTTGGGACAGTGGGAGGAACCAGAGCCATTGGGACCCAGGGTCTGTTAAGGATAAGAGGTGATGTAGCACAATAAGGACCTGCTCCTGCAAATTTTCCTCATATCATTTGTCTCGTTGATATTAGGGCTTCAATGGGATGGCTCACGAGAGCAACAGATGCTGTTGTGATTGAGCTTTGTAGGCAAGGTCTCTGTAGGAGACAGCATAGCACAAGTAAAGCCAATGTGACATGTTACAGTCCTAAGACAGAGAGAGAGAGAGAGGTCTCTCTCTGTAATGAACGATGACCCTGTGTGCATCTATAAGGGGTGGTCTCAGACCTGGCAGTGTGATGATTATCAGATAATAAAGCAGGCCTCACAGGAGGAGCAAGCTTGGCCATTTGGCCCTCTGTGAGGGGCACGCGCTTCCCTTTCTGCTGCTCCCGTATGAACTCCCTTCCACTCCTGTTTTTCCCACCCCATCCACTTTACCTTCTCAGTCTGTGTGTGTCTCTGCACTTAAAAGCCTCTTTACCTCAGTCTCTTCTAATTGTTGTAGCCTTGCTCCCTCTAGCATTACTCTCTTGTTAGTAACCCCAAGGAAAAGCACTAGCCGATGCCTTTCTAAGCAGTGGACCCAACTGTTTCCCTCCCTGTTCCATTTGTCAGCTGCTCTCCTTTGTGTGAGCATGCCAGTGCTCATACTGGTCCTTCAGGTGGGGTCTGCTTTACCCTTTCTCTTCGGATACACGGGTTGAGCCTCATGCAGAGCAAGAAAACACATGTTTGAAAACCTGCCTATATTAATAAGCAGGAGAGTCCTGTGCTGGTCCTGAACTTAACCTGGCTGTCTCATTTTCCCCTTCGTAGGGGCTTTGGAGGAGTGTTCAGCGTTTCCAAGGTATTTTGAAGATAATATTTATGAGCCCTTGTAGTTTTATATACAGGTATGAAGGGAATTATTTTGACGACAGTTTGGTCTGACTTCACATACAAAAAATCTTGCAGGACATTTCAGAAAAGTTTTCTAGCTGAGCTGTGCCTGGATTTTACTGTATGGCTCCATGCAACATTTCTCCTTTGTATTCAGGATTTGCTATTCCCGTTCCTGCTCTTTGGGGAATCATGACAGCTTTATAACTTCAGTAACACTAAAATAAAACCTAGGGGCCTATGCTACCTTCAGATTCACACTGCAGCTCTCCAGCTTTAAACTTTATGATCTCTGAGGAGACCTCAGCAAATGTAATGGAATTAAGGGATGAGGGAAATGCAATACTAATTAGTGTGAGATCCTTTCAGACAGGTGGGCCTGGAAGGGACATGTTGAGCATAAATAAATGCCAACCTGCGGTGAAATCACTTGCATTCCTGAGCCTTTCCAGGTGTGTGGTCACGAGGTAGTAGTCTGAGCTACAAGTTATTTTACGCATCGGCCGAGTAAATCAGAGGCACAGAATCCTAACACATGTTAATAGGATGTGATTTTGTGATGCTCCCTCTGTCCGTAAAGGAGTGAATTAATGGGGACCGAAGGTGCAGATTGCCATCTGTAACAGATAGGATGTTGGTCCAGTGTCTTACCTCCAGCTTTTGGGAGAGAGCTCCCCCTATAGCCTGTTGGCTGCTCCCCCCTTTTTTATTCCTGGCTCTCATGCACTAGCACAAGGCTGCAATGTTTGGGTTGCAGTCGCTACAGAGGAGTGTCTGTGTTGGTAACCCACTAGTCAGTGTGCAGTAGGCTTCTCTCTCTCTCTGCCCGATCCACAGAAGAGGTGGGTCTGTTAAAGCCTTGTGCAGTAGGCTTGCACGAGCTGTAGCAAAGCCTGCTATCAGTTCTGGAGGTCTCCAGTTCCATCTCTGGTGGGTTAAGCAAGATCTTCAAATCTCATTTTTGAGGATTTCAATAACTCAGTCATGGGTTCGGGGTTGTTATAAATGTGTATGGGTAGGGTTTTGTGGCCTGCCTTGTGCAGGAGGTCAGACTAGATGATGATATTGGTCCCTTCTGACCTATGAGTCTATGAGTCTATGTTGGCCCTTACACTTTCATTTTAAAGAATTTCACAAAAGCTTTTCTGTCGTTTATTTTGTAATTTCTGTAATGAAACCTACGCTTTTGCTTTTCCCTACCTGACTTTGTCCCATTAATCAGTGTCTACAACACGAACAAAACAAGGAGCAGGATCAAGAAGAAAAGGAAGGGAAGCAGTTAGTACTGCTGTCAGTTTTTAAACTGATTTCTGCAGCTGCTTCTTCTCCAGTCTACCACTTGTATTCTCTGGCTTGTGTTCTGTGGCATCACAATCAAGCAGATTTAAATTAGTGTGTGATGATAGCAATAGGACTGCATGGTCACCTCAAGGCTTATATCACCCTGTAGGTAATCTGTTGGTCTGTGAGAATAGTGAGAAAATTTTATACAAGATAATAGGTAACTCCTGGAGACAATACGGTGATGTAGTGTATGTATACAGGGCTACTATTCAAGAAGTCCCTCTTCCTCAACCTATGATAGAGCTCAAGTGCTTTGCAACCAATGGAGGGGGCCAGAGAAACTAGAAATTGAAATGGGTGGTATTCCAGGTGCCATGAGGTGGTATATGTGGATAAATGTTGATGTTTTAATTTGAAAGTGTGGATGCCTACAGTCAGGCACATAAATCTATATTTACACACCCAAATTAGCACCCTGACTTTCACAGGTGCTGAGCACACAGTTGCTCCCATTGAGCAATCAGGAATCCCCTGGACAAAACAATTCAGGCTGAAAATCAGTCCCCCAAGTTAAACCATTAAAATGAGTAATACATTTTCCCTTCTCACAGGGCCTAATCCTGTGGGGTGAGGAGTGCCCTGAGCTCCCAGAAAAGTCAATGAAGGTTGAATATGTTATTGCGTATCCCTCAGGGTCAAACAGACCTTAAGTCATTGCTGAGCCCAAAGTCAATCAGCCTTCCTCTGAGGCCTACGGAAGGATTTTGCAGCATTTGCTGACATTAGTGTTATTCCTGGCTTTATTTATGGAGGAATAAAACAGGGACTATATACTCTGCTAGTTATAACCATGTAGCCTGTCTCCAGCTGACCAAGGTGTTCTCATTAATGATTGTTCTATATTTAGCTATTGCGGGGAGCATGTGCCCCTACTTTAATCAAAGACCTGGTAGCCATGACAACGACACACAGCATCTGGATGGATACAGTTTGCCAAACATTTTAACAAGGTGTGAGATGAAAATAGCTCACCACCATTAGGTGAATTAATTTATTGTTCCTTTCCAGTACAGATTACAAAGTGTTCATAACAGCTCCCTTGCCATAAATGCTAGATTTTGCATAGATAAGAGCCCTATTAACATATATTACATTACTAATCTTGGTTTCTTTTAAATTTCATTTTGCAGGTGTATCAGCATTCGTATACGGCATATTATGTCCTCAGCAAAATACCTTTTGGGTAAGCGATAATTCAACGTCTTCATTTTAAAACACAGCCGTTTAGAATTCTACAAAGTAACATAAATACATCAAATGGTTTGCTTACAACAATCTTGTGCAGTGATCTAGCATTCAGTTGCAGCATCCACTGTACTGCGTGTTGTACAACAGAGCACACAACCAGAAAGAAACAAGAGTAGTCCACTTCCTGGTGAATGTACAATGGGAGGGCACAGTTCAGGGCCCAGTTTTCATGTCATTGACTGGAAAGTCGCATATACAACTAAAAATTTGGAAGGGAGCATAAATTTGTGTGCTCTGAACATCTCGCTGACTGCCTGTCACACGGGCACATTTTCACCACCAAAAATGAGGAGAAACTGCAATGTAGCTGTGCTTTGCTGTTGTTACTAGAATATTATAAGTGCAATTCTCAAACTCAAGCTGGGTTTTACTGTTCATTAGATTCATTCACTGGTTTATTATTCCTATATAGAGTGTTCAAACTGGTGATAAATGTTTTCCATACCCATAAGTCAGCTCCTCAAAGACTTACAACTGTGCCTAATGTTATGCCCCTGAATAGTTTCATTGAAGTCAATGACACTACTCATGGCCCTCATCTAGCAAATCAGTTAAGCATGTGCTTAAGTCCCACGGACTTCAGTGGAATTTTTTACTTCAACTGAGTTTAAGTAGGTGCATGAAATTAAGTATGTACTTAAGCGCTTTGTTGGATCAGGACCCTGTGAACAGTTAAACACGTGCATAAATCTTTGAAAGATAAGGACCTAAGTAGACAAAATGGGAAGAGGAGAAGAGATGTTACATCACTTTCTTTTAAAGTGCTGGATTGTGATATTCTATAATACCTTTCTTGATGTGAAATCAGTGAGTATACAATGAGTAAGTTACTACCAACCACAAGGAATCACAATTTGGCCCAAAAATTGGTTTTACATTGTTCAATATGTTTATCCTGCCATATTTTTATGTGTAACAGGAAAGTAGAAATACAAAATATTTATAATTATCTATTGGAAAGCAATTATTAATATCATACTTTATATAAAAGTTCAAGCATGAAAGAATTAGGTCACTTAGGCCCAGATTTTTAATAGTATTTGGGTGTTGATATGCTCAACATTGCACTGCCTAAATGATTTAGGAGCTGAAACCTCATTTTCAAAAGGGTTCCAGGCTCTCAGCAGTCTAAATCCCATTGACTGCCAATGCAGTTTAGACTCTTAAATGCCGAAATCCCTTTTGAAAATGAGATGTAGGCTCCTAAATCAGTTAAGCGTTACGATGCTGAGTGCAACGACGCCTAAACACCTTTAAAAAGCTGGGCCTTCATTTTCCTGTTAAAGGCTTCACTGATTTTAGATTTGAAAAGGAAGACCTTGACTTAAGAGCAAGATTTAGACCTCAGTCTGACAGACAGACAAAATATTTGGTCTCTTTAGAGCACTGATAATGTGCAGATGTCGTGTCAAGGCGATATCTCAGTATATTCCCCTTCTTAGTTAAAAAAGAGTTAAAATTGAGAATTTCTTTCAGTGCTGTTCAGTTGACACCCAAGAAACAATATTATGCTTCCTTTACAAAAATTCTGTATTCTGCACATATATATTTTTTAAAAATCCCAAAATGTTAAAAATTCTCTAAATTAACAATTTAGGTTCATAATCCTCTGGCATCCCACGAAATTTACATTGCACATTGACTTTTAATTTTTCTCCCTTTATTTTGTTCTGTAATGGAACCATGCTGTTGGATGAATACTTCTGATTTCATGTATTCATTCAATGTGACGAAAAGATTCTGAAAGGAGTACAGTGCCAGGAGACACTGAGCTATGTTAGAATTCTGTTGGTTTTCTCGTAGGATGATGTTGGTGGGCCAGGAAAATACTTTAATGGGGTGAATTGGTATGATTGCTCTGCTTGGCATTATGAAGTGTGTTGATTACATAGGGTGATCAGGTTGTGTAAGTATATGTAGATCTTGCAAGCTTATATTCTTACCTGTGTTGTGGAGCAACTAGCAAGTTGTTGGGTTTTTTCCCCCCTGTGGGTGATGTTGCATGATTTGATAGTGGAATAAGAACATTGTAAATGCATCTCTTGAATAGGGCTACTGAATGGGAATTTATAATCTTTCTCATAATTTATTTGGAATTTTGCATATATTTGGGCAAGGAAGGAAGATGCACAACCCAAAAGCAGTGCTTTCCTTTAGAGAACAAAACTCCCTCATCCCTGCTTATTTTGCATTTCATCCAAAGGGAGCAAAGTTCTGCCCACACTTGGTAGGGGTGGGGAGGGCTGGCTGTTGGCGTGCACATGCACACAATAGCCTGCCTCAGAGCAGAGTATTTATTTTATTGTATTCCTTTAGATTTGATATTAATGAACAAAGCTCTTTTAAACACTTTGAGTGCCTTGAGAGCAATTAAACTTACAGTAGCCACCCAGCAGCGTTAGTACCAATATGAAAACAAATTAGTGCCACCAGCCATCAGCCTTAAATAATCAAATGTAGGTAACCACGTACCTCACTTACAGACAATAAAATTGACAACTCTCCAGAAAAGCTGCTCAGTCCCAAATCTTTGCCCAGCAACATCCTCATGTCTTTTCTTCCAAGCCCTGTCAGATGTAGTGCACCCTACTTCTGTTGCAAAAAGGGGCAGTCTCTGTACCCTGTTAGCGTGTGCCGCCAGGTGGGGATCTTGGGGCCTGATCATGCTTCCAAGCCAGTGGCCACAGCTTTGAGCACAGGTGGCCACATTAGCTGACCCTAACCATCTCAGTCCTTCTGTTTCTAAATGTGAATTCCACAGAATGTGTACCCCATGGGCCATGCCAGTGTAAGCTTCCCTGAACTGTCTCACCCACGTTCCTCATCCGTCCTCAGCTCTGACCTTTCATAATGAGAGTTCAGCCTTCATGCTCATTCAGCCCTTGCCACCTCTGTTGGGACTTACTAATAAGGGAGCCAATTAATGTCACCACTTTTAAAGAACATGACATTAATTTAATTCAATTCTCTCCATAAATTGCATTTTTTAAGGGAAATCACTGATTTTTGTGCTGGTTTCCTGGTTATGTTTGCAATACAGATGGAGCCAAGCCACCAAGGTTTAGCTTTAGATTTGAACTTTTCCCAAGTTAAGGGGTTTTCCGGTTCGGAGTTTGACTTGGGTCCATCCGCAGTTTATAATGTATGGTTCAAGTGAAGACATTGACAAATCGTGTGTTAAATGTTCTGGTCTGGTAACTCTTACTTCTATCCGTGCTTAGGGGAAGTAAATCAAACTGGTTGTGTGTAGAAGAGAAGCAGGTTTGGGATCTTGTCAGCTGAGTGATAAATGATAGCAGAGATAAGCCCCCATAGTATCTATTAAAAACAAAAATTAAGGCTAAAGTAGAAGGGAAAATAATCCCTGCAGAGTTCTAAACCCTTCCTTTTCTTCCGCTTCCCATTATCTCAATTTCCCACAGATTTTGGACTGATTTATAACCTATAAATAGTTCATATTTTCAAGAATGAAGGGGGATTTTTTGTTTTATTTTTTTAAAGACTGCTCAACAGAGCTGGAAACATGGCACCCACCACCCTGTACCCCTGTTTTCTTTCTACCAAGTATCCGAAAGCAATGAAGCTCATATTGCTTGGGTGCCATCTAGTGGATAATTTAGTTTTGTAAAATGTATCAGCTTTGTATCCCACATTTGTTTTTTCTCTTACTGGTGCTGTCATGATACCTTCTGGAAATTGCTTGTTTTGAACAGTTACCTTCATTTTAAAATATTTTTGCAAAGCTTTTAGTGCAATATGATGGCTTCACGTGCCAAGCTGTCATTGGCAACGTGTTGTTGTTATTTCTGGGCCAGGACTCTGGTGTGATAGGTGCTATACAAACACAGAACATAAAGACAATCCTACATGTTAATTTCTGCTTATTGTTCCTTTGTTTACTCAGGGGAGCATGAATTCTGCTCATTAGAGTTCCTCAGTGTGATTGATCCTTGCTAGGCCCCTACTGCCCAGTCCAGCAGACAAATCTCCCACTAAGATGGGAGAAATGTGTGATTTCCTTAAGGCCTCCAGGATGAGCGCCATATTCTTTAGGTGGATGGAAAAAATACCTACCTGCTTGACTCTTCCTCTTGAAACAACTCACCAAAGTTTTCATATTGAGCTATATCTGAGCACTCCCTATTTCTTGTTAGGTGTGCAACGTATTATTATCACTCTTGCTGCGTGGTGCCAGTTACTGATTTTACATTATTTAATAAACCAACACAATGGTTAATGAACCGTATGGTTTTTCATCTTTTCCATTGGGACTCTGCACTGAGTAATAACAACAATCTCTTACCTAATGCTTTTTCATCCATAGCTCTCAAGGCACTTTACAAAGGAGGCAAGTATCATTATACCCATTTTACATATGATGTAACTGAGGAGGCAGTAACTTGTCTAAGGTCACCCAGCAAGTCAGTAGCAGAGCTGGGAATAGAACCCAGGTCTCTTGAGTGCTCCAGAAGGCAGGTTATTCCATAAGTGCCTACGACACTGATCTCCAGGGCACTGGGTACTGGCCACTGTTGAAAACAGCATGCTGCACTTGATGGATCACAGTTCTGTTCTGGTATAGCAACACCTGTGGAAGAGGTAGCATTTGATTGCTTTTCTGCCAAGTGCCCTTTTCTGTTGCCTTCACAATGGTCTAAAAAGGTCACCATTTTTAGTTCTGCTTTGTTTTTAAAATGCCCAAAGTAAAACCTAGCATAAAAAGTACAATCTGTCACACTTCCGAGTGTTCATTTCTTCCTGGGTTGATTGTTTTCCTTTAGCACCACTGATAGGAAAAGATCGTTACTGACTTCCAAACAGTGAACACTTACCCCAATACTACCAGGTAAGAGTTAAAAAAACCAACAAACCCGAACAGATTTCCCAAATGTGCTTGTAAGGCTCACACAGGTGATTTGGTCATGTTTGCATTGTGTGTGGACAGGAGGGAATTGTTCACTACAACTTCCATGCAGGACTTTTGCTTCTTGCCAGATTTATACTATGTAACAAAAGGAAGCTGGCA
Source organism: Mesoclemmys tuberculata (assembly GCA_007922155.1). NCBI lineage: Eukaryota > Metazoa > Chordata > Testudines > Chelidae > Mesoclemmys > Mesoclemmys tuberculata. The sequence continues at coordinate 14,619,216 of ML675603.1, forward strand.
GATGTATCCAGAGAGCAATCTTAGAGCACAGTTATACTTCATATCCACGCTGAAGAGCTCTATTAAATATTCCACACTTGTTCCCCACACAGAACTCTGATTAACATTAAGAGAATTTCTGTGTGTGTGGACTAAGTGCAAAATCTGCAATAGAGATCCATACACTGGATAAGAAATAGGAGAATTTTGCTCTTTGTGCATCAGGGATAAATTTTCAAAGCAGTGCTTTTAGACGTCACTATACAACTCCCACTAATGTTCAGATTGACCTTGTGTGTCTTACACCAGCTCTTCATAGTAAACAGAATAAAATAAATTAAAGAAACCCAAATAAGACTTTGTATAGAAAGATGGTTGTCACAAATGCACAAGAATCTCATTGCAAAACACTAAGGACTAAAATCTTTCTTGTTGAAGGACAATGAGATTTTATCATAGCACTTAGTGTTTGCGACAGGAGGAAGAAATAATTGAGTATTTAGTTTCATGGTTAAAAGGAATAAAAGTACTGGGAGTAAAGTGAACTGGGTTCATTTCCTGGCTGTGTCACAGACTTCACCTCTTCTGTTCTGATTGCTACACAATGGCCCATCACTGTGGTATTTGAACCCTGTGGCAAGTCAAAGAAGTTCCTGTGTCTTGGTTTCCCCAACTCTTAAAACAGGGATGGTAATGCTATTCATCTACCATGCAGAGGTGTTATAAGATTTTAATCATCAATGTTGATAAAATGCTTTGAGATCCTCGGATAGCAAATGCTACAGAAGTGCAAAGTATTCAGTCAATCAGATTTTGACTAGCAGAAATGAGTGGGTTTTCTCTCTCTCTTATTTACTCAGTGAAGCTATATAGCTCCTCATACAACTCTATGGCCCGGTCTACACTTAGTGATTCGGCAGCAGTCGACAGGAAATACGCAAGTGACATAAATCACTTGCGTATCTCCCATCGACTTTGCATTGTCTCCTCCGCGCGGCATCTGTACTGCGCTGCGTTGAAGGGAACAGCGCTCCCTTCAACGCAGCGCTACTTCGCTTATGGGGGTGGTTTTCCTGCGTCGCTTCCTGGATCGACTGAGCACGTCTACACAGACCGTCCAGTTGATCCAGAGCAATCGATGTGACGGCGGCGAATTTGCCACCCTCAGTGTAGACCCAGCCTATGTAAAAATTTAGCAACGTGTGAAGTATGTTAAGCAAATATGGAATAAACACCATTCATTGACTTAGAAAAATCTATGCTCTCCTATCGCTGTTACTTTCCTCTTCCTCTCTTCTTCCACTCCCCATTTATTGCTGCCCTCATTTTTGTAGTTTTGTTGTAGCCTGACCTGAAGAAGAGCTCTGTGTAAGCTTGAAAGCTTCTCTCGCCGGCAGAAGTTGGTCAAATAAAATATATCATTTTTGTTGTCTTTTGAATCTAATTTACACTGTGAACTCAGGGACCTTTGCCTGCAAAGTTCCATGCACGCCTGTCTCTCTCTATAAATAATAACATCTTCATGTTGCAACAGGCTTATTTTTTGATTTTCTCTTGAGAACAGAAGAATTACCCGTGATCTCACCCTTTCAAAGGGCAAACACAACGTGATGAGGGTCTGACCCAAAGCCCTCTGAAATCAGTGGGAATTGTTCATTTCATTTCAGTGGGCTTTGGACCAGGCCCTGATGGAGATGATGTTGGGCCAAGGGACTTGTTGCTATTTTAAATTGATCTGAACCTCAGAATCTGCACACTGGCTAAATTATTACAAAGACATTTATGTTTGTTTTAAAAGCCCATTGTATCCTTTACTGAGAAAGCACCAGCCTTTTTAACCAACAAAGCCCATGCTTAGGCAACATCCACCATCAAGTGACAGCTCTACAAAACTGATTCAGATTTGAAATGCTGGCTTAGTTGGCTCTCTGGTGAGCACAGTTAGAGGGAAATCCCCTTCAGCAAATCAGCAGGGCATCATGTCCTCAGGAGGATTCCCTGTTCATTTGTATAGCTTGATTGTTTTCTGCCATTTTGAGTTTTTTCCATCCCTATGCATTTTTTCCATCCATTTCCATTTTTTCCATCCCTAAGCAGAGCAAACCTTGTCTTACCTCTGAGGTCTTTTATAACACTGCAGGCACCTTAGCAATATGTATAATAATATTAAAAACAGGAACTGACTGAGAAATTTGATATTTAGGACTGCAGTAATGACTGCTGCAGCCAAAAAAATAGCATTTGGTAATTAATAGTTAGGAGCAGACTTTAATGGATAAGTGGGGAGCAGCCCAGCAAATCACCTGTCCGCTTTGTCACCAAAAAGTTAATAGCTTATTGCCTGTCAAAAAACTGAGGCTGGTTTTTCTAAGATGCTAAACAAAAATTTATCCAATGCTATGGGCCTGACCCAGTGCCCACTGATGTCCATGGAAGAACTCCCATTAAATTCCATTCGAGAATGAAGTATGCAAAGCTTTAGCATTTCAGACCTAACAAAATTGGAAACTTGACCCAGGTTTGCCAAGGTTTCTGTGACTTTTTGGTGAACCTCCTCCATCTTCTCCTGAACTAGATTTAACCCCCAACCCATACACGACTTTGCAGCATGTATACCCTTCCCCAGACTGGCCAGCACCATATCTCAGCAGGTTGAGCTGAGTTTCACTCCTAGTTTATGCCCAACGTTTTAAACATGGTACAAGGGCCACAAAACAGACCAAAACTCATGGGAACTGGGGGAGGTCCCAAATGATTGGAAAAAGGCAAATATAGTGCCCATCTTTAAAAAAGGGAAGGAGGAGGATCTGGGAAACTACAGATTGATCAGCCTCACCTCAGTCCCCAGAAAAATCCTGGAGCAGGCCCTGAAGGAATCCATTTTAAGGCATCTGAAAGAGAGGAAGATGATCAGGAACAGTCAGCATGGATTCACCAAGGGCAAGTCATGCCTGACCAACCTGCTTGCCTTCTATGATTAAATGACTGGTTCAGTGGATGTGGGGAAAACAGTGGGCATGATATACCTGGACTTTAGCAAAGCTTTTGATACAGTCTCTCAGTATTCTTGCCAACAAGTTAAGGAAGTATAGGTTGGATGAATGGACTATAAGGTGGATAGAGACCTGGCTAGATCATTGGGCTCAATGAATAGTGATCAATGGCTCAATATCTAGTTGGCAGCCAGTAATAAGTGAAATGCCCCGGAGTCGGACCTGGGGCCAGTTTTGTTCAACATTTTCATTAATAATCTGGAGGATGGAGTGGCTTGCACCCTCAGCAAGTTTGCAGATGACAGTAAGCTAGGGAGAATGGTAGTTACCCTGGAAGGTAGGGATAGGATACAGAGGGACCTAAACAAATTGGAGGATTGGGCCAAAAGAAATCTGATGAGGTTCAACAATGACAAGTGCAGAGTCTTGCACTTAGGATGAAAGAATCCCATGCACTACAGACCGTGGACCGACTGGCTAGGCAGAAGTCTGCAGAAAAAGACCTGGGGGTTACAGTGGACAAGAAACTGGATATGAGGAGTCAACAGTGTGCCCTTATTGTCAAGAAGGCTAACAGTATATTGGGATGCCTTAGTAGGAGCATTGCCAGCAGATCGAGGGAAGTGATTATTCCCCTATATTCAGCACAAGTGAGGCCACATCTGGAGTACTGAGTCCAGTTTTGGGCCGCCCACTAAAGAAAGGATGTGGACAAATTGGAGAGTCCAGTGAAAGACAACAAAAATTATTAGAGGCTGGAGCATATGACTTATGAGAAGCTGAGAGAACTAGGCTTGTTTAGCCTGCAGAAGAGAAGAGGTGGGGGGGGATTTGATAGCAGCCTTCAACTATCTGAAGAAGGGTTCCAGGGAAGAGAGCTAGGCTGTTGTCAGTGGTGGCAGATGACAGAACAAGGAGCAATGGTCTCAAGTTGCAGTGGAGGTGATCTAGGTGGGTATTAGGAAAAATCTTTTTTACTAGGAGGGTGGTGAAGCACTGGAATGGGTTACCTAGGGAGGTGGTGGAATCTCCATCCTGAGAGGTTTTTAAGACCCAGCTTGAAAAAGCCCTGACTGGGATGATTTAGTTGGGGTTGGTCCTACTTTGACAGGGGGTTGGACTAGACCTTCTGAGATTCTTTGCAACCCTAATATTCTATGATTCTATTCTATGACAGCCAAAAGTGAGAAAACACTAGATTACTGTGCAATCATTTATCACGAAACAGGCCATCCAAGCTTGTAGAAGCTGTTTCAATTGTGCTGCTTTTCTGTATTCTGAAATTCACATCCTGAAATAGAAGAGAAGAGAATGCACAGGGGAGGAGGGTGTTTTGTATTTTTAGCTGGGACTTTTTCTGTATTTTTCAGAGGTTGGAGGAGCTTCTTTTTGGTTTTGTTTCTTGTTTGTGTTTAGTTTGTACTGATGTACAAAATGCTCTGGGATTTTTGTTATACAGAAATAAACCAGATGCATTTCCCCACGTGGTCCATTTACGTGCTGGCCCTTACCACACAGTAGATAAACCCTAAAAATGTGAGCTTTGATTAAACATTTGCAACTGTGCACATTGTAGGCTCCTAAAGTTGCTCAGCCCACTTAAATTCTGGGTACATTATTTTTAATTATGTAGCATGCTAATTTGTGCATAGTGGAAAGCACAAATGGAGGCATGATGGGCCTTAGAAAAGAATTGCAAACTCAGGGCCCAATTCTGCAAGGTGCTGAGCACCCCCCCACTCCCATGAATTTCAGTGAGAGCTAAGGGTGCTAAGCACCTCTCCAAGCTGTGCCCTAATGCATGCATTAATATTAGCGTGTCTCATGGGCTGTGGTTCCTGCACTCACCTTCTCCCGGCTGCATGGCTCCATTAACACCATGATACTAGGGACTTTTCTGGCTGCTGCTGTCCCTGGGAGCGGATTCTCTGTCGAAAACATAATATGCTGATGAGGCATTTTGAAACTGGAAGTGGGGAATGGTACATATCCACTCAAGCGCCTTCTCCTGTCCCACCTCTTGGCCTCACAGAACACCCACCATGGAATATGGAAGAGGGGAAGGAGCAATGGGGCATAGTGGTGACTGATTTTTTCCCATATCACAGATGTAAGCAGGAGCTCAATACACAAAGGGTTCTTTCATATGCAGGGGTGAGGGTGAGCACACACATGTGAGAATGAGAGTCCTCACCATGATATTTCAGATGTGAGGACTTCTCCTTACACATGTAGTTCAGATGTGGCAGAATTATAGGGGTGGTGTAGCATGTTGTTCTGTCTAAATAAGGGGTGCATTTTATAAATCCTGTTTTAAAATTTATCTAAAATCAACTTAATTGTAGCATTGCCAGCTGGTGATCATGTCCTCAGTGACAAAGAGTCTACTAATAATGCCTCTTCTAAATGTACATCTGGGTTTTTTGTCTGACAGAGAATACTGAACATGAGAAGAGAGCCTTTAACAGAAAGGTGTGTCCCACCATTCTTAAAACACACACGCACACAACCCTCCAGGACTGCCTCTAGTCCTGTTGACTTGACATGAAAATGAAATCTGAAGAAAGAGTCTTAGTTTTCAAAAGATATGGAAAATACAAGTCACTCTTGTTTATCTGAAACCCACTAAAGGTGATAGCTTAACTCCGATAACAAGCCAAAGAATCAATCTCTTGCCAGAATTAAGGGCCTGATCTTGATTCCAATGAATTCAAAGTGTGAGGCAGGGAACACTCATTGACTTCCGTGCAAGCATGATTAGGTCCTCACTGATTTATCTGAACCATAATCTCCTCTGAGATCTAATACCCAGAATGGCTCTCTGTAGGCATTGCCTTCATATGCTGTTATCCCATTTGACTTTACAAATCAGTCCAGAGCAGTTGGATAGGACTCTCTAAGTTCTCTCAGCAGTTCTTAAACAGCTTTTTTTTTATGGTAGGCAGAATTAATTTCTAGGAACCCATGTAGTGGAGGGAATGAGGTGGGATGGCAAGCAATCCTGTGGGGAGGGAAGAGGGACTAAACCTTTCTCAGTAGAGTTGCTGCACTAAGGAATACTTAGGTGCTTCAGGAAAATGTTGGGGATTCAATAAGTGGTGCTTTTCTGTCTGAATCAATAACCCAGCTGATTTTTCAGAGAAGCAATGCTGAGGTGTAAATGCAAGGTTTGTTGTTCTTAGGATCCATCCAGGGATCACATCTGAAGGATATAGATTTTACATTAGGTTCTCCCCAGTCTGTCATTCCCTCCCCATTTTCTTATTTTGGGGGGCTGATCTTTACACTATTATTTATTGTTTGTATTGTGGCAGCACCCAGGAGCCCATCATGGACCCTGTTGTGTGAGGCTTTGTATAAACACAGAACACAAAGATGGTCCCTGCACTAAGGAGATAATACGGTTGGTGTGACAGGCAGTGGTCTCAGTACAGTAGTCTAGGCAGGATCAAGATTTTTTCAGGCATCACAGCAGAGGAGCTTTTTGAGAAGGGATTTGAAGGTGGATAATGAAGTAATTTTGTGGATCTGTGTGGGGAGCTCCTTGCAAGCATCTGGGCAGCCTGGGAGAAAGCACAAAGGAGGCTGGCATCATGGGTCAGTCAGAGGCACACAGCTGCTGTAAATGTATGGTGTCCCACATAGTCCTATTCTCTGTAACATTTCTAGTCTCTCTCTCAGAGATATCATTTCAAGGTCTGGGTTTTATTGCTACATCTCTGCTGTTGATCCCTAAGCTGACTTATCTGAGACCGTGCTGATTCCAGTGAAAGATTCACTTCTTGCCCCCATGGAGCTCCAAGACTAGATGGCTGCAAAAATTTAATGGAGTTAAACACCAGTCAGTGAAAATTGCTTGTAAGTGGCTCATTTTGTCTCTTGGAGGCTGTAACCTCTGCACCATCCCTTTGTGTGGACTAGATGTGACTGCAGCAGTAGAAGCAAAAGTTAAAAAAAAAAAAAATCTCTGTCATCTGTACTTTAGAGATGTCACATGAGGAGCATGATAATGTTATTATTTATTGATTCCAGTCAATGCCTCCATGTCCTCCAGACTGGATTACTGTAACTCTTTACTGTTCCCCAGTCTCTGCTGGATTTTTAAATCACCTCCAGTGTTTGCAGAATTGCACAACAAAGAGTAGCCTGTGCCATGAATTTTACATCATTCCCAATTGACGTCCATGGCTCCTGCTATGACAGATGATTGAATCTAATGTTGTATTAATGTTTTGCCAGGTTTTCCCTGGCCTGCTGCCAAATATTACATCGCTGTATGCTTTAGAAACACAGGCAGACTGTAGTCAGCTGGCCTGATTAGCTCCTTACATTTGTGGTTGAATTTGACTGGGTTGCTGACTCTGTCTGGCAGACTGGTGCTTTTTATACCTGGTGCTTTTGTGTTTTATGCTCCACGTCTGTGGAATTCACTGCCCCGTGGATAAAATTTGTGGTATCCCTGGTTGTTTTTAAGACCAAAACACAGATCTGCTGTGTATCTGTGATTGAACGCACAGTGAGTTTGATTTGCTTTCCTTGCCTGCATCTTCCTTTGATCATTGGAAATCTCTGTGAGGGGCTTTCATTAAGGGGACTGTAAAATAAAGTGCTTGATTATTTCTCAAGACATTTTAAATAGGTTTGGGTTTATGTGCTTGATATGTATACATGTGTGTGCGCGTGCGCACACACACAGACAAACACTCTTAAAAGAGAAAGAGCCCAAAATATCTCGAAAGGTTTCCCAATCTATTTAAGTGTTTACATTAAAATTCAGGGGCATTCCTGGTGTCACATCTTCAGTCTAAGTCCTTGATGAACTGTTCCAGCCAGTCGTTGATTCCCTTCAGTATTTTGTTTTCCTCTCTATCTCTGTGGGCCTCTCTGTAGATCTGTGCGTCTTCTGGAAAGTGTTTTTCTTTCTGACATCTGTCTCTTCTCCTCCTTTGTGTACACTGAAGTAAACAAGTCATTTAATTGTTTAACAATGTCTTTTTTCTTCTGTCAGAAATAACCTTTCCATCCCTTGGAAGATTTGCTCTCTCCCTCAAAGTCACTACCTTTGGTTCCTTCTGTAGTTGGACACATTTTTATTTACCTTAATCTCTTCTACAAAGTTCTTTGTGCTCATAAGAATATAAGAATGGCCATACTGGGTTAGACCAATGGTCCTTGTAGCCCAGTGTCCTGTCTTCTGACAAGTAGCCAATGCCAGGTGCTTCAGGGGGGAATGAACAGAACAGATAATCATCAAGTGATCCAACCTGTTGCCTATTCCCAATTTCTGGCCAACAAGAATCCCTGGCCATCTGGCTAATAGCCATTGATGGACCTATTCTTTATGAATGTATCTAGTTCTTTTTTGAACCCCATTATAGTCTTGACCTTCACAACATCTTCTGGCAAGGAGTTCCACGGGTTGACTGTGTGTTGTATGAAGAAATACTTTGTTTTGTTCATTTTAAACCTGCTGCCTATTAATTTCATTTGGTGACCCCTAGTTCTTGTGATATGAGAAGTAAATAGCACTTCCTTATTTAGTTTCTCCACACCACTCATGATTTTATAGACTTCTATCATATCCCCCCTTAGTCATCTCTTTTCCAAGTTGAAAAGTCTCAGTTTTATTAATCTCTCCTCATATGGCAGATTTTCCATACTACCCTTAATCCAGAGGTCCCCAAATTGTGGAGTCCACCTCCCTAGAGGGTGCACAGGAACATTGGGAGGGGATGGAGCAGGGCCTTGGCCTTCCCCTATGAGATGTAGGGAAGGAGTGCCACCCAGCCCTGTTCTGCCCTGAGTTCTGCTCTGGCTGTGCCCCCTAGCCGTGGCCCTTGGATTGGCCCTGGCTCTTGGCTCAGTCTCAGTCTTGATGCCTGGTCCCCGGCTGCCACCTGGGCTGCCGGAGCACTTTACGGCCACCTCAACCCTGCTCAAAGCCTTAGCCCCTGGACCTGACTGCAGCCCCCAACTGTGGCCCCAGTCCCAGACACCGCCCCTGGCCACAACTGTGGCCCCACTCCCAGCCACATCTGTTGCTCTTTTCTGTACCTTTTCTAATTCCAATATATCTTTTTTGAGATGAGGCGACAAGATCTGCATGTGGTATTCAAGATGTGCCGTGCCATAGTTTTATAAAGAGGCAATATAATATTTTCTGTCTTATTATTTATCCCTTTCCTAATGATTTCCAACATTCTGTTAGCTTTTTTGACTGCCACTACACATTGATTGGATGTTTTCAGAGAACTATCCACAATGACTCAGAGATCTCTTTATTGAATGGCAACAGCTAATTTAGATTCCATCATTTTATATGTGTAGTTAGGATTATGTTTTCCAATGTATATTACTTTGCATTTATCAACATTGAATTTCATCTGCCATTTTGTTGCCCAGTCACCCACTTTTGTAAGAGTCCTTTGTAACTCTTTGCAGTCTGCTTTGGACTTAACTATCTTGAGTAGTTTTGTATCATCTTTAAATTTGGCCACCTCACTGTTTACTCCTTTTCCAGATCATTAATGAATATGTTGAATAGTACTAGTCCCAGTACAGACCCTTTGGGGACACCACTATTTACCGCTCTCCATTCTGAAAACGGACAATTTATTCCTACCCTTTGTTTCCTATCTTTTAACCAGTTACTGATCCAGGAAAAGACCTTCTCTCTTATCCCATGACAGCTTACTTTGCTTAAGAGCCTTTGGTGAGGGACCTTGTCAAAGGCTTTCTGAAAATCTAAGTACATTATAGCCTTTGGAATGGTAGTAGATTGGTGAGGCATGATTTCCCTTTACAAAAACATGTTGACTCTTCCCCAACTAATCTTGGCCATCTATGTGTCTGATAATTCTGTTCTTTACTATAGTTTCGACCAATTTGCTTGGTAGTGAAGTTCTGCTTACCAGCCTGTAATTGCTGGAATCGCCTCTGGAGCCTTTTTTAAAAAATGATTTCACATTACCCATCTTCCAGTGATCTGGTATAGAAGTTGATTTAAATGATAAGTTACATACCACAGTTATTAGTTCTGCAATTTCACATTTGAGTTCCTTCAGAACTCTAGGGTGAATACCATCTGGTTGTGGTGACATGTTACTGTTTACTTTATCAATTTGTTCCAAAACCTCCTCTAATGCCACCTCAATCTGGGACAGTTCCTCCGATTTGTCACATAAAAAGAATGGCTCAGGTTTGGGAATCCCCCTCACATCCTCAGCCGTGCAGACCCATGCAAAGAATTCACTCAGTTTCTATGCAATAGTCTTATCTTCCTTGAGTGCTCCTTTATCATCTCAATTATCCAGTGGCCCAGTTGGTTGGTTACTTCTGATGTATTTAAAAATATTTTGCTGTTACTTTTCGAGTCTTTGGCTAGCTGTTCTTCAAATTTATTTTAATCTTCCTAATTATATTTTTACACTTCACCTGCCAGAGTTTATGCTCCATCTTGCTTTTCTTACCATACTTTACAGATGCTTAACTTTTATAGTCTTCACAGTTGTTTAGTGTCCTTCTGGGTCTCCTCTTTATATGATGGTTTCTATCTTGTATCTTTCTCTATTTTTTATAAGTGTTTGATTTTTTTTGTGCTACTAATTAGAGATGGATTTGGAGCAACTGAACTTGAATACTCATGTGGATCTGAACTATCCAGGAGTTTCAATTTAATTTGTGGATCTTCTGTGCTAAGATACTGCCATTCCCTTTCAATGGATTTATTCCTAGTGGCATAACCACTGAGGACAGATCTGCTTTTCTCGCTCACCAATCTCTGTTTCCTCAATTTTCTCCACTCATTTGTATACATTATTGCAATCAATTCCATCACATGCTTGCCATGTTTTCTAGAATTACAGCATAATTTAACCTGGGATTCCAAGGACCATCCCAAGAGTTTATTTCAGAACATTCCTAATGTAGCCGCTCCTTTGACTCTTATGTATTCTCTGAAATACCAACAGGTTAGAAATTTCCATGCAGTCACCTCCCTTCTGTTTGACTGCATGATGAAAAATCTTAAGGTGGACCTATCCTTTAAAAGTTCTGCCAAAACTCAGAGTCTGGCTGCTTGACATTTAGGATATGTTTACTTTGCAGCTGGGACTATGTACAGACATGCTAATTCTGCTCAAGCTAGCACACTAAAAATAGCAGTGTAGCTGGGGTAGCATGGGTGATGCCCGAGTACATATCTGCTGGGTGGGTTTGTACTCAGGTGGTTATACTCAGCCACTGCCCATGCTTCTCCTGGCTACACGGGTATTTTTAACCCGCTAGCTCGAGCAGAACTAGTGTGTGTGTGTTGGGAAGCATATTCTCAGCTGCAGTTTAAACATGCCCCTACTTTAGATGCAGCCAAACTGTCATTTAATTTGCATGACATCCCAAAATATTTTTTGTTTGTTTCTTTGTTAAGACAGTAAAACCTCTCTCAGAGTGGCAAAACTCCTTGTTCTATATTTAAGCTGCACTTGGAGTATCGAGATGGAACATTTTGTCATGTTTGTGTTTTAATAGGAGCTCCAGTGTCCTGGAAAGCTCTGCAATAAATTTGTCTTTGTTAATTAACAAAAAATATCAAAGCAGGTGGTAACCCAGTGATGCAGATATTTCCATAAGAAGAAATATTACCTTGATATAAATTCTTTAAAAGTAGTTCTCTGGTAATCATCAGATACATGTTTAAGGTTAAAAAAAATGGGAGACTTGGCATGAAGGGTTTTCATCCCTTGAGTTCCAGGTTTAAATCCCGATCGAAATTCCTAGTAGAATGATTTGGTAGAATATCAGGGCAAAATAAGTTATGTAGCATTCAAAGCCTTGGAATTTTCTTATCTCAGAGATTCTGAGAAGAGGCTTTCAGGGTCGAGTGAGTCATTTACTTGCTCCCCAGCTCATACCTTGCGAAAGCGATGGAAGACTACAATAAACCCTTTATAACCAAGCCTTGCACGAGGAAAGCAGAATTTGCACTGCTCCTGCAACAGCTCCAGAAGACGTTCTGCCTGTGGAGGAGAAAGGCGGTATGAACAGCACGGGGGGCCACGCGTGTTATGCTGAGCAGCAAATGTTATTCACCTTTTAAAAACGAGGGCAGCATGTGCTTCCTCAAGCAGTAGGTCCCTGCGGTTCTAGCTGTCCTCTGAACTAGTGCACAAGGGAAGGGCTCCCTCTCCTCCCATTTGTGCACCCATGCAAGAACAGGCAGAACCTGGCTGTACTGCAACCTTCCACCCACAGAAGACTGCAAACCTTCACCGCACACAGAACACTGCAAACCTTCCACCCACAGCACACCCAGTGAAGAAAGGAAGTTTTGGCTAATTAAGGAGAGCAGGATCAGGCCCTTTTATATGATATCAGCCACAAAACATAATGCATGTGAACTTACTGTGTTTTCCAGTCTAAAAGGGAAAAGGTTCCCCTTTTTAGAAATAATTGGATTTAACTGGTAGTATCTAATTATTGCCTGTCATTTCATTGTATTTTAAAAGAGGGGAGAAGAAAACAATGCGTTTAAGGAAGAAATAAAAATTGCAGAAGTGAAAGAAGAGAGTCAGTGTGATCTAGAGGTACAGCACTGAACTGAGACTCAGGACACATGGCTTCTCTTCCTATCTCTACCACTGGCCTGCTGTGTGACCTTAGGCAAGTCACTGCTCTGCTTTGTGCCTCAGTTTCCCCATCTATAAAATGGCAATAACAATACTGACGTCCTTTGAAAAGGTCTTTGAGATCTACTGATGAATAACACTATATAAGAGCTTTATTAGTATTTTTATTGATAGAGTTATAATATAAATAAGAAGGGTTGTAATAGCGACTTCAAATATCAAAAATAATTATTTACATTGAATATAGCTGCCATCAAAACAATGAGAGACCACATGATGCCTGTGATGTGACAAGATGACATTATGCAGCAGTGATATTTACAGAAACACACTATTTTTTATTAAATTTGCCATGCCTTGTGGTGTTCTTCTCTATAACAAAGGTAATGGATGAGGGAACAGGAAAAGCATTTCAATTTTATTTTTAACAGATTGAGATTCAGTATTATTAATAACAGCTTTTCCCCTGAAAGCCAGGCTGCATGTCAGTTTATGAGATAGTAATAGAGATGCCAAAGTTCTCTGCCATCATGTTCAAAAGGAAATTATCAGGCAGAAAAGCCATGGGGTGAAGAAAATGAAATTATATTATCTCATGGCAATATGTTTCAGAGCTGTAATTATTGTTTGTCCTTTGCGAATATCACGAGAATTGATAAATACAATTATTTTGTTTGCCTTCCCTTGACTAAAACTTAAGGCTTAGGCTAGTCAGTGGTAGAACTAATGTATTTAAGTCTTGTATTAGTGAGAAGAGGTATTTCTCAGCTGATCCTACCCACAGTTGTTACCAGAGGTATTGCTGACTACATGAAATGCAGTAGTAAGTGCTGGCAGGTTTTAACCAAAGAAGTGGACATTGTAAGTGGATGTGATGGAACTTCCAAATAGGAACTGCACAGGTTTAAAGGATGAAACTCTGGAGGCTGAAATCTTTGTTTGTCTTTTTGCAGGGACCCCCAGAATTTGTATCCACCCGAAGTTAGTAACGCAAAGCTTCAGTACGCTGGATGGGGTCCAAAGGGGCAGCAACTGGTAAGACAGCGCAAGTGTGCAAACGAGTTTGTACAAACACATACAGTAGTAATTTTGAAAAATAGTTATAAATCGATATTGTGCCAACTAGTTCCATTTCTCTTAAAGCCATCCTTAACCGGCTGATTTCTTACAACCAACATGGCAGATGCTTGTCTTGAGCATTTATAGGATGTTGTCCCCATATTATTAAAATCCTAATCACTGAACCCTGTGGCCCCAAATTTTCAAAAGTGGGCATACTTGGGTGTGCCTGTCAGCACACAGCCAACTTATTCATGCAGAACACTCATTGCACGGGGATACACTGGCATTTTGTGCCTGCACATACTATTGCTTATGCATAATATCAAACCATACGTTTGTACACCACAGTGGGGTGAAGCCATGATCCCCTCAGCATTATTGCAATGTAAATATTTAATAACAGAAAGTATTCTCTAGGCCAGTGGTTCCCAACCTGTGACCCGGGGGCCAAAAGTGGCCCATGGAGGCATTGAAATTGGCCTGCGGATCCTTTCCCGCTGGCTGCAGAAGGGAGCTGCTGCCTGAGAACCCAGGCGGAGCTGTGCTGCCCTCCCCCTGGCTGTAGGAGGGAACATGGCAAAGCGCTCTGCCTGGGTCCCTAGGCACTGGGGTCCTTTCTGGAACCAGAGGGAAGGGAGCACTGATCTCCCATCCCCCTGGCTGCAGAAGGGACCACTGCCTAGGGACCAAGGTGGAGCTTTCAGGGCTACACGACGCATGCGGTTTCCCTGCTGCAGCCAGGGAGATGGGAGATCAGCAAGGTGGCTCCTTCCATCTGGCTGCAGTGGGGCGGTGGGTGGAAATTGGTGGCCCTTCTGGGTTGTAAAAATGATATCTGTGGCCCTCAAGCCAAAAAGGTTGGGAACCACTGCTCTAGGCAATGCCACCACAGCTTTGTTTCTCACTTATCTAGTATAATTTGTCTCCTTTCATGCAGGCTCTGCCCTGCTCCGCTCCAACCCTTCCTCAAATCCCTTCTGTTGTTCAGTCTTGCATGTTTCAGAAAGAGAAAGGGAGTTGATTTAGCAATAGCACTTGTAGCACCTGTAAAGGTTTTTTTTTAATATTCACAAATATATGTTATTTATTAATATTCTACAATAGGAAAATAAATAGATTTAATGCAAACTGTTGATTATTTGAAATACAGAAAACTAGCACTTTGTCAATAGCGACTTGAGATCCTTGATTTGATTCTCCTGGTGTCAGATGTAGAGCAAACGTCCCTACACTGGTCTGCCAATATACCTTAGGTGAGACATCCCTGCTTCACAAGAGGTTGCTGCTTCCAGGGAATGTCTCCAGATTTGCAACCCAGTAGTTATTTTGGCGGAATAAGAAGGGGACATCATCCTCTGGGGGAGCAGGGACATGGCAGGTTAAGACATTATGGGCCAGAATTTGGACAAATGTAAACAAGATCCCAAATCTGCAGGAGTGAAAAGGAGAGCCCTCATTGGAGTGCTTTGTTTAAAAAATTGTCATGGTCTCTTCGTGGCTCATGCAGGTTTCCACACCAGGAGAGATGTTCAGTCTTAGCTGTGTCAGCTCACAGCTCCTGCTGCCTTGAGATTGTCCTTTCTTAGAGCAAGAATACTCTGGCCTCATTTCCTGGTCCAAATCCAATATCTAAGCTTTTAAAGTACCAAGTGTCACCTTCTCTTGGAAGGAACAATTAAGAGGTAGCAACCACAAGTTCTGTTAATCAGGCAGTTAAGCAGTGATGGTTTTGCTTTTATAAAAAGCCTATTTTAACAGTAATAGGCTTTCATGGTGGTACAGCAGGAGGGCAAAGCTATGAATGTTTCTGATAGAGTTGTCTAAAGAACTTAATACCTCTCATGTTGAAATCGTACCTTCCAGAAGAAAATGCTTGTAGCCAGTTCTAAGGATTTCTTATCTACTAGAGGCATTTGTGCTACTCTATGTTCAAATGGACTTTTACATAGAAAATTAATCTTGAAAAGTGGCCGGGGAACCACACTTGTTTTCCACTCAGGGAAATATTCTTGCAGGCTAGCTGTCAAAATGTTGAATATGTGGCATTGCTGTGGGATGGCTTTCAAAACACTGAAGGAGCCTTCCATACGCTGCTGTGGTTCTTGACAAAGAAATGATAGCAGCCACTATTGGTGTCTAAGGCCCGGTCTACACTTACCTTCCGGATTTGGCGGCAGTCAACAGGAGATACGCAAGTGACGCAAATCACTTGCGTATATCCTGTCGACTTCGCTGCATCTGCTCTGCACGCCGTCCACACTGCGCTGCGCCAAAGGGAACAGTGTTCCCTTCAACACAGCACTATGCCACTTACCGGGGTGGTTTTCCTACGTCGAATGCTGGATCGACTAAGCAGGTCTATACAGACTGCCAGTTGATCCAGAGCAATCGATCTGATGGTGGCGAATTTGCTGCCCTCAGTGTAGACCCCATCCCATCTTCACCATTTGGGCTTGTAGGAGATGCAGGAATGACACTTGTCTTCTGCTTCACCAGAAGAGTCAGCTTTGATGCAGCTGCAGACCTAGTAGTTACTGCACAAAGAACCTAGCAATACTGATGCAAGGGTTTTCCCACATATGAAAAATGATTCGAAAAAGATTCCTCTTCTCGCAGCACATACTCACACACCCTCCCCTCACTCTGTCTCTATTGTGTGCCATTGGATGCCTTCAGTAGGTTGACTTGTGGTCATTATGGTGTGGGTTGTGCTGGTGCATATGAGGTTTGGGTTTGAGAGCGAGCTTTGCACTCCTCACTAGTGGAAACGTGGGGAGTTCACACTGATGTAATTCCACTCACTTCAGTGGAGTTGCTCCTGATTTCTACTGGAGTGGGTGAAAAGAAAATCTTGCCCTAGTGTTTTTTCCATTGATTTCAGTAAGACTGGAATCTGGGGTTTGATGCATTGAGATTGGTAGCCTTTGTCCTGGCCAGTGTAACTGCAGATATTCTTATACATAGAAAAGTCTAATCCCACTATGAGTCTTGCAAAGATATCAATAACCTCCTGCAACAGTGGGTTAATTATGTGTTGCGTTAAAACAGAAGTTTGTTTTGTCCCTTTTAAATATGTTGTCTTCTAATTTAGTTGCGTTTTTTGTCCTTGTATTCTGGGGTGGGTTAAGTAGAAGCTTTAATATATACTATTCATTTTAAATACCTCTAGCTTATTGCTCTTTTTCTTGCCAAGCTAAATAATTTTAGATTTTTAAATGTAATATGGTTGGGTTTTTTAAAAAAATACAAGTACATAAGCTTTGAGATGCACTAATATAGACTCTCCATTCAGTACAGAGAAAACAAATCAATAACATAACGAGGCATAGATGCCCAGAAAAAAAGGGCAGTTTAAAGAAGATGGAAAAAACATTCTGTGTTCATTATTCAATTTTCCAAAACTTTTTAAACTGCCCCAGTATGGAATGGTCATCTGCTTCCCAGTGTACTTAACGTCTCCTCATAAGGAACCCATCCAGACTCCAAAACCAGAGGATCTATTTTTTTCTCTTTGCAAAGGTTGGTAAGGTTCTAGAGCTACACCCAGTCTCTCTCTCTCTCATACGAAGAGGAGAACGGACTATCTGGTTGTTTATTTCACTTGACTCTGCACTATCTTCATAAACTCCATGGGCTCAGTCTTCAGCTGTGCTGCATTTATACTTGGTGCAGCTGAAAGCAGTGAAGGCATGGAGGGAAGGTGGCTGTGAGCCTCATTTCAGCTCTCCAAATCCTGGCTTGGTCAAAGGCCAAAATGCCCCTTGGAATGACTTTGATCTGCTCTAAGCTGTTTCAGCTGTAGGGCTGCAATTAGATGTTTTATCACCCAAGGTGGAAAATGTTTGTGACTCTACACACCCAGTCACTCACCCAAGGTGCATGCAAAAAACCACAACAAATAACAGTGGATTTAGCAGACCTGATTGTGATGATTTGGTGCCTAGGTGGCTGCCTCATCACCAACCCTGATCATCGGGGGCCTATTGTTACGCAGGCCACGGATTTGTCAGATCACCATCCCCTTCTTCCCACCTCCTTTCTTCTCCCCCCTACATGGGTTGCAAGGATCAGGTGACATTGGCTTTGTGTCACCTGAGGATTCCCATGTGTTGAGGGGGAAATTGTCTCCCCCTTTTGGACACCTTTCCGGCTGGTTTGTGCTGCTTCAGCGTGATAGGAGTGGAGGATCTTGCTCCAGTGGTTTATCCTTTTTGTGGCTAATTTAAAAAAATCCCTTCCTTCACATCCCTCTTAGAGAGGACCTTTCGGTCACTAACGTCTGCTCCAATGCTGTCAGCTCTTACTCTGACTTGTGTGCCTAATTATATTTGAGAGAGAGAGAGAGAGAGAGAGAGAGAGAGAGAAAGAAACCTGAAACAGAAACAAACTGAATGATCTGCATTCTTTGTAAAAATCCCCTCCCAGGAGCAATTTCTCTTTGCCCATGTTTTCTTTTGTCTTTTCCCATTGTTATCTGCCTGGTTTAGATTAAAAACTCCTTAGGGCATGGTCCTGGCTTCTTACTTGGCTGCAAAGTGCCATGGGCACCAGTGGAGCTATCTAGAGAGCAACAAATACCATACTTGAGAAAATTTACTTGAGTTACAAAGCCAAAGTACAACTATATTTCACTTCTGAACCATTGAAATAAATGCTTTGCAACAACTCTTCCTCCACTCTTTGAAAATGAAAAATCTACTAAAGTATAAAACAATCTGTGTGCTACCAGACTGCTGTAAAAATCAGGCCCTAGTCCAATACCCAGGGAGTTAATGGAAAGACTCTTATTAACTTCACTGGATGTTGGAACATGTCTCAGCTCAGAAGACTGGTGACTTAATGGGCCTGATTCTTTATCATCCTGCACCCTGTGTGATCCTTTCTGCCTGGGCAAAGTGAATGCAAAGCAGTGCTGACTTCAAATGGTAATGTGTTATGTTCACTTTCCACAGGTAACTTCCAGTAGTTACTTCCACTTCCACTAATAATGATATGTTGTTTGGTGAGTTTAAATTGATAAACTGCATTTCCCTTGGACTACTGAGATGTGATTTTCTAGAGATGTGGGGATGTTGGTGGTAGGTGGCACTGCAAGTATCATGGATAATCTGTTAATTTGTGGCATTTTTGCCTTCTTTCATTTATGCCTCTCTTTCAGGAATTCTTCCCTTCATCCCACAGATTTTGGTATCCAGACCCATCACCCTCCATCTTCCTTCTCTCTAGATTCAAGTGCTATTCTGTCTGGCACAAAAGCGCCTATAAATTGATCCTATTGGATCATTCTACTACTCTTTCTCTTGGTTTGTAGCTTTACATTTTTAGCGAGAAATTCAGAGGTCTCACACAAGACTTCAATGGTGCATAGTCCCCACGGCAATCATCTGCACAGGTGTAAATTTCCCCCTGGGTGAATTCAGTGATCTTGAAAGATGTGTGACTGACAAGCCTAAAGCCTTCTGTTTATCCACAGGACAGGTGTAGGATGAGTGGTAGTTGGCCACGCTTCTCTGCCATTGTGGTTCAGCTCTGACCTAGTGGAACCAACTTGAAGATTGAGAGCGTCACCATGGCTCAAATACACATTTAGGCACTTGAATAGAAGTGTCCAAAGAAAGCAGAGCACCTCTGGAAATTGACCACTTCTATCTGGGTACTTCAATAGGGATTTAGGTGACCAAGTTCATATGTGCATCGGTTTGAAATGTTTGCCCTAAGGTATTACTAAGGATGTGTATGGCTACTGCTATTTTGAGTAAGGCACAAGCAATAAGGTTACTGTAATAGTGCCCACAAAATGTGCCTTGACAAGATGAAAGCACTTTTCACAAGAGTTGTTTCACTCTCATTTTGAAGTCAGGTGAATTTCTGATAGCTGCTGTTTTCAGAGTTCTTCTGTGAGAATTCATAACTTCTCTATCCAAATAGATAGATATTCATGATACAGTAACATATCAGACACAGGGGGAGCAATTCTGTGGAGCTCTGTGGCCAGGAGTTATTATCCAAATGTTCTCTCTTTCTCTGATTATACTACTTATTCTAGACTGAAGAGAGATGATTTATGCTGGTGTTTCCTGTCCCATCTGTTCTATGCCGTTTCAACTGTCTTTTTAATTTGCATGAAAGATGTGGAAGGGGATTACATCTGTCCCTAGCAGCCAAGTGCTTGTTTTTTGTTTTTTGTTTTTTTTTTGCTCTGGAGTTTATTACAAATCCACAGGATGGTCAAAATTCATCCTTCCTGCACTTCCTCAGAAGTCAATGGATCTTTTCAAATGTAAGCTCCTTCGGGAAGGGGCGGTCTTTATTTTTGAGTCTTGTACAGCACTGAGTACATAGTCAGTGCTAAAGAGATAAATGATGCCGATGAAAGTTATGTTTTGAGACACAGTGTAGTAATTCCAAGAAGAAATCTCAAATTCACTGAAATTCTTATGCCAGGGGAAAAAGCAATATACATCAGCCAGTGGCATGTTAATATTTTGTAGAAGCCCTCAAGCAATGCACATTAATGCTGGGGAACAGCTCCCTGTGACTGATGGCACTGTATAGAAAGTGCAAAGTGGATAAGAGTAAAACAGGAGTTCATACATATATTGAAGAGTTGAATGACAGAAGCTACTGCACTGGACTAAGACATGCATGTTTCATTTCTCCAGATGCTGGTATTGAATTAGTTCAGCTCCGTGATACGTGTCCCAGCTAGCTGGGTTTTTCAATTGCAGAATGCTGGTTAAGTGATGGCACCTGGAACTAAACTGGACTGACTCCTCTAATTAGCTTTTTTTTCCTTTTTTTTCTTGCCTGAATTCGTGCCTGTCAGTCTAGCTTAGTTCCAGGCGGAAGTGCTGTGCAGATATCAAGCGAGAAAGACCTCTTTCACAGGAGCAAATGAATCATCTGTTGTTGCTTCTAATCCAATAGGGCCTTTGATCTGCAATGAGAGTTTAAATCCCGTCGGTGTGTTTGTCTCCAGCATTATATCATAGATTCGGCATCATTAATTTTCCATGCTGCTCTTCTCTTATGTTTTCCATTGCGATGACATCTGAATCAATACTAAGCTGCAGTCTGCCATATGCAAAGAGTCTGGTTTGGTTTGCTTGTTAGGAACAAGGAGAAAAAGGTAGCCTTTCCCAAATGGCTAAATCTGTTCTGTGTGAATGAAACATAAAGAGGCAAATCCTGAGCTTAGCAGACAGCTGATGTAGACAGGCAGGAACTTGGGCAATGAGCAGGGGTGGAGGAAAAGAGTCTCAGAATAGGCTTCTGCAGTGAAGTGATTGGAGCAGTGTACACAGTTCCTCACCCAATTCTTCTGTCAAAGGAAGGCAAGAGGATAGGTGTTAACAGTGGATCATCCAGCCTATCTCTTCCCACACCGTGCCCTGAACTCGTATTTCCTGATCCACAAGTTGAAGGAAGGGATGAGATCTGCCCTCAGTCTCTGTAGTCTCAACAAGTACATCAAATACATGAGGTTCCACATGGTTATTTTAGCAACTATTCTCTCTGCACTGAATGACAACAACTGGTTTGCAGCCCTCGTTCTTCAGAACAGTTAGTTCCCTGTGGTGATTTTTCCAAATCACAGGAGGATTCTGACATTTGTAGTGGCAGATCAGCATTGTCAGTACAATTGGCCTGTCCTCTGATCCAGAGGTATTTACCAAATGCATGTGTATGTAGCAGCGTGTCTCAGAAAAAGAGGAATTCCTGCCTTTCCATACCTGGACAATTGGTTAGTGAGAGGAAAATCCAGAGAACAAATCCCTGGCCTTGTCCAAGTCATACTACAATCATCTGAGCCTGATTTTGAACAAATGAAAGTCGACATTTATGACAGCTCAAAAAATCAAGTTCTTTGGGGCCCTATTAGACCCTAGGAGATCAAGAGCATTTCTGCTCAATAAATGATTTCAAGCAATTAGTCATCCATGCCTGGCATTCTGATCTCAACCTTCAACTACAGTCCGCACATGCCTGAACTTACTAGGTTATATTGCTGCATGCACTTACATAGTCCAGCATATGAGATTGCACCTTCATCTTCTTCAAGTGTTGAAGTTCGTCCATCCCCTGAGTTGTCAATCATTGGACAGGCTTGTCTAAATGCCTCCAGCAATCCTGGATTCTCTGCAATAGAGGGCAATTCTGAACAACGTGTGCCAGCGTGTTCCCTTTGCTTGTCCTCCACCGACCAGAACTATAGTCACAGCACCTCTGCTACAAGTAGGGGAGCACATATGGTGACATTGAACATTCCAGGCTTGCCATTGGAATAAGAAGCTTCCTTTGATATCATCATCCTGGAGTTTTGAGCTTGCCAAGTGTTTCAGGATCACATCCATGTCACAGTGGTTCGTATGCTCCCTGACAATGCCACTGCAATGTATTCTGTGAACGAGCAGGAGGAGTCCGCTCCAACCAGCTTTGTCAGGAGGCAATAAGATTTTGGCAGTTTTGCATCCAGCAGAGCATCTTTCCCATAGTCCCTCACTTACCGGAGATCCAGAATCATTTAGATGATCACCTCAGCAGAAATTTCTATCAGAATCAGGAGTTGTCTCTGAAGACCAGCGTGTTCAGATCCATCTTCACAGAATGGGGCATCTAGATTGTCGAGCAGTTTTCAATGAAAGGCAACAAGAAGTGCCATCAGTTTGGCTCTTAAGTGGGTCTTAGTCCAGGCTCGTTAACTGTCACATCCCACCTGACTAGGAGATCAACTCTGATGTATGCCTTTCCCCCATATCACTCATTCCTCAACTTATTCTCAAACTGAAGTTGGATCATGCCAAACAAATTCTTATTGCATCATCTGGGCCTAGACAATGTAGGTTCTCTGACCTACTCAGTTTATCGGTTCAGTCTCCCATATCTCTTCCTTTTTTTTCCTTATTTACTGATTCAGCATTATGGTCTAGTTTTGCATCCAGCACTAAGCAGACTGCATCTCCTGGTGTGGATGCTGCATGGCTGGATGAGAAGGAGGCATACAGTTTGGAAGCTGTTAGACAAATGCTACCCAAAATAGAAGAAAATCCTCCACTAGAGCTACCTCGTCTGCCAAGAGGATTTGGTTCTTGATTTGTTCACTAGCCTGGGGGATTCAACCAAGGCTAGCTCACATTCAGGAAATTTTGGAGTATCTGCTATACCTTCAATCCTCTAGTCTGTCTCTCAGCTCCTGGAGGGACCACTTAGTGGTGATCTCAGAAGTTCATCTTCTGATCTAAGGGAAATCAATTTTCTCAAACTCCATGGCAGCAAGATTTCGCAGAGGAAATTACTCATCTCCACCAGCTGGTGAAAGAGCCAGTTCCCTTATGGGACCTTCATACTGTGTTAGCTGCCCTTATGAGGCTTCCATTTGAGCGTCTGGTGACTTCTTCTCCATCAACTCCTGTGCCAGAAAATATCCTTTCTTGTTGTTTTAACATCTGCAAGGAGAATAAGTGAGCTGCAGTCCTTAATGGCAAAGCTGCAGACAAAGAGGACCTACAGCCACATAAACATTTTTTGTTGAAAGTGGTTTCCCAATTGCACCTTAGCAAAGTAACATACTTGCCAATATTCTTTCGGAAACCATACTCAAGGGCAGATAAACAGCAACTTCATATATTGGATGTGAGACAATGCTTGACATTTTATCTGGAGAAGACTATGCCTTTTTGTTCGTCACCCTGTGCTGTTGTCTCCTACATGGATCGAAGGAAGAGTCAGGCAGTTTCTCCACAGTTGATTTCTGGGTGGATAATTTCCTGCATTACAACAGCATATGAAGTAGTTCAGACCATGCCTCTGCAGAGATTATGGAGTTGAGCCTTCATGGCTCTCTATATAGGGCCCTGCTGACCCGCCGCCTCCACAGTTCCTTCTTACCTCCCATGATGGTGACTGGAATGCTGTTCTGTTGCTTAACAAGTGCTTCCCTCTCGAGTTGTTGACTCAAGTACCTGGAAATAGTTGGTTTAGTAGTTTTTTGTTGTTTCTGTGATATAGTTAAGTAATCCCGCTTATTGGGTTGTTAACCTCCCCTCCCTCTGGGGATGGGGTATGTCTGGCTTCAAGCCCTGTAAGTCCTGCCTGAAGCCTATGCCAAGGGATGACCCACACTCTGCCTGCCTTAGGTGCATTGGGGAGACTTATCAATGGGAGAAGTGCAAAATTTGAAGAGAATTCAAGCCCCAGGACCCAGAAGGAGCACAGTCAAAGACTGAAGTTCCTCTTAATGGAGGCCACCCTTTGTCCCATGGAACAGAGCTCCTCTGCATTAATGCACAGTGCCCCAGCCTCCATGAAAGAGCCATCAAGGAAGGATTTGGCATGGAAAGACTCTTGGCACCAGCACGCTTCCCCGGCACTGATGGGCCCTGTGCGCAGAGGTCATCGGCACTGATCCCACAAAAGAAGACTAAGATGAGCAGGGGGTGTTCTCCGACGCTTAAGTCTTCATCGGCAGAGACCAGTAAAGTGCAATCTACACCAGGCCACTTAAGCACTAAGTTTGCTTCATCAGTTCTGTTGACTCTGGGACGGAGAAGGGTCTCATTGAATGCAGAACCAGTTGACTCTCTGTGTAGAGAGAGACAGGAGGAGGACACACAGCGTCCCTCCACCCCTGAAACATTTGAGGCAGCCAGAGACATTATTGAAGAGATGGAACTGCCACCGCCTATCACCACAGTCAGGGTCCGGTACTGAAATGATCAGCAGTACTGTCTCGGACAATGTCATCGGGGGTGGCAGTGAGACGGAGCTCCTGGCTTCAAGTGTTAGGATTTCCTCACATGGTCCAGACCACCACTCAGGACCACCCATTTGAGAGACTAGCCCTTTTCTCATCTCAGACTGATGAAAAACTCCACAGTCGGAAAGATTCACAAGCCAGGCTCAAGTCTTTGGGGCCCCATACCCTAGCTTCTCAAAGAAGACCCTTAAGACCACAACCCATGCTTTGTTTCTACCAGAGCTCTTCCAGGCAGGACAATAATCGCAGGAGGGGTAGAAGGAACCACAGGTGGAGACCTCAAAATCCCTCATGCATCAGGGTCAAAAGGCAGTCCTCAGGAGGCAAGCAGAACTTTTGAAGATACTCCTGAGGATGGCATAGTATTCCATTCCCTGGATCTCTCCCCTTTATTTTTGCACTGGTTATCTGATTTTTACATGGCATAGTCCCAGATTACTTCAGACTGGTGGGTTCTTCACACTGTATAACTGGGATACTCCCTCCAGTTCTCCTCATGTCCACCCTTCCAACCCTCTTCCCCCTCCCTTTCCTCCTTCTGGTACCCCTCTCACAAGCAACTCCTTCAGCAGTAGGTGCAGGCACTCTTAGAAGTGGGAGCAGTAGAGGAGGTTCCTCGAGATTTCCAGGGAAGGGATTTTTATTCCTGTTACTTCCTAATCCCGAAGGCAAAAGGAGGGCTCCGCCCCACCTTTGACCTACAAAATCTCAAAGATACATGAAGAAGTTTAAGTTTCGCATGGTCACCCTGGCCTCAATTATCGCATCACATATGATGTGCACACATCTACTTGGAATGGACCTGAGCAACACATCTCGAAGAACAGGGAGGTAACTCTTTTTTACCAGCTGTTGTTCTTTGAGATGTGAGTGCAGACATGTATTGCATGATCCACCCTCCATCTCTTCTGCTTCAGAATCTCTACTCTTAACATTTGGTGCGAAGAAACTATGCCAGGGTGGGGTTGGGGCAGCACTGCCTTAAATATTCAAGGGAGGGACTACAGCCCTGAGGGCACAAGCACCATTCCTACAAGTCCTGCTAGGAAAAGTTCTCCTGCTTCGGTGTGCAGGGCATGCGCACACCTAAGTGGAATATATGTCTGAACCCACTTCTCAAAGAACAACAGGTAAAGTACAGGTAGGTAACTATTTTCTCCAATAGACTAGAAATATAATGCAAATTCTTTCTTTGGGTCTATGCAGAAATATTTCTAGCACCTTAGGAAGAAGCAGTTTGTTGAAGCTGGCCATTAAAATAGGTGCTTATGAAATTCCGTGTTGCCCCTTGAAAGCTGCTATTTTGCACTATGAAAATTGTCCCTTTTATCAAGATGGATAAAATGCAGGCTTAACTGTAACCGAAAGAGAATCGACTTAGTGTGTTATCATGACAGCTATTGTTGACAGAGTAGCCCGAACTGGACAAAAGAGTGAAATCTAATGGATCATTGAATAATCGCTCAAAGGCAGCAGTGGAAGCTTCACCTTCATTAAGTGCAATCAAAACCAAACAGGACAAAGCCATAGAAAGCCAAGGAAATAATCCAGTACTAGCTGCTGAATGAAATAAACAAGCTGACCTAACAGGCATAGGTGATTTCCATTTCTAATTCCTTTTTTGCACAAAATGTCAGTATATTTCCTGCTGACTTTTTAACAATCAAGTGAATTGTCCAAGATCATTTAGCAGGTCACTGGAGGAGCCCAGAGTCCCAACTCTTAGTTCTTTATGATAACCACTAGAAAATGCCCTCTTCTTAGTCAGACATTATAATGTAATCAAATGTTTTCAGTGAAACAGTGTATCATCCCACATGAAGAAATGTAATTTACGTTGGTGGCCTACATAGCCAGCACGAGTGTTAGGTTATAGAACACAAGATAATCCATCATGCAGAACTTAAAAGCACAATCAGAGTTCCATACTAACTGGTACACGTAGAGATTCACACTTCAAATAATGTAAAAAGGCAGTTATAAATTAAAATAACCATATTGGAAACTGGAACAAGGCATTTCAGCCAGCCATGGTTCTATTAACAGACATAGTATAAAACCCTCTTTTCAGTTCTGCAGAAAACAGAAGAGTCTATTTTTTAAGACATTTCCAGAACTACTCTGTTTATTTGGCTGGGCACCTCAAATTATAGGTCTGATTAGAATTCATATAGCTTATGGAACAGCTTGCCCCCAGAATAAAATGTGAAATGCACTGCAGTCTCTAATGATGAAATATTGAAAATTAAAAGAAACTTGCAAAGGCATGTGGAGAACATTAAAATAATATATACAGACTAGCCTGGGAATGCCAGGATACAAACCCTGCCTCTTCCGTGTCCATGATGGGGGAGGGAGAATTTTTGGATGGTAATGCCAGATCACAGAGTTCCATGAAATTGTTCCTACTGAATCTGATACGTGACTATGTATCAAGCATATCCATTTTGGCAGTTATGGATTCTCACGGCAGAACTTTGAAAACTGCAGTGCATTACGAATCCTTCTAATTCAAAAAGAAGTCTTAACAGCTCTTGTGAAAATGCTTTTCAGGCTGTCAGTGCAGCCAAATGCCGTGGACACAATATTAAAATGGACTTCCAGGATCTGTTGCTTGGGAAGAATAAGAGAAGATGTATTTCCTTAGAAATACCTTAGAATTGCAGGTGTTGAGGTACACCTGCTTCAGGTTTTACAGAACCTGCTTCATAGATTAATAGTGTTACCCACAGGCAATTTGTTTACCTATGTTCTTTTCCTAAAATCAAGTTATTTTTACAAAAGAAAAAAACAATCAGAAAAGCAACTATCCTATCCTCCTGCAAATCCCTCGTTAAAGCTTACTTTGCCATATAGCCTACAACTATGGCTGCTACTGGTGGTCTGCTTATTTGGCCCTATTACCTTACACACCAACCAAAAATACACTATATTCATAAATTGTGCGTACAGCTAGCCTATTAAAAATGCTCATATTACTGTTATCCTAATCTCTCTTTCCACCTGTCCCGAGGTTGATTGCTTTTACCTACCTGCTCTTTCGTGTCTTAAACTAAAATTATAACCTCTTAGGAAGAGTGACAGTCTTTTACCATATGTTAGTACAGCACTTAGCATAATGGTGCTCAGGACTGATTGGCGCCTCTCCGCACTACTGTAATACAAAAATAAATAATTATTTATTTTTATAGTGAAGAATTGATTGAATTATTTTTCACCCACTTCTAAATTCTGGTCAGGATTCTTCCCTTGGTTGCTCTTGTGCATTTGAGAGCAGACTTTGGCCTTTAAATGTCTATTATAAGAGATACTGGAAATACTGTAATGATATAATATAATATAATATAATATAATATATTGTTATAAGATAATAATAATATTACATTATATATATAAGATAATATATGTATTATAAGAGATACTGGAAATACTGTAATACTGGAAATATGAGATACTGGAAACTGATATTGAGCTAAATTGACATGGATTGTGCCCCATATGGATCTGCCATTTCTGTACTGACAAATGTTTAAACAAACAGTCTGTGCAGTAGTGCTTCCATTTGTCTTTTATAGTAACTATGCCTGGAGCCGTTTCAAGCATGGATCGCAGCTCCTAGTGTTTTGACCCCCAAGCATTTATCTCTTAACCTACAGATATTAAACACATGCAAACCTTTAAGCTCAAATGAGGAGACATGCACGATACTTCATGCACTGATCAATCTCTAATGCTGTCTTCTGGGTTTTGAAGCAACCGGGGTAGATTTCCACTGCCTTGTACTTAGAACCTGCCCTGTCCTTACCATTCACTATTAAAAGCCTTAGGGAAGGGTGAAGTCATCTTTCTCCATCCCTGAAGATTTTATTGGTACTAGTTGACCAGCCTCCACCACCACTGGTACTTTCCACCTTCAAGGTGGCTGCCAGGGCCAGACAGCTGTCTTTCACCTCACCTCATCCCCCTTCTTTTTTTTTTTTCCTGTTTGGTTATCTGAGGGGAAGATCCCCCTCCTGTCTTCATTGCCATAGGGTAGGCACTTCTCACAAATATCACTTAATGTATTTTCTCACCTATCCCTATAGATAAGGAGCTGAGGCAGAGAGAAATTAAATAATTGACCTGAGGTTACACAGAAAGTCAGTGTCAGAGCTGGGAATTCAGCCCAGATTTCATGTGACATACTTGCTCTCCTTCCTTCCCGCAGCCTCTTCCAGCATGGGCTGCACCATAGATTCCAGAAGCCCTAGTGTGACTCTGACCTGATTTTACAGTCTTCCCACCAGAGCAGGTGGGAGGTGGAGGGGAAGGAGCTAGACAGTGCTCCTGAAATCTCAGAGAATAGTTGGAGGCCTGAGGGTCTCCCAACCTCCAAGATTTTGTAGATTCACAGATTCCAAGGTCAGAAGGGACCACTGTGATCATCTATATACTCCTATACTAAAGAGGCCATACAACTTCCCCAAAGTAATTCCTAGAGCAGATCTTTTAGAGAAGCATCCAAGCTTGATCTAAAAATTGTCAGTGATGGAGAATCCACCATGGCCCTTGGCAAATTGTTCCAATGGTTAATTACTCTCATCATTAAAAATGTACACCTTCTCCAATTTTCTAACTGTGGATGCCTGGGTCAAGAAAAGTGAGGAGACTATTTCCTTTGCTTTGAAGTTGTGGCAGGGTCAGTGAGGGGCCAGGAAGGAGAGTAGGAAATTTTGCAAGATCTGTTCTGCTGTTTCAGCCATCTTGTTGGCTTGGGCTTTGGTTAACATGCCAAAACCTCATTTTCATACTAGCGCTTTCCAGATACCAATGTAAACACCAGTTTTCTAGGCATAATATGGCTCCAGAGGGACTAAAGTAAGCTGCACACTGTTCCCTCAGAAACAACTGCATTGCTCTGTATTCCCTACTTGCTAAGGAGCTCTTTAGCTACCAACTTTCAGTTAACGTAAATGCGGGTTTCAGAGCTAAATCTGTGTATGAAGAATTGTAACTTTGATCTCAGTGAAATTACCAATAGGCAACTGATCACATGGATGATTTGGATGGGACCACCAATGAAGATTCTAATCGAAGGCGTGATTATATAGTTTATAAGGAAACATAAATCCCTTCCATTGCACACTTCCAGCTTAATCTGGTATATTTCTCTTTCCTACCATGCAAAAAATTAATCATTTTGGTAAAAATAGGTAATTTCTGGAGCTGTGATGTCTTAACTCCATTTTCAAAACTTATTTTCCCCCCTCCTGTCAAAATATATTTAAAGAACAATCTTGAAAAGCTAATTGGAATTGAAAGTTGCCAGCAAGAGTCATGCTCATTAGTATTCAAGTTTGTCAGTGAAAACCCACGTTACAGTTTTGTTGTAATCTATTTGAAGAAATGATAAGATCTGGCATAATTGTGTCAAATGCCTAAAGAACAACACCAGCATCAGTATGTATTCATAGAAACTATTTGAACATCAAAAGTGGGGCTATTTTGTAGATTCAAAAGAAAAGATCCGTAAGTGAAGTACACATTAAATAATGTGTACGCAATCAGCAATAGGCTTTAGAACTGATTGTTAGTTTGATCATATAGGTTTATACTGCTGTCTTTGATGGGAGACTAGTAAAGAACAAGACGTTTTCCGTACGTTTGTAGGTTTCTTTTGTACCCCAAAGCAGAAGCATTCATGATTCTCTGATGTGCCTCAGAGTGTCTTATGGGCAATGATGGGCAAGCTAGTTCCACTCAACAACAGCTCTAAATCCGTCACCGAAATAGAACAGCAAGGAACTTTTACTCTTCATTGTTTTTCATTTTCATGGGCCTCTGTGGGTATGTCTACACTGCATTTAGACCCCTGCAGGCTGGCCTGTGCAGTTGGCTTGGACTTGTGGGGCTTGGGCTAAGAGAGGCTGTTTAGTTGTGGCGTAGATGTTCGGGTTCAAGCTGTAGCCAAAGTCCTAGGACCCACCCACCTCGCAGCATCCTGAAGCCCGGGCTTCAGCTCAAGCCTGAAGATCTACACTACAATTAAACAGCCCATTAACCCAAACCCAAATCAGCTGGCACCAGCCAGCCACAGGTCTTTAAGTGCTATGTAGATGCACCCTGTCTTTACAGGTTTTATTCTGGAGTGGAAGAGCCAAAGTACCCAAGAGAAACTATAATCAAAGGGTTTGACTGGAAGTGGGAAGTACTTGAAATCTCGAGACAGCTTGTTCTTTGTTTGAGATTTGCAGCCATGGGACCCAATCTTGCTTCAGCTGATCTCAGTGGCAAAACATCCATGGAGTTAAGTGCAAGCAGGTTCAGGCCCCAGCTTTGCAGAAAGAAGAGAGTCTGATAATTAGGTTAAAATGTCTATGGGGATAAGGACCTGGCCAAAGACTTGCAACATCTGTTTAATTCTTGACTCTGCCATAGATTTCCTGAGTGACCTTGGGCAAGTCACTTAGTGTATGTAAAAGGAGATAATACTTCCAGGCAAGGGATATGTGAGGATATATCTGTTAATACTTGAGTGGCTTTCAGATACTACAGTGAGGGAGAGCAGGAAAATAAGTACATAATGGTTACATAATTCAACTAAAAAACCTTAGAGGCCCTAACATTTTTGCTAACATATCTCTTAAAATATGTTAACAGAAGATGCTGAAGTGTTTCCTACATTATATTAGGTAAGGTATTTCCAGTAGAGATAGAGAAGTACAAGGCACTGGAAGTTGTACTGTTGTACGAGGCACTGGTAAGACATCATCTGGAATACTGTGTATAACTCTGGTCACCTATGTTTAAGAAAAATGAATTCAAACTAGAGCAGGTGCAAGAAGGGCAACTATGATGATCAGGGGAATGGAGAACCTATTTTACAAGAGGTGATTAAAAGAGCTTGGCGTAATCAGTCTGGCAAAATGAAAGCTGAAAGGCGATCTTATTGCTCCCTTTAAGTACATCAGGGGGCGGGGGGAGTAAACACAAGGGAGGGAGAAGAGCTATTTAAGATAATAGACCACCTTGGCATAAAAACAGATGGGCCATGAATGAATTTAGGCTGCACATTGTAAGAAGATTTCTATCAGAGGAGTGAGGTTCTTGAACAGAAGTAGTGGGGGCAAACAACTAGTTTTTGTATGACAGGGTTGTCTGCGATAGCTGGGACTGGACTTGATGACCCAGGAGGTCCCTTCCAATACTGTGTTCCTGTGATTTTTGATGAAGCCATGATAAATATCACTGATCCCCTTGTGGGATTGCTCACATGTGTAACTGACAAAACAAACAGTGAAAGTAAAATGCCGTCAAATGTGTGGAACATAGAAACTTTCAGAAACATTTTTCTCTAATTTTTTAGTTACAACGGTTTTATGGAAGCTGGTGTTTGTGACAGTAATAGGCAAAATATTTTCAGGCAGAAGTGTACTTTTGAAGTCGACTGTGGCCCTTTAAGGAATGTGCCCAAGGTCACACTGGTAGCTCATGGCAGAATTGGGTTTTAGCGTTTGGATCTCATGACTTCCAACCTTCTGCGATAGCCAGAGGACCAATAATTGGTTCGTCATTGTGAAATAATAACTAGAGGGAGACTGGTCTTGTGATTAAGGCACTGGACTGGGACTCAGGAGGAGCTGGTGTAATTACTGCCTCTGCCAAGTATTCCTGTGTGACCTTGGGCAAGTTGCTTAAACTCTCTGTGGCTGAGTTCCTCTTCGGTAAAATGGGGATAATAGTACTTCCGTCCCTCTCCCTTTTGTCTGTCTGTTTAAAGCATA
The DNA here is from genome assembly GCA_007922155.1 of Mesoclemmys tuberculata. Taxonomy (NCBI): domain Eukaryota; kingdom Metazoa; phylum Chordata; order Testudines; family Chelidae; genus Mesoclemmys; species Mesoclemmys tuberculata. The sequence continues at coordinate 14,651,392 of ML675603.1, forward strand.
AGCTCTTTGAGAACGGGGCTGTCTCTTTCTGTGTGTTTGTACAGCAATGAGCACTAGGGAGCCCCGATCTTGGCTGGGGCCTCGAGGTGCTACTATAATGGCAAGTAATAAACGATAACGATGACACAGACTGTATGTGTGAAACTTTCACCATGTCTGTGGGATTTGTGTGAACCTTTTCCTGGGAACTATAGAGTCCTCAGAACAATCTGCTGTTTATTCTGCCAGAAGACGCCCTCATGCAAACTAGTTTGCCAGTTTAAAAAAAAAGAGTTCTTTAGGGGGGAAAGTGAGTCAGTAGAACTAAAAATGAGAGAGAGAGATTGCAATGGAGCTAATTGTGGGGCAGAATGCTGACTTACTTGTACATTTCCTCTGACTATCAGTGGGACCTTTTAATTCAGTGTCTTTTCAGTTTATTGGAAATCTGGGGCTGAATTGAAATGGTTTTAAAATATCAGCAATACCAAGAAGTTAGGTCTATATGGTGCTGCCAAGTTCATGTAAACAGAGATCTCAAAAATGCCAAAGCCCACACATGAGATCTGGACCATGATCCTGATCCTTCAATTAGATTTGTGTGGGCAGGTCCTTAAATTGGACAGAAACTTTTTGAAGTTAGTGGGCCCCTGTGTGGGTGTGAAGGTTCTCCTCCAAATGCAGGATTAGAGCACAAATATGAGGCCCGTGTAAGGAAATAAAAAAGGAGAACAAGAAGCTTAAAATGCCATAAGGGATACCCTCTAACCTGTATGAAAAGGTCCTGGTAACATTGTCAGTAATGTAATGCAACAAGCAGCTCGAACACTAGGCTTGTGCTTGGTGGCAATAAATTTGGGTGATGTTGCTCATTCACTTGACAGGGTATACATGTTCGAAATTATAGTGGAAACAGAACATCAACTTAGAATCCTGCCCTCAAATTGGAAAATAAATAGAAGTACTAAAAAATACATAGGAGTAAATTGATTTTTCTGCCGTCCTGTGAGGAAATTGGAAATGCACTCACCTGTGTTGGGGTTTTGACAAGGACTACAGATTGTAGTGCTATAGAAAAGGGAAGGATATGAAACAGCACTGCTTAGCACCGGCTGGTAGTTTATATTAGTCTTAAAGAGATTTGTATCAATAGATTCATAGAATAGAACTTTTTGAGTATGTGACGTTTATTCTACTATTTTCATTACTAAAGCTTAATATTTTTAGTACCATGCTAAGTCCAATTCAGCAAGAAAAAGTGCACTCGGAAGCCTGAGAACAACTGCAGAAATGAAAAAAACTGAGTTTTCCATAGCCATATTCACAAAGAAGCCCTTATGTATTTTAAATGAATCATGCTATTTTGTTGCATTTGATTTAAATAGTAATACTTTTTAAAGGGGTTACATCTGAGAGTGCAGAGTCCTCATAACACTTTCCCTCATGTGGACTTCTGCTATTTTTTGGCACTCTTCTTCCTGAGGTGAGTAGGAAAAGATGGCCTAATTTTATCTCATTAGAAAACTACCGGAAGTTTCATAGTGGATCAGATTGGTCATCCATCTAACCCATTGGTTTTCAACTTTTTTTCATTTGTGGACCCCTAAAAAATTTCAAATGGACCACTTTGGAAATCTTAGACATAATCTGCAGATCCCAGGGGTCCGTGGACCACAAGTTGAAAACCACTGTTCTAGCCCAATGTTTTGTTTCCAACAGATTCCTCGGAGCAAAGTGCAAAAAATCCTGTAATAGGCAGTTCTGGAAAAAATTGCCCATAGGGAAAGTTTCTACTAATCCGTATCAGTTAGTGGTTTGCTGATGCCTAGAGGCATGAAGGGTTATATTTTTTCCAAAACTTTTGGGGGTAAATCCATTAAACTCAGTGGCAAAAATTCCATTGATTAGGGTGGAGCCAGGATTCCACTCTTGGTATTTTTTTTTAAACCCTTACTATAGTATCTGTGAATGTTTTTGTTATCGATATAAATAGATGCTCACTCCTTTGAACCCTGGCATAAGAGCGGGGTTTCATGTCCTTGATGCTACCCTGTGCCAGTGAGTTCCACAAGTTAATTATACATTCTGGGATTCGGCGGGGAGAGGGGACGACAACTCATTTTATCCATTTTAAATGTTCTGACTTTCAGTGTCATTCAATGTCCCTTTGTTCTCGAAAAGGGGTGAATAGCAATGCCCTGTCTACCAGCTCTGCCCCATTTGTTTGTTTGAGGATCTTTATTATGTCCCATCCCCTTGTTCTTCTCCACACTAGAGTAGACAGTCCTAGTCTTTACAGTCTGTCAGTGTATGGAAGTTTTTAATTGCCTCTATTTCGTGCTACCTGTCTCTAAACCCCCTCTATTTCTGCTATTTTTGGGGCGGGGGCTAAAAAGGGGGGGATAAATTGACCAGAATGGAATGCAGTATTCCAAGTGCAAGCAGCATTGGCCATGTGCATCTTAACAGTTTCCCTGATTTTTTTTTAAGCACTGAGGCTGTTTACACAGAAAAAGGAAAGGGCACCAGTAAATCATGCCTGATTCTTCTTCCATTGAACTCAATGGGAGCAAGATCAAACCATCTAATTGCCATGCCTTATGTTAGAGTTGAAATGTACTACTTTATAAAGTAAGCATAAAATAGTGTAGAACGGATGTCCATAACATTATTTTATAAATAATTCTTATCATGTACTGATGAATTCAAAGAATGTCATTATTTTAGACACATTTTCTTCTAATGTAAAAAAAAATTGAAAAAATTGTAGTAGTATTTCATAAAATCATCCAATATATCTGTAACCTGGGATATGCAGTAAGGTAAAGAAATTTCTTTTTGATGGATAACAAAAGTTCAGAAGCTTTTTCTTAATTTATAAGTTACATTATACAGAAGTCTTCCATGTGCTGCTTCAGTTATGTTTTATCTTGATTATGGTTGACATTTTCAGGGTACACGGCACTGTAGTTAAGAGGGTAATTTTAAATTCTCTATGAGGTACTGCAGTTTGGCTCTGAATTGTACGGAAGTTACTTTAGAGTCAAAATACTGCATTAATTTTCCATTGCAGCTATCTGATGTAATGTGCACACCGATAAGTGCAGCAAAGCTCTAAAAGTTGCAAAAAGTGAAGAAATATAAGCAGCACTGTGCAGAAGTGCAAAAAGATTGTTACTCAGCTTTGTTTACATTTAACTTAGATTTGTTTAAAAGTAAATAACATACAAAAAATGGCAAGCCCTTTTGTTTCAATTACTGTGAAATTCTGAACAAGGAGCATATTTCATCACTTCAGTAATTTCTTTTGATCTGGATGCTTGATTGGGTGAGCTTTGCAGAAAAGAGGAATAAATCTCAGATACAAAGGACTAAAATGGAGTCCTACTGTACAATGACAAGGCCTCCAGAATATACTGTGTTCATTACTGTTCTTCATACCATAGAAAGATATGGGAAATTATTGTCTGGGAAAGTAGCATTTTAAATCTGCAAGAGCCTGGTCCATCTCCCTTTGATGTCACTGGAAAAACTCCCATTAACTCCAGAGAGAATTGGGGTGGACCTAATGGTCAAAATAAAAGGCCAAAATTTTCAAACATGGGTGTCTAACGTTAAACCAATAGCTCCACCCGAATGTATAAGAACAGTGAGTCTGAGGACCCCATCCTCTCCTGTCGCTAGGGAGAGACGGTGTTGGCAAAATGGCCAGAGGCCAGCTGTAATCTGTCCCTTTCCCTTTTGGGGGACTCTTGTTCAGAAGAAGTGTCTTTATCTGGATTTGGAAATAACCAAGTGCAATGTGCATATTGCCATAATCTAAATAAATAGCCGTAAGTACTAACTAATAATGGTGCACAGCCCTAGGTCTTTGGTACTTACAACATCACCAAAACCCTAGACAGCTATAAACATGGCTGACTATCTTAGGCTGGGTCTCCACTGACGGTGGCAAATTCGCCACCATCGGATCGATTGCTCTGGATCGACTGAGCAGTCTGTGTAGACCCACTCAGTCAATCCAGCAAGCGACGCAGGAAAACCACCCCGGTAAGTGGCGTAGCGCTGCGTCGAAGGGAACGCTGTTCCTTTCGGCGCAGCGCAGTGTGGACGGCGCACAGAAGAGACACCGCAAAGTCGACAGGAGATACACAAGTGATTTATGTCACTTGTGTATCTCCCATCGACTGCTGCCGAATCACAAAGGGAAGTGTAGACCGGGCATTAGGTAGTTATGTGGCCCCTATTACCTTAGTATCTGAGCACCTCGCAGTCTTTAATGCATTTATCCTCCCAACACTCCAGTGAGGTAGGGAAGTGCTGTAATAAATCCCCATGTTATAAACAGGGAACTGAGGCACAAAAAGAGAGACTTCCCTGAGTTCACACAGGAAGTCTGTGGTGGAGCAGGGAACTGAATCCATGTGCCTCAAGTCCTAGGTTTGAAGCATAACTCTGTGACTCTCCTGCTTCTATTACAAAAGAGATGGGGAGTTGCTAGAGGCTGACTTATCCTGGAGAGAGCTAGGCCTGTTGTGGAGAGCAAATTAATTTTTTTAAAAACCACTCCCACACACAAGGGAATTGAAGAGCAGGTTGAGTGAAGGAAGGGAATTTGTACAGTACCCACAATGGACCTGCCCTGGACCTGCTACCTCTGCCGCTGTACTGCAGAATCCACAGAGTTCCTACAGCCCTAAGGCTGATATAAATGTGTGCAGCAGTCTTTTTCATTATTAATATTCCATAGGTTTCACTAGTACCCATGATATGTTAGTTATTTGCCAGACAGATAAAGACACAGTCCTCCAAATTAGCTGTAATCCTTTGTGCTCCTTGCTAGTTTACAATGTATCTAAGCAAAGTTTGGACACCTCTGGGCCTGATTCTGTACGTCAAGAGTAGCTCCACTGCAGTCAGTAAATGGATTTATAGCAATGGCAATGTGATCATAATCAGGCACCCTTGTTCTATGTGGCGTAGAGTTTGATTTGTTTTCGGTTTTCATGAATAAAGAATAGCTTTGATTTTTTTTTCAAAGAAGGAGAGTGCTGATTTTAGAAGTGTAAAAGAAAAATCCAGTATTCTTCTGACAGTATGTTTTTCTGTTTAGTCCTGAGTTCCTATGTGCATCTAAACTTCAGCAGGATGCAAAATTGTTAGTTAGTATAACTGTCTATGCTCAGCTCCTCTCATTTGGTTTATCTGCATACTAAAAATAAAGGCAGGAGAGGGAGAAGAATTTAGTACTTGTCGCAGCATATTTTTACTTTCAGAATATATTAATTGGATGCAGCTCTTTGTAGCTCAAAAACTCATCTAGGCTGGAAAAGAATAAAACAAGTTACAGTTTTAGTTCTACTTTTTACCCCCGGCAACTCACCATAACAGCTGCTGAAATTAAACTGGGATCTATAGTTGCTTCTGGCAGCTTTCCAACTCATCTCTGGTTGAAACATATACTGTAATAGGAGGTGAAACATGAACTGAAAGCAAATTTTTTTCCAGTTCTACCTTTTCATAAGCACAATGTAGGAAATTGCATTCTAGTATCATGGGAAAGATATTTAACATTTGTTCCAATATCATTAAATGTATAAAAAGCGCACCCTTAAATGTCTATTAAATGTCATTAACAATTTGTCTTTCTGACTAAATGGCTTTCTGCTACTTTTATTCCTTACATCTCTGCAGCCTGATAGAATTAAGTTTAAAAATATTTTTCAAAGCAGGAGTGTTATTTTTGAAAGGATGAAACTTGCTACAGAGAAAACAAAAAACATCCCTTTATTGCACTCCACAGTAATACAGAACACAGTGCATTTAGCCAGAGGTAAGGATAAAGACTGAGGCCAAGGACCAAGATTTTCAAAAATGGGTGCCTACAGTTTTGCTCTTAAGTTCATATTTAAACACCTAAATCAGTGGCCTGATTTTCAGAAGAGCCCAGCATCCACCAGGTCCTGTTGACTTAAATAGAAGCTGTGGGTGTGACACTTAGGGCTTGTCTACACGTAGACAAGCTGTACTGATACAGCTGTGCCATTGTAAAAGCGCTTGTGTAGCAGCCTTATGCCAACAGGAGAGAGCTGTCCTGTCAACATAATAAAACCACCTAAACGAGCGGTGGTAGCTATGTCAGTGGAAGAATATGCGCGTTGCTTGGGAGGGTGTTTTTTTCACGCCCCTGAGCAACAAAATTTTGCTGGCATAAGTGGTAGTGTAGGCAAGGCAGCCTAACTGCAGGCACCGTTTTTTACCCTTCTGGCCTGAGTTCTTGATTGTTCATAAGTATCAAACCTTATAAACGCATATATAAATATATATATTATATATATATAAACGCAGCAAACCTTAACTCATCCCAGGAGTGTCTATGCCAGTAGTGCTCATGCAGATAGTCCCACTGGCTGAGCAGAGCTACTTGTGTGAGTAAAGGCTTCCAGGGCAGGCCCCTTGGTCCTGACCAGTCATTGTCATTGCAGAAGGACAGACTAGATGATCACAGTGGTCCCCTCTGGCCTTGGAATCTATGAATTAAGGATCCCCTGGCACTTTTCTCAAGAGTATGTGTATTGATGTTTGTGTCCTAGCCAAATTTCAGTCTGGGTAATTACCTTCCATCAACTAAAATTACCCTGTCGTGTCAGTCGGTTGTGGCAGGAGATTTCACAGCTTTTTCAATGTGGGCCACGTGTTAATAGAGATTTTTTCTTCTGGCCTATCTTCCAAGCCATTGGTAATCACACAGCCCACTTCCCTTCCTATGCATGAGCACATGTCGTTCTTGTAGCATCTACGGCCAGCGCTTGCACTGAAATCACAATTTAAAAAGCATTTAATACATTGTCAGCTAAAGGAGAACCACCCGTCTGTGACCAGCCAGGTCTCCACACAGTACTAGCAAATGTCCTGCAGCCCGCTAGTGGTCTGTGCACCATGGTTTGGGAACTACTGGGAGGATATGGTATTCTTCACTTCTTGCCCTTTAAGCTGCAGATCATTGCTGTTTAACTGCTATATTTCAATATCTGAAGGGATGGCAATAATTTAGTAGTGAGTGAAATAATACTTACTTGTTAGGCCAGATCCTCCGCAGATTCTGTTAAAGTCAATGGAGCTGTGCCAACTTACATCAACTGAGGAGCTAGCTGCATAACTGAAAAGGCTTTGAGATCCTTTTAGTTAAAAGTTGTTGTAGAAATGTGATCTGTCACCATAGACTACTGATTGTTGTGAAAGTAATGCGCTATTTTATAATGGACTTAACAGTGTTCTTTTTTCTTTTTCCCTTCAAATTAGATATTTATCTTTGAGAATAACATCTATTACTGTGCGCATGTGGGGAAACAAGCCATCCGAGTGGTCTCCACTGGAAAGGAAGGTGTTATTTTCAATGGCCTCAGTGACTGGTTGTATGAAGGTAGGAAACAATATTTAAGGCTGCAATTAGTTTTGAGTTTAAGCTTTAGATTTGCAGAGCTGGGTAAAATTAGAAGTGAAGCATTTGACCTTTCAGGACTATGGCCCATTAGTTGGAAATTCACTTATCTGAAGTGCTGAACTGGGAATAATGTGAAAGAATGTAAGAATTGTATTTTCCAGGGCTTTCCCCCCCCTCTTTCACAGGAGATAAATCACATAGTATTAATGAACAGAACTGCTTCATTATGTAACAGCACCTGCAGTCACTCAAGGTTTCCATCAGACGTGCTTATTTTCTAATCACAGTAAGTGGTGAAGGTGTGCGGGGTCGGGCTTAAGGGTGAAAAACTAAGGAAAAAATCTCCTCTGATTTGGACCTCTGTAACCAGATGCTCTGACCCTTTTGCACCAGACCAGGAAGCACAAAGAAGCTGGGAGCTGTGCAGAGCTCGCTAGCTGAGAATTTCTCTGGCATGGGCCAGTCCTCAGCTAGCACAGAGCCAATGCAGTTGGCTTCTACTCAGAGTGGTCCTGTGTAAGAGCAGGAGGGCCATAGCTAATACACTGTTGCAATTCTGCTGTTCTCAGTTGGCAGATGATGTCCCCTTGTATGCCACTACTAGCCGGCATATTGTAGAACAGCCCCTAGTCTACGCTACACCGTACCAAAGCTAAGGCTGTTGTAGAACTGGCATCAGAAAACAGAAAACCAAAATCAGCCCTATTGCACTAATCCCTCCCAAAGTATCAGGGCCCTAAAGTATACGCACACCCCAGTGGAAATGTTTGCTCCCAATTTGTAATTGTTTATGGTATACATTGAAGTTGAAATACTTATGCATCACTTAATAGTTAACATTTTCCCTGTAATGAGACAAGGTGACGTAATATCTTTTAATGGCCCAAATTCTGTTGATGAAAGAGACACGCGTTCGAGCTCTGTGTCTCCTTAATATCCAGGGACAAACATGGCTACAACAACACTGCATTCAACATTTTCCCTGTGAAGGATTTTGCAGTTAGTCAGAGTGGCTGAGGGGATGTCGCAAAATGCTCATTTCATCTAATTTTTGCTAAAGTGATGATTTCCTTTTTTCAACTTTATAGGTCAAGTGTACATATCCCTGTTTCTTTGATAAAGAGCATCTAGTACATAAGGTCTTCTCCGAATGCAGTGTGTACAGGGCATAATGCTGACCGAAGGAGTTTAGCATGTCGTTGAACTCTAAGTGAGCAAGCTAGTACACAGTGATGCCGAAGTTATGCTGACACACATTTTTATTCAATTACTGGATTGCTCAGGTTATTTCTTAGATGACATTGACTTTCAGTGTTCTCCTTTATAATAAATGATCTTGTTAAAACTATGTTAATTTACCCAGATAATAAGTGATTCTGTGATCAAATACAGTATAAATATATAGGGCCTGGTTCTGCAACCTTGATACTCAATAGCACTTCCAAAATAACCCCACTGAAAGTTCTAGTCAGTGTGAGTAAGGGTTGAAGAATCAGCTCCATGACATCCGTTTATTTTTGGTAATTTCACTGTTATACGAAGAGCAGACTTAAGCCTTTTGTCTGTGATGCTACCTGTGTCACACACTGTGTGACTGAAAACAATTTACATTTGAATAGTAGAGTGACCAGTCCCCACGAGAAGGGTTGAGAAAAGTCCAAAGCAAAATCCCAGATGAAAACACCTCCAGAATTCAGAATCTGAGTTTTGCAGGCTGGACCTGTCTTTCTTGCCTTTTCCATAGGCCCCACACTCCTCAGGGAATTGTGAGCAGAAGAACTAGGGAGCAGAGAACTCTGTGGATCTTAGGTAGCTCTGGATGGTCTCTGGTTCCCAGTTAAGTCTCAATAAATCAGCTCCATTCCACATCCCAGCATCCCCCAAACTTCCTAACTTGATCCCAGTCTCCCATCCTAACTTTGCCTCCCTGCAGTCTTTAAGGGACCTGCTGCAGTCCTTCGTAGGTCAACAGCAGCCACGAGCCTGACGTGGTCTCCACTAGGTTGTACAGATTTTAAAAGCCTGTAGGAGACATCACTGGGACTGGCGGTAGGAATCAGGATATTGATCTCTCGGGAGAAGAAAACCGATGACTGAGTGACACCAAATAGATAGTGAGCGAGCAGGATCTGCTAGGGCCAGGGCAAACCTGTGGAGTTAAGGAAGCCTGTAGGCACACTGAATTTGGGGAGGTTGGGAAGTCCAGAGGAATCTAGGAGCTCAGCAGTGCTAAAGGCATTACAGGACCCATGGAAGTTGGAGTCCAGGCATGAAATCCTGGCCCTGTTGAACTCAATGGGAGTTTTGACATCAGTTTCAGTGGAGCCAGGATTTTCCCTCGCTACCTCCGTTGTGCTGTGCTGGCATATCCCTGCTGATGGGAGACACCTTCCCACCACTAATCTGTGCTCTATGGTACTGACTCACATAATGAGCCAAACCAAAACCTTGAATCCAAACATGCCAGAATTGAAAACTAATTGAAATCTGGCCAAAGAACTCCATTTTGTATCTCAGGATAATCTCTTTTTCATAGGTTCCTATAAAAATATTTCCTCCACCTCACATGTGTAGACAGGGCAGATATTCAGGACCATATTTGTAGTTGCTTGTGCTGCTAACATCTCAGCAAGTTTTGGGGTGGATTCTGAACATATGCAAAGATCTCGCTCCATCTATGCATATAGTCAGAGAATGAGCTATGATGAAGGCTGCAGCATTGACATAAAGAATCAGTGTTCTCTTTTCCTCTTTTGTGTCAGGATATTGAGAGTCCTTTCAACCACAGGATACCTGAATTCATAGTGAACCAAAGTAGTTCTAGGTGTCCTAAGTGAAATGAGATAGCAGTCTCATTCCAGTTCCCATTTGATACATTTCTACATCACAAACAACCACACGAATTGCCGTTAGTTGGCACTTTTGTTGGAAGACTCAGTGGAGAGACAAAGCACTAAATGGCCAAGGAGAGAGAATTAATTGTTGAGAATTAATTTACTGTTTCTGAATTGCTGAGATACTACGGTGCTAGATACCATAGAAAGGTATATGAATAAATATATGCCTGTACACACACTACTCCAGTACCTATAATGACCAGTTTGTGGTGTGTAGGTGCTGTAGTTCCGGCCCATTTTATAAAGCACCAGAGAAGTTACACTGCACAAAAAAGGAGCTTTCCCATAGTGCTTCATTATGATAAAATCACTACCGGACCTTCTTTAGTCACTCTGTAACCACAGTGTTCTCTAAACGTCGGAGTCATGTATGCTGCTAGATGTGTTGCCTCCTACTGCTTGGAGAGCGTGAGGAGATTTAAAAGATTCAAGGTAGTGTCCTTCCATTGGTTGTTGTCACTGATGTTCATGACCTCTTATAATATTAGCAGCTGAGGTTCCTTTGAGCAGTCATTTGGGTTACTGTTACAATTTATGACCTACTTAATACCTTCTCCAAATGCAAAACAAAAAACTACTCAAATTGCCAATTTAAAGAATAGTATTAGAACAGACTTTTACAGGTAGTCAGTAACTATGTCAAGCAAAATTCCTACTGCCCTTTCTCAGAGCTGTTTTGCATATTAAGCTATGCAAATTGCAGCCCCAGCAATGCCATCTATTGGTGTGACACAGCTACTGGTTAATACAAATGACAGGCCCCAGAGGGACCATTTTTCTTCATAACATGATTCCTTTTGTCACAATAAAGTAGGCACCCTCTAGTATTAATCAGATGGTTTTGGTAAATCCGGAAGCAGAAGCAGCTTTAGAGTGGATTTGAAGGGGTTTTTTTCCCTGTAAAAAATGCAGAAATACATTGTGATTCACGTTAAGCATTTGCTTTTGAAAATCTGCCAAAGGGGAAAATCTTTTTTCAAGGTTCTTATGCTGAACTGTTGACTCCTGATAATATAGTGCAAAACACTCAAAATCAATCAGAGTTGATGGAGCAGCTTAATCTATTTAGTGCATTTAGCTGGAAGGTTGTAGGCTGATACATAGATTACTATAACATGAAAGGCTAGATTCAGCCTGGTTTTTGTGAATGTAACATAAACATTTCCAGTGCTTTCGTATCGTCTGATGTAACTTTTTTGCAGCCATGCTGCTTACATGTCTAATGTAAAAATGATGTGATAACACAGAAGGAGGACAGACCCACAGTCCTTCCAGATATCTTTGTTGCATGCCTGTTTAAAGTTCGGAGGCTGTAAACAAGCTGTAAACAATGAATGAATAACCACTATAGCACAGTGTGGTCTGTTCTGCATGACCACTGTCAATTTGTGTGTGTATGTTAGAAACAATGGAATTTAAAGATAATTTTTATAATAAATGGAGGCATGATTGAAAGTATTTTCTGTGACGTGGAGTGCTATTTTGACAAAAGTATTGTGCACGTCCATAAAAAATGTAGTGAATTTTAGAATGCATTGCACTCCCATGCATTTTGTTATAACACACTCTGACTGCAGTTATATATCTTAGATGCCAACTACAGAGTACCTAATAATGTCATCCACATTACTGCTAATGTTTCTTCAGAACTGTCAATATTCTTAACACCTGAAGATGTTGTCCAGAGGCCTTGTTAAGTCAGAGGATGGGGGATCCTGGGATTTAGATGTTGTTCTTCGCTCAGACTACCTGTGTGACTTTGGAAAAGTTGTAACCTCCTTGAACCTGTTTCCTCACTTGAAAACGAAGTGGTAACAATATTTCCCAACCTCACATTTTGTAAGGCTAAAAACGCTTAATTGTTTCTGAAGTGCTGAGATACCATGGTGCTAGATACCATAGAAAGGCCTATGAATAAATATATGCCTACCCACTACTGCACTACCTATAATGACCAGTTTGTGATGTGTAAGTACTGTAGTTAGGACCATTTTATAAAGCACCAGAGAAGTTACACTGCACAAAAAAGGAGCTTTCCCATGGTGCTTCATTATGATAAAATCACTACCGGACCTTCTTTAGCCACTCTATAACCACAGTGTTCTCTAAACTTCGGAGTCATTGTATGCTGCTAGATGTGTTGCCTCCTAGTGTTTGGAGAGTGTGAGGAGATTTAAAAGAGACAAGGTAGTGTAGTTCTGTTGGTGGAAGGGACAAGCTTTCAAGCTTCACAGAACTTTTCCTGAGGCCACTTTTAAACATGCGCTTCATTCATTTGTTGGCCATGCTCTGCAAGAGTGTAGGCAGAGACTTTATTTAGGCTCTTATCTAGGTCTATCTTGTTTAATATATACCATCAAATGGAACCCTTCCTTTCTGTTGTATGTATACATTTCCGTGGCTGTATAAGGTAGCGTCTCACAAAGTGACAGAAGCTGCTTTGTGAGTTGCTATATAGGGCAGTGTGACAGGATGTACCTGGTCAACAGATCTCGAGGGGTAACCAGAATGCTTCTGACTGCATTTGCTTAAGCTGGGTTTGTGGGGAGAGAGGACTGAAGAACCTTAACCATGAGATCAGGGTAAAGATAAATGAGGCCAGGTAGGAGGAGGCCCCAGGAAGAAGCAGCAGCAAACTGAAATCGAGCAGTGCATAGTTGCTACTTATATGGTACCTGGGTTGGAAAGCAGAATCGTGGGCAGACCGGGCACACGTAAAGTGGCATACACCCCAAGTAGGAGACAGGCCTTATTTTGGAACCTGAAAAAAAAACCCTAATTTAAAGGGTCTAAAGGTAGGGCCAAAGACCCTGGCGAGGGCAAATAGCCTGTTATTTATTGGCTCTTTAATATCCTAGAAGGGGTTCATTCGGACTTCGTGACTCAGCCAGTGGCACAAGCCATGGGAGACCCATGAAGGCCAGCTGGCAGAAGAGGTCAGGAGATGAGTGCTGCCTTTGACAGGCAAGCTTTGTGATTTTTAGGGACCTTGTTTTCCAGATGGAAAAATCAGATGTTGAGTTTCTTCCCACCTGGTGTTGCTGCCAAAGAGGATGATCAAGCAGCAAGCTGACCTGTGAGTCTGTCATCCAGAAACTGACATCCTCAAATAGACCGACTTGTGTTGGCTCAACTCTGAAGCTAGCCCAGATTCTCCAGGCATAACACCATGATATTGCTGTTCGTCCTAGTTGTGAGAAAGGGAGCCCCATATCTGTGTCAACTGGCAGCAGCAGCATCATAAATGTCAAACTCTTACAGACTTTTCCGCAATAAAAGGTATTTGTACCTGCAATTTACAACTAAACCTCTGTTCTTTTCTTGAGCTTCACACAAAGCAAGTGTTGTTATAGTTTATTTTTGGCTAGCAGGGTACAGAGCAAAAAAAAAAAAAAGGAATGAAAAGAACTTGTTTTACTCAGCAGTGACCTTTACATAGCCTCATAATCCTCAGTTTGCTGCATCAAATGTTGTCATTGCAAGATACTGTAACGTGACTTTGCAGTGACATCTGGTGGGAGAAGCCAGGATAACATCCTCATTAAGACTATATAGTTTATAACCATACAGGCATTTGGTGCAAGATATTGTAAAATAATCCCAATTTCTGCCCTCAAATACTTCTATGCGATTCCCACTGAATTTATGGCAACTGCATATACACAGCTTCTGGAAGAATCGTGTCTATATAATTATGCACCCTTTCCTGACTTTAAAAAGAGAATACAGGATGTAATAATGAAGTCTTTTGCCATAATTTAATCAACGTCTTGCAAAAATTAGAGAGCATATTTAATCATGTATAGTTGTCTCAGAGATGCAGTGCTTCACAGTATCTGCCAAGTCAAATAGTGTTTACTTTTAGCAGCATCTTTTATGCTTTTAGTATTTTAAGTACCTGAAGTATGTATTTTTGCCATCTAGGGTTAGGCTGGTGTCATATGAAGGATTAATACAGGAGTCTGGTAAGATCTTGACATTGGCAGCATGATAGATACTGGAAAATTATTAGAGTTTGCTGAAAATATTACCTTGATTTGTTTATATGTATGATTTTTAACTTTATAATATTAGAACTGTGAGTCCCTCTTGTCTGAAACTGAGGACTTTCACAGTCTGTTTATGCATGAAGTTGAAGAAATGCCATGCACAATGACAGCTGTAACTGTATTACTCTTAAAATTCCTGCTAGGTGTCACCAGAAAAAGAGAATGGACATTCTAATATTTCATACAAAAAGGTAAACCATAGCCAATAATTAGTAACCTTTAGTGTGATGGGGCAGGTGAAGGAAAAACAATTAGCCTGAGTCATCTCTGATGAATTATTCTCCAAAGGAATATCTGTCAAAAGTGTGTGAGCCACTATAGCCAGGGTTCCAGAGACAAGGAGAACACAGCCCCTGTGATGGAGCAAGATAATCCATTTTGAGAATGCATGCTAAGAGGCATTGGTTCCACAAGGGCAATGAATGGCAAGATATTTGAATACCTTAATTTCTTTACTCATCCAGAGCACTCTTCACCGTGGGAGACGTAAAAGTTACGCGGATCCTCCTCTAGCATAAGGAAGGAACCGTGACACTGGGCCTTTTGACTTTTTGCTTGGAGCTACCCCCAGTTATAATGCCATAAAATATGCTTCTATATGCATAGAATATGCTGGAAATCACCAGATTGCAAGAGATTTGATACTTAATGAACAGGCATGTTTTGTCATATTGTCTTAATGATGTCAGTTTAGTTCAAGGAGAGTTGCCAGTAATTCAGCCCATGACATTTTATAACTGTTTATTGAGTGGCTGACTGTTGGGCCATGATTGGGGGCCAACATTTACCATCTTTCCCCATGGCAGCAAAAACATAGCAGTGCTTGAATGATATTCTCAGAATATTTAAATGCAAAGTTTCCCCATGTTGGATGATGTACATTATTAAGGCATTGTCCATACACACTCATTATTAGGTTTATGCCACTGCAGCAACAGTTTAGCAGTTGGGGCAGATTACCCACATTTACTAGGACCTTACTCATCAGATGCATTACTTGCAGGGTAAGGTACTAATGAATGTGAAGACAGTTTCAGAATCGAGGCCTTGCTGTAATAACAAAGTGGGAATGGCAAATTAGCTCTTACCTCAAGCACAGGATTGAGGTCGGTGTCTGGGAAGACTGATCAGATTTGGGACAATCTTTCCAAAGCATTGTGAACAGTACTGTTACTGGAGGGAAAAGACAGCTCAGTCTTCACAAATCAAATTTCATCCAGTTGCACAATCAAAGGTTCTTATTGCATCAGAAGTTCCTCGTTCAATTTGATGCATTGGGTAAACTTCAATTGTCAAGGTGAGTTATGCATTATAGATTGCATCAAATAGATGGATGGGCTCCTTGCCTTTCTCAGCTGGTGAAAGCCAGTGAAGGCTTTCTGGGCCATTTACCAATGCAGATTGTGAATGCCTGCCTACAAAATGGAAAGCTTTGAAGAATTTTAAACATGCTATTACAAGGTCCTTCCTCAAAAATAGCACTAGGCAGCAACAGCCTTACCAATTTCAGCCCCCTCTCTAACCTTCCTTTTCTGGGAAGGTCATTTGGAAAATGGTTCCTGGCCAACTCAAGCCGTAACTCATATCTTCTAATTTTTTGGATTCCCATCATTTGGGCTTCAAGAGTGGCTTCTGGAATGAAAACAGCATAAATTGCCATTCATTCCTGGCATTAAAATAGGATGTGTCATGTTAAATACAAAAAGCTGAATTCTTCCTAGTAACATCAGATTAAATCTAGAGTAACTCCATTGATTTCAGTAGATTTACTGTAGATTTACAGGGTGTGACTGAGCACAGAATTTAATCCTAAAATCCTGATCAAGTCTTTCTCCCTCCCAGTAGTACTATATTATAACTTTAATGCAGTTAGCTCCTGATTCACTCCGCAGTGACAGGAGAATCAAACATACTGTGCTTGCAGATAGATAACCCAAGTAGTTAACCATTGTGATGCTTAAGTGAATTAAAAATATCCCCCAATATATTGTATTTAGATTAATCTCTAAAGAGTGAAAAATAAATCTACAGATAGGCATTTGAGACTAGTTGACATCTCTTACAGTCAAAGAAGAACTCTCCTGAAAAATATAATGTTTAAGGTTGCACAGTATGACTATTTTGGTTTCAGTGTGGTTTTAATCTCTCTGCACTAAAGTCACTTCTGTGATCCCCAAGTTAAATACAGTACTCAATATTTCTGATGATGCTTTTATTTTTGATTAATAAAATAATATACTAGCACATTTGAATACTGCCAGCAAGAGCCTGCTGTCTATCATACGGGTCTAAGTATAAAGTAAGTCCATTGAAGCCAAGCCAGTAGAATTCCTCTGGATTTGCACCAATGTAACTGCAAGCAGAATTTTGTTCCAGTATAATATTTATGGTCTCAATTCACTATAACCATAGTAGCATAGGCTGTGATTTAAACTTCAACATTATTTCTAGAAAAAGATGTATGAATGTTACATGCCCCCTTGTGGTAAACTCATAATTTTAGGAGTTTCCTTTTTTCCCCCTATAATGTTAATGATTTTTCTGAAGATGCTTGTAATAAAACAAAAGAGTAATAATCATGCAGAGAGTGGACCAGAAATTTAAGGTTTATGTTTTAAAGATACACAACATGTGGCACTACGAACAGACAAGATTTAAACTGAGAAATGCTTTCTACTTGTGCCTTTTTTTCTGCATATTGATTGTTTTTTAGCCAACTTTGATCCAAACCCCTCCTCAGGAGTTTGTGGGTGAAACATACATATTTGGTCATGCTAACTATGGAATAAATAAAGTTGAGGCATATATGTGTATAGAAAATCTATTTCAGGTAATTTTAGAAGGGTTTATAACTTCCTCTCTGCAGTGGGACTCGTGATAACTCAAAGGGTTACAAACAGAGGGTAAAATAAAAAATAAATGCATTGTATGCAAATTAAAACAGGTAATGGCTACATATGAGTTCTTGGAAAATTTTGCTGAGAGGGGTGAATGCCACCAGAGAATTGACCTGCCTATTTGTACTATAAAGTCTGTAAAATCAAAAGAGCATCCAGAAATTATGATTGAAGTTGAAAAAAAAATCTATCAGCCCAAGATTATGGAATTTGGACACAGGCACATCACTGTCCTTACTACCTAAAAATAACAATGTAGAGTGTAAGGAGCTACATCTTCAAGTCCCAAATATCATGCTAAAAACATTGAATGGAAAACCAGAGTTGGCAGTGACCTTTGAAATGCAAAAGGCAAAGTTACTATTACATGTCATCTTGGGATCAGGAGTGGCCCTGCAAAGCTGAAATTGACTGTTTACTTCTGCTGAACTGGAAGGAGGTTAAACCTTTGTATATAGAAAGTGACCTTCAAAAATTGCTGTACGAATTCCACGTATTTGACATATATTGGGTACTATAGCTGTCACCCGCATTACCTGGAAAACTTTCCAACCACACTCTGTTTGCTGTGTTTTAAAAGACAGAACAGCAGAGGAATTGAGATGACTGAGAAGTTTGGATGTTATAGAGAATGAATATTATTCAAAACGATATGTATCAAAAAACGGATGGAGTTATTTGTTTCTACGGTGACTATAAAGTGACATTAACCAGGAGATGGAGGTGACTTGGTACCTACTACCAGAAGAACTATTCAGGGTGCATGGATTCTTGAAGCAGGACCTCTTGCTGACATACCAGCAATAAATAACAGCTAAAGCATCCACAGATTATATCACCATCAACGCTTAATTAGGTTTATATTGTCATAAGTAACTACCATATGGCATAGCTTTCACACCAGCTGTTTTCCAGTCATCAGCAGATATGAGTCTACAAAGGATACTGGTGTAAAGTTATGTCGATGTTTAACAGTGATTAGAAAAATGGAGAGAATGAACACAGTTCAGAGTCTGTCTTATAACATGTTGATTAGTATCTAAAGTAAGTGGCCAGGTTGTTCAGGCTGCACTGTATCACTCTGGGGACACCAAGTGGCTGTAAACCCATTTTAACTGGCTGGTTACTCTGGGTATATGGTTGTTTTTTGTCACCAGATTGGTAACTGGAATCTAGTCCAAGAAGTTCACAGCCATATTTTTTCACTCATAAACCCCCATCCATCCTGTTGCATTTACTGTGAATACTGAAGGAATCCATCCAGCACTATCATGAGTGGAAGATGATGTAAAAGGCTTTGCCCTAACATACGTGTAAAAGTTGTAGCCATTCCTTGGACATTTGAAATTACTATTGAAATATATTTCTGCTGCATCTACAATAGGAAACCTCTGAACGAACTGTAATTTGCTTAGGTTCCTTGGCAGTGGACTGCAACCTGGATGGAGTTTCACATGGCGGCTTTTATTGTCCACCAGTGTAGAGCCAGCACCATAACTCCCAGTATCAAATGACAGTGAGTGTTAAACCAATGCTGTAATGTCTTCCTGAGTCTGCAGGCAGCCTCCTGCTGGAGTTGAAATGGGGAGGGTTTGCTGCCACTCTTGCAACATGTCCTCTCTGCTGGCATGATAGAGGCCACAGATTCCCCATATTGATTGTGAGAAAGGCCTCAGATTCCCTCAATCCAGCCTAGCAGTGTGAAGTCTTAGACCAGTAATGCTTCCTGCTCATGCTGCTTCATTCAGCCTGGAAGCAGTTCTCTCTCAAGCTGGCCAACCTGGAGCTCACTCTATCCTCAACACCCCATTTGGCAAAATTATGCCCAGATTAAAGCAAGAAGTTTTAGCTATATTTTTTAATATGTCTGGAAATGTAGTGTACATTCATCTCTGATCACAAACCATTTTAGGACCAAAAGAAGATATTCCAGTTCTAGATGCATCGAGACTCCAGTGGTGAGAAATCTAAATGATGGTCCATTTGAATGCTATCAAATAGCACTTCAACACAAAATGCTATTTTCTTTTCACCTTTGGACGATTCTGTGGCATACTGTTATGCTTACAGCCCAAAACAATGTCTAGCTGTACTTTATTTTGGTTTACTAGAGTGCTGTGCTGCTGACAGAGACACTAAATGCTTGTGTAACTTCAGCCGCCATAATAAAGGCAGCTGCTTCTACCAACCGATTTCCTCTCACCCAGTGCTGATGGGCCTAAATAAGGTAATTATGCAACAGGCGCTGTTAAAGTTTTTACAGGCATGATGTTATATCACTGTTCTGTTAGCAGCAGGATATTTCCTCAGTGTGGTATTCATGCCTGGGAGTAAATGTGTCAGAGAAGAAAATGGACACAAAGTGTATGTGTTATAATCCTGTTTATATTTCCAGCCCAGGGCAAAACTGTGCAGTATGATCAAATGCTGTTGCAGCTTGGTTTGACGTGTATACACTCAGCAGGGTATTGAAATCTCACTACAGCATAACAGCTTCATCACATCTCAGAGCATATTTCTGTTCACAAAATGCCCTGTTCTGAAGGACGAGCTGTTTTTTCCCCCCTTATTCTAATTAAGTTCCTTGTTCAGTGTCTGAAGAAAGTGACTCCTTCTGTGATTTTTTTTTAAACTGTAGTCATGTTAGATGACAGGGCCCAGATCTCAGGGCCAGGCAGAAGGGCTCAGAGAAGGAGAGTCCTGGACCCAGAGCAGGGGGACAGACGTCACGGGGGCCTCAGTAGAGAGTAGGGGAAGGGAAAAGGGACAATGCTTGGGATCACTGGGGACAGAACTTCAGTGATTGCCTAAAGAGAGGGGAATCCTGGTTTGTGAACCCAGAGGGTTACGATTGCGTTTATACCAGGGAATACGAATGAAGCCAACACAGCCGGAAAAGTGGGCGAGGCTGGGCAGTGGCATAGACATTGTGGCTGGCGAGCACACGGATTCGTTGGCACTCATGATGCCTCCCCAGTGGTGGAGCTTCCGTGCGAGTTAAAGGGAGGGCAGAGGTGGAAGTTGTATCTGCCCTCTCATTCCCCAGCACAGGAGGTTAGCTAGCACAGAGAAGTGTGACTTACATCAGTGGAGTAAATGGAAAGCCTCCATACAATGCTGATACCTGTGACAAACGTACACCCTCCTTCCACCAGCTTTGCTGAAGCTGGCCCTGAGTGTTCTTGAAATGTTCCTGCAGATGTTATGCCTTGGATTGCATTGCCGTAGATGAGTATAACCAATTAAACTTTAAATTTGTGATGCGTGAGCGGGGAATCAGAAAAAAGTGTTGTTTTGGCTAAAAATAATTAGTGTTTACATTTCAATCTGAGAAGTGTCAGCAGTTTCCCCAAAAATGCGGAAAGTGAGGGTTAAGTGGTACTTCAGAAGCAGAATATCTCTAGAATAAATTTTAATAAATCGGTATATCAGTGCCGCCTTATAACTGAAATTTTACTTTTCCATACATACAGCAATCATAGTAATTAAAGACAGGCAGGTTTGCTCCTTACAGTTGTTTGCTAACGCTTTGTGCAGTCTACCTTTAAATCTCCTATGCAACAGGTTTTTATACCACATTCCTTTCCACTCCTAATTCTTTATTTTCTCTGTGAGTCTTTGTCTTCTTTTTGTGCTTCAGGCCTTGTTCTTTTCGTGGGTCATGTTTTAATTTTTTTGTAAATCACTTAAATTAGATTTTTAAATGTTATGTTAGAGAGAATAAAGGAGACAAAGATTGAAGGAGAATGAGACACACTGTCCACATCTTGAAAGGAACACATTAATACAGGGAGGCAAAATAATGTATTGAGCAAAGAAAAATAATTCCAGTTTGGTCATCTCAATTTTGGGTTTAGTTACAGGTTTGGTGAACTTGTAATATTTCATTAATTGAAAGGGAAAAGCTACTACGTAACAGTGTTTAGCATCCTTAGAAATGCAATATAGTTTATTTGGGAAAAAACCCATTATATTTTACTAAATTTCTAGAGGAAATGGAAAGCAGCCACCTAAAAGATTGTAATGGCTACCTGCTAGGTTAATAATGAGTGTGAATAAGAGGTAATGAAACAGGAAATCAGAAATGTAACTTGTCCCCTATCCACTGATAGAAAGATGGAAGTTATACCTCCACCTTGTGGTAAGAATATTGCAAGTTAGGAAACGGCACTTTTGAACTATGCTTTAGCAGCAAGTATTTGACCTGAAGATTCCAGTGATCATAAATCTGAGTGATTATGTTGGAAAAATCTAATATGCAAATAACATCACCCTGATTAGAACTGGGAGGTAGTACGAGGAAAAATCTTGGTTTGCTCATTGATTAGTTAATGCTTTTTATCCTAATTTTAGTTCAGATCTCTACTTCCTGTATGAAATATTCATTGGAAAAGGAGAGCGAGCAGAGTGTGGAGAAGAATAAATAAATTGTTCTCTGTTTTAAGAGGAGGACATTTACAGGACTTCATGAATACAAAAGTCCATCATCATGTTATTTGTCTTTTGCAATTGTCTCCAAGCAGCTCCATGAATTTTGATTTTCTCAAGTACAGCATGTAGTTCTGGGACACTTTCCAGCTCTGTCACATTTAGAAACACAGGGTCTCTGAAGAGTCACAAAAAAGGAAAAAAAAAAAAAACAAACCCCACCACCACCAACAAACTGGAAAATTCTCTGCTTAAGAAATTGTTATGCTCTCATATATAGTGTGCTCTAAATGTCTCTTCTCTGTTTTTGTTTCTGAGAACATTAGTATAAGAAGAGGATTTGGATTTCCTAAGCATTTTATGATCCTGTGCTTTTCCTCCAACTTTAGTTCATAATCCTTTGTGCTATTACAACTGGTTGCTGTGGAACTTACTGGGATGTCAGACAATTATGATTCCAGAACCTGATCCTGATGAGCTCTTAGCAAGCCTCTTTTCATATCAGATTATTGCTGATCTCTGTATTAACGTGCATAGGCCTGGAGGACAAAGTAAACCTCTCCACTTGCACCTTCCTGAAAAAGGGACTGGCCCCAGTTGTTCACTTCCCACATGAGCTAGCCAACCTAAAGAGGGCAGGGAGGAGATGGAGCAATGGTGAGGTGTTTCCATGCTGCAGTGCTTATTGGAATTAGAGGAGCAGCTTGGTGACAGAAAAAGAAAGAAATCTTTCCTGACGTGACTTATCAGGAAATCATTACATTTTATTGCATTTATTTTGATTTTTCCAGCCCTCATCTCAGGCTGTAACCACATCACATTATTTAGAACATAACATTCAGTACATGATTTTTAAAATGTGTGTGATTATTGGACTGTCCTGTGCTAACATGGTGATTATTACGTCTGATTTTACAGCACACAGCAGCATGCTAGGCACCATGAAATAGAGAAAGAGAGACAGGATTCATCCCTCCAAGAGCTTAAAAAGATCCTTTAGACATGATGGCTGAGTTTTTGTGCCACACCACTAATAGACTAGGTACATTTTCTATAAAATAAGACATTGGAAACATTGGGGGGGGTATAGGTAATCAAGTTATCTTTCATCATTTGAATGTGCTGAATCTGAAAAAAAATAATTTACCAAGCTAAATTTTGAATATTTCACCTTCTAAATTTAAGTAAAATCGAAAACTGTATATTTCTGTGGTTTTTATTCTACTCCAAACAGTTACCATAGCTCCTGCACATTTAGACAAGCATAGCTCAACAGTCCCTACATGTGCCAACGCACCCTTTGCACTCACAGGCCCCAGTGCATGCCAGTATCGCACTTCTGTAGCTATACCATTGTGATATGCACCCTTTGAAACATCCAAAAGTAACAATCCCTGCAGAGCTTTCGGAGATTGGTTCCAGGGACATTAGCTTGGGTATCAGTTCTCCACTGTGTTTGGTCAGTTTATATCCTCTGATGATGGTAGACTGGGTTTATTGCAGTTTTCCTGCATCCACACTATGGTTTGAGAATGAGCTCTTTGATTACAAGAGCAATGTATCACTTACGAGGGGCAGTGCCTCCGGTGATCAAATGCTTGGAGAATAATACCACCTGTGCCTGTTTGCAGCTCTCCTCATCAGGTAAATTGTACATGTTGCAGACTCACTTTTCTGTTGAAATGATTGTTTCATTCTATTCATCATTTTCCCCACATTTCTTAGAAGTCCATGTTTCTCTATGAATATTGTCCAGGCAGTTTTCTTACTGTGCCCAGCAATATGGGGAACGGTATCATAGCCTGTCAGTGCATAGAAGAACAATATTGTTTCCATGTCTGCTTGAGGAACTACAGGCAGAAGCTTCTCTCGAATAGCACACACAAGGTTCTCTTTTTTAATGTTTCAGCTTTCAGCCACAACTTGCTGCGAGGCATTTTGTCATAGTATACCACTAACAGAAGAACATCAGTGTCTTGTCCTAACACAACAACACAGTCAACCTCTGTATGCATGCGGTGCAATACAGTCTTGGTGCTTGCCTCTTCATGGTCAGCTTTCAACTGACTTGTGTCCAGAGTTGGGTTTGATGATTTAACCATGCTGTCTTCTTTGAACCCTCCAGACATGACAATTGTATTGTTTTGTTTTGTGGAGTATTGGCTGGGAGTTCTTCAGAGAAGAAGCAAGCCAGATCAGCCTTATTATCAGGATGGGCCAAGAAGTCGGCCCAGCTGTTAGGAAATCTGTCCTCAATGATTTTCTGAATTGGCTTAGAAGCTTTGAAGTGTTTCTGTCATATCATTCCTTTAATAGAATCCTGTCTGTACCTGTCAAAGGTTACATCAATCCTCTTGAAATGCTGTCCAGAGTGAAGAACTGAATCAACAAAAATGTTTGCAAGGTCACAAAGTACATGAAAGAGGTTTTCCCAGTGCCATTACATGTTCTTGGCCATCAATCACCACAGAGGATGTACTTTCAAGCCTTATCTCAAGAGAACAAGGATGTGTATGGTTCAAACGTATATAACAGACTTGTTTTCAACTCCAAGATACCTGAATCTCAGGAAGAGCAAATGGAACTGGCTTTAGCTCATGACGCAATATTTTATGTAGCTCCACTGTCTTCTCACATTATAGGCACTAATGATGCTCTGTCCTCTGAGATGATCAGTCTTTATTGTGACTACATTGTCTTTGCTTTTCTTTTTTTTTTCCAGCTGCATAGTGGCAGGAAAACGTCGGTGTTCTTATCTTTTTCAGTGGGTCACAGAATTTGATATAGAGGCTTCCTTCCTTTGGCATCATGAACCTTTCCTGGACAAAGTTATTGAGTTTCTTCTGGACAAATACTTCTGCCATCAGCAGAGCTTCCTGAATTGTTTCTGTAGCCACGTCCTTCATTGCAATGTTTTGCAGTATGTTGGAGGCTGGCTAACTACTGAATAATTTGAACCTCTGAAGTGTCATTAACATTTTATTTTCATCAACATGATCATGCTGCTTTCATGCTCATGTGGATTCATAGACTCTAAGGTCAGAAGGGACCAATATGATCATCTAGTCTGACCTCCTGCACAACGCAGGCTACAGAACCTCACCCACCCACTCCTGTAATAAACCTCTAACCTATCCCTCAGTTATTAAAGTCCTCAAATCATGGCTTAAAGACTTTAAGATACAGTGAATCCACCAGCAAGTGAGCTGTGCTCCATGCTACAGAGGAAGGTGAAAACCCCCCAGAGCCTTTACCAATCTGCCCTGGGGGGCGGGGGGAATTCTTTCCCAACCCCAAATACGGCGATAAGTTAAACCCTGAGCGTGTGGGCAAGACTCACCAGCCAGACACCAAGAAAGAATTCTCTGTAATAACTCAGAACCCATCCCATCTAACATGTCTTCAGAGGCCATTGTCATATCTCCTACCAGCAGTCAAAGATCAGTCAATTGCCAGACTAGGCTGTCCCATCATAACATCCCCTCTGTAAATTTATCAAGCTCAGTTTTGAAGACAGCTAGGTTTTTTTCCCCCTGCTACAAAAGTTATTTGGACATCAAGTTCCAGACAGAACAATTATCTGGTTTGGGCTGCAATTTGGACACATAAATTATAGGAGAGAGCCCATAGGCCGAGGTCTCTCCTCACACCACCATATTTTTTTTTAACTGGTGTCATTGAGCCATTCTTGACAGTGGACTGGATCTACATGATTGAATTTGTGGTTGGAAACTTTCACAACCCAGTTGCCTCTATGGAACTCTTCAAGTACCTCCAGAGTGAGCTGGTTCATTACTGCTAAGTACACAGATCCTCATCAAGCATAATTTGTGTGGCCCTATCAGTAGAAGAACGGCAGCATTCTTTTGAAGGCATGCAGCTGAAGCTCCAAGATTCTGTCCTGTGACGCTCTGGTGAAGAGCAGGAGGATACACACCATATCCATGTACTGCCATCAGTACTGGAAATAAAGATGGTTGTCCATGTTGCTCAGCACAGATGATACCATCTCGTGACAGAAACTTGCTGATGACAGAATAGACACTTGATTATTGTAATCTTTTGCAATATCAGAGTTTGCACAATTCAGGAGTTTTTCCTTTGAGTTTCTTGTTATATAGCTGTAGATGCATCAGAGGTTGTGGTAATACAGTTGCTGCATTGTCTGTAGAGTGCTCTTGTGAGCACAAGTGGCTTTTGCATAATTTTAACCAACAATTACATGTTATATCGTTCATCTACCTAAAACTCCACTTTCAGTCCACACACTTGACAATCCAGAATCTTGTATATGCTGTCCCAGGGCTTTTAGGAAATTCACTGATGTGTGTAGACCTCCTAAGCATCAAACTTGGTTAAAGAAAGGTTTACCCCAACCAGATTTTGGACTTTCAAACTGACGTTTGAGAGAAAATGCCATATCCTGTGCTTATGCTTTCAAAGCTGACTGGCAATCATTTAGGTGTCCATTAAACTATTCTGCCAGAACATCTTCATTGAATTTTGGTTCTGCTTTATCTTCTGTGGTATTAGCAGGAAAGATGTGTTCTACATATCAGATTAGATGTGGGTCTTCTCTGACAGGCTGCATGCTGTGTGGCATTAAACATGTTTTACTCATCAAGTATATACTCATTTATATCAATGTTCTCTGCAGTGAAATGGGTAAATCTTTCTTTAACGAAGTTTGATGGGATCACTGTTCTATCTTTGTTTGTTGCCATCTTTGCCAGCTCTGTATCAGCTCAAAGTACGTCCTTGTAGCTAATACAGTGCTCAGCATTGTGAAACATTTGGACAAGTTTTTTTGATCTTGTGGCCTACTGAAGGGTGCTTCCAAGCCCAACATGTTTGGGTGTCCACTTCTTATCTCCACCCTGAACCTGTAGATGAAATCTTGTGCAATACTTAACATCCTGGCTATTTATGTGATTCCAATTTCTTATCTTCACATATTTCTACATCATGATCTTCTGTGGCCTCCTCCTCTTCCTCACCTTTTTCAGCTTCCCTTACCTCAAAGAGAGACTGGCCACCCATGAGGAATCACAAAAACATGCATACACTCTTTGGCACACAGGCTAGTGCCTATTCCTCACTGATATTTAGCCCCTCATATCCCGGGTGAGCCAGTGGATCTGAGCATAATTTTGGTGCTGTGTGCACTATTGAGAGAAATTCATATTCTAGCTTAGTCTTGTAAACTAGAATTGTTGGTAAATGCTCTTCTTCTGCACTATCTAACAATTTAGAGAAAGGGATATAATGGAATTTGACAGGAGCTAATCATGTTTGTTTCTCCGAAGCGGTTGATCAAGTAAGACAATGAACTTGTAAGAACACTCAAGACGTTAGAATAAGTTTTTCTTTTATGGTTGCCAATGAACTTGCAAATGAACTTGTGACCTCTACACCAGCTTCATTTCAGAGACAACAGTAACAAGTTCATACCTGTGAAAGTTCCAAAATAGTCTTTTTCTGCCTAACGTTTTAACTCATTACTAAACCAGACCATTGCCAAATCAGTACCACTATGAGTGGTTTCATTTTTACTTTTTGATGTTTTTCTCAAGAAAAGTATAGCAGTTTGGATGGTATTTCCCTTTTGAGGCTGTAAGGTCACTTACCCCCACTACACATACACTGAGCTCATGTTCATGCTCTCCAGCCTCAAGTATTTGTTTGGTCATTTTGAATGCTGTTATGGAAGAAAGATTTTCTTTGGAATTTCCATATGGGCAGAAAATGCAAAGATTCCAATTCACTGGGGAGACCTTGCTTCAAAGCATTCTTGAATTTTTGGTGATTGCAACACAAGATTGAGTTTGCAGTTCACCCTTCACCTTACTGGTTGATGAAGTAGGTACAATGGATTTATGGCCTCTGCTAATTTTATCTATATCTGTGTATATTATATAACTGTTTTTATGCCAAAGTAACATTTGGTTTCATTAAGAATGAAGAACTGTTAGAATTCAATCAATTGCACCCTGTTTTGGAAAGTACTGAATTTCTGTCTTGCATTGGTTGCCTCTTGTATTGTAGCCAATCCATCTTCACAAGAAGCACAAAGAGTGTCCTTTTTCACTTGTTGGAAAATAATACAGTGGTTGAAAGATACTGTTGAGGAATGCATCAGGTTCAAAACTGCCTCCATGTTTTGTCTGTGTGGAATACCTGATGATGATAAATATAATTAACAACTACCACATGAATATGAGTACATAACAAATAAATAATAAATATTTACCAGTATGTAGCTTATGCCGTGGAATCGGTATCCAAATCAAAACTCAACTTACTTCCCTTGTAAGCAAAAGTCAGCTATTTTTGAAAGAGGAGAATTTATGGAAGAAAACTATATCATACTATGTTGTATATCTTACTTTTTGTAATGCATAACAGTGAATTTAATTCCTTCACTTGTAAAAAATACCTGAAAAGTAGTTAACTTAATCTTAAATATTGTCCTTACTGCAAAACCAACAAAATTCAAATGCATATCATCACTTGACTAGAGGAAGCTGAGAGTATGATCTTCAACAGAGATCTATCCCTGAGTTTCCAGATAGCACAATATTGCAAATTAGAAACATATTACATATTTAGTACCTCTTTTTTTTATTTTCTATTAACTTTTTAAGTTGCAAATGGTAGCCATTTTCTTTTTTGTTTTTACAAATCTTAAAATCCAAAATTCAGCTGCATAAACATCATTTTCATCATTTCATCATTTTCAGATTCAACACATTCAGATTATAAAAGAAAACCTGTTTACCCAGTTTTCCCCAGAAAAGCTTTCTGTTTCATTAATACCAACTTATCTGGGATTGTAACGTAGTCTATAATAGACATAGCTCAAATCTGCAGCACTGGGGGAGGGTGGCTTTAAATCACATTTGCACCCTCCTCGTTCCAGGCTGTTCCAGGGACTGAAGAGTCCCGAGATGTAACATAGGCAGCCCTGGAGGCCTGTCTGAATTACAGCAGTCTTTCCAGGCTGCCTTGTGGTATGGGTCACAGCACTATGGAGTGTCCAGACTGCACAGCTTGCTATAACGCTGCCCCCACCCTCATCCACAACTGCAAGTGTCTTGTGTTAGACTTTACAAGGAGATGCTCAGGAGGCAGCTTTGTAGCTGTCTTCCTTAGTGTTTACGCCAAGGAAATCTACCACAGCTGGATATGGGGCTTCTCGAGCCCCTTTACACTGTTCCTGCCCTTTTACCTAGCATACAGGGATCAGATCTGGAGTGGGATTGTAGTAGGAAGGACAAGGGCAACTTCAAGAGGAGGATATGGTTACTGAGCAAAGGCTAGCACACAGCACAGAGGAGCAGAGAAGGTTTTGTAAACCTGCCATGCAACAAGGCCATTTCCCATTGCTGATAGGGAGACCTGGAAAACTTGGACAAAAATTTTCATTTTGTTAAAAAAAGAAAATGTTTTTTGCTGTTCTGTTTTTCTTCACAAATTGCATTTTCAGTGAAAATTTGGAAACTTTTTACTCTCTCCTCCTATCAGCATTGTGCTATGAGTTGCAGAGACCTGCAGCTAGATCCGGGGAGTGCACCTTAGGGATGGCCTCACAGCCTCTAGGAGTTGTGCTAGCTGGCTCCAAGCACTGTGCACAAGTGAGCATCTTGTGCTCCAAGCGGATTTGCCGCTAGTGGAAGGCCTAAAACCAGAGCTTTTGCCAGTGATATCTCGTTCAGTCCCTCTCTGATGCACACTCTGCCAAAACAAAGGTGTTTTTGGAATCCCTGACCAGATCTGAAAACTATTCTCAGGGCTAAATCTCTCCTCTGCCAAAGGGGACGCAGTTTGTACCTCCTCCTAGCGTCAGGACCCAGGGATGAATCTTGGTACTAAACTAAATATTGGGCTTGTGGTCAGTGCTTTTCTCCTCACATTTCAACTTGCCTGTTCATGCACTGTCTTCTCCTGATCTAAGCATGAAAGTTTAAATAATATTCCCTAAATATGCCTCTCATATACAGTAGGAACTGGAGCAGATCCTCAGCTAAAGTAAATTGATGCAGCTCCACAGAGATTATTTTTGACTAATGACTGGTGTCAATAGGAACAACTGACCAATGTGATTGATCATAGAGTGGGATGGTTTGGGTTCTTTTTACAATAACTTCCTTGGGAAACCTTTACACTGTGAAAAAAATTGTCTGTTTTAATGTTCTGTAAGCCAGTGGGAGCTGCAGGTGTTCAGCCCTCTGAAAATGAGGCCACTTTAATTTAGGAGCCTAAATATGAATTTTAGGTACGTACATTCAGTTTATCAGTTTAAAAATTTTGGCCCATGTGTCTTGCCAGTAACCAATGAGCTCAGGAAATCTGGCATTTGTCAGGAAAGGCTCACTTCTGTGAGTGCTTTAGAGTGTGAGAGAATGCAAGAAAGTATAATAATCTCTCAAAGGAGAAAAGGGAGCTTCAAGTGGGTTATTCTGGCTTTATTAGCGTAGCGCACACAGTACCAAATGAGAGCTGGGAGTAATAAGATTGAAATGTAGCCATAACAACAATTTTCTTTCAGTGTATTATGGTTATGTATTATTGTACAACATGATATGCTTATTGTAGAGGCCCAAGATTATCTTTAATGAACAGATCATGTAGCACAACAGTTCTGAATGGCAGGTCAGACTGAAAGAAAATTGCAAGAAGAACGGAATATTCACATGATCGAGGAAAACTTACTTGTTTTTTAGTGTTTCTTAATAGGAGAATGTTATTGATCCTGTATCACAGCCAGGCAAAAGGATAGAGGATAGCAGTGTACTTTGAAGGAAGGAGGGTGGGTCTACATTGATGGCAGCAAATTCGCTGCCGTCAGATCGATTGCTCTGGATCGACTGAGCAGTCTGTGTAGACCCGCTCAGTCAATCCAGCAAGCGACGCAGGAAAACCACCCCGGTAAGTGGCATAGGGCTGCGTCAAAGGGAACGCTGTTCCCTTCGATACAGCGTGGTGTGGACGACGCACAGAGGAGATGCCATGAAGTCGATGGGAGAGATGCAAGTGATTTACGTCACTTGTGTATCTCCCGTCAACTGCCGCCGAATCCCGAAGGTAAGTGTAGACTGTGCCTTAGTGAGAGTCTAATTAAATGACACCAGGAAGAAATATTTCAGTGTTCACCCTTTAAAGCGACACTGCAAGATCAAATTAGGCCCAAAATTTAGGGTGTTTTAAAAAAATTATTTAGGATTTTTAATTAATTTTTATAGAACATTCTGAAATTATATAGGACTCTGCAAGAAGGGGTTGATTGTTTCAGTCTTTATACCCTTTCTGTGTTATCACTGAGTCGTTCCTTGCCAGCTTCTGCTCCAAGTGCCAGGTGCATTTCTTTGATCTTGCTCTCTTTAATATAAATACGTAGCAACATGGATACTAAAAAAAGAAAAAGAAGAAGAAGAAAACCTGACCTAAACAAGACACTCCACTGCTCAAACTTCTCTCCCTGGCAATAAGGTAAGAGTACAAACAACACACGACAGATATTAGTCGCATAGTTCAATGCAGTGCTATGGTGATGAGCCTGGCATAAGAATCTATATACAACAGAACAGAATACCCATTACTGCCATTAACCCTAATGAAGCACAATGTAGTTAAAACCAACACCACTTTTGTTTCCGTTTCAGGCTGAGTGTTCTCTGTTATGATCTGTTTTCCTTGTGCCTGGGTGTAGATGGCTAGTACAGGTCTCTGAAGGATTTGTAGCAGAATAAAAGTCACTGGTGCGGGTGGGGGTGGATCCCTTGTCTCCAACATCTTGAGGGAGTTCTTTGACCACCAGACTATCAAGTCATTCCCATGCCTCTTCCCCCTTGGACCGAATGACTCTTTAAGAGCCGGCGGACACAAGCATGGGAATGACTCTGTGGACTGGTAGGTAGTGCACTCACCCAGGATGTGGGAGATGCAGGGTCTAGTCCCCCTGCTCCAGTGATGCTTTAATCATTTATCCAAAGTGCCGCGGCTTCAACAGGAGAGACTGAATGCTTCCCTACGTCATAATACTCAGTGGTTACAGCACTCCTCCTGAGCAGTGGGAGATCTCTGTTCACATCCTTTCTCTCCCTCAGACGGTGGCAGGAATTGAACCTGGCTCTCTGATAGCCTAGGTGAGTACTCTAACCAGTAGGCTAAGGGTCATAGAGTGGCTGAACACCTATCTTTCCCTTGTGTGAGAATTGTTCTGGGGTTTAGACAAGCGATCTAGACTCATGCCAGGAGGCAGCAGTGGACATGCTGAAAGGTAGAAATATAGGTGGGCAGGCACCTTTTACTGCAAAACCTTAGATGTCGAGTGATTTTAGGCACCTACAGGTTTTGGCTGGGGTTTTGTTCATTGTAGTGGTGCCAATACCACGACTTAGGCATCTAACTTCTTTTGATCATCCAAGCCTTTATCTTCTAGAAGAAGAAGGTGTATATTAAAAAGCACAAAGGGGATACATTGTATAGAGCCTAGCACTTTATCAGTATTTTAACAGCTGAAATGTGTTAACCATGGACCAAGAGATCATTTTGCTGTCTGACTTTGTCTGGCTTTCAGCTGGTAGTTTAAATCAGTAGAAGTGGTGTGCTGTTTGATGGACATTTGAAAAACAAGAAACGGTGTAAGATGGATATGTGCTCACATAGTTTTGCTACGTAAATATCTCAGGTTTTGTTTTTAAGTTGGTAGTGAAGAATTATGCTAGAAATTCATGCATAGAGGTGTTTTTGCCCTTATAAATACAAAGCTTCACTGACCAAGAATAGCACTGTGGCATCACTAACATTACTATATGTTAGGGTGGAAACTAAGGGCTGGATCCTCAGTTGGTGTAAATCAGCAAATTCAGCAGAGTTAC
Organism: Mesoclemmys tuberculata; assembly: GCA_007922155.1. Lineage (NCBI taxonomy): Eukaryota > Metazoa > Chordata > Testudines > Chelidae > Mesoclemmys > Mesoclemmys tuberculata. The sequence continues at coordinate 14,683,966 of ML675603.1, forward strand.
ACCTCTTTACACCAGTCAAGAATCAGGCCCTAAATTTGTGCTAAGCCAAGTTTTCTAAATACATAATACACAGATACAAAATTTACAGGCTATTGGTGATCAAGGAGGCTGAGGTTATAGCAATACAATATCATTATTTTTTGTAGCTTAGAAAATTGTAAATTTCTAAAATGAAAATTAATCTTTCAGTGGGTATTCCATATAAAAGTCTCTCACTACTTTCAACTGAAAATAATAAAAATTCTGTCTCATACAGTGGATCAAACATAACCTCATTGCTATTATTTTTAACACATTTTATAATATTCCAGCTGAAATCTTCTAAGCTGATGCATGATCAAAATGAAACCTCAGACCTGTCATGCTGATATGATATAACCAGAATTTGTAACTACAGAGTAGAACAGGCAGTCTCCAGGCATTAGAATTGAGTGAGAGAGAAGTATTTCTCTGAAGACATCAGAATGATAAATCATTGCAGCCATTTCTGATGTGCATTTACACATACTAAGGTATTCCCCTAGAGCCCATGACTATGTGCTGGGAACTGTCCTAAGCCTTCAGGTATTGGCTAATGGGAACATTTAGTCAGCCTGCAGCATGCTAAATTATCCCTGGGAAAAGTCTTGTTTTGAGAATATCAGAGTGATCCAGGGAAGTTTAAATGTGAACTCTGCTTAAAGTGTACACAATATTTTGTTGTCCTCTGTTGGCAGCAGTGAGGGTAGAACCCATATCCAAATGCTCCACAGATAACAACATAAATTGAAGGAGAATCAGCTTGAGCTGTTACTATAGGGGCTGGGCACATGAGTCTGCAATTTTGATTCCATCCAGTGGTACACATGCACAGCAGCCAGGCCATTGCAACAGTAATAATTTGTGTTTTTATAGTGCTTTTCATCCAGACGTCGGAAGGCACTTTAGAACCTCAGTGAAACGTCAGTGAGATGGGACAGAGAACTGATTAACTTGTTAGCAAGTGAAATAGCGTTGTTGTGTTATTTATTATTTGTTCTGCAGTATGCCTAGAGCCCTAGTCGTGGGCCAGGACCCCATTGTGCCTAGGTGATGTACAAACACAGACTCTAAAGATGGTCCCTACCCCAGAAAGTGTCCGATCTGAAATAGATACAAAGAGATGGATGGGAGAGCATAGTGAGACAGTATTGGTCAGCATGACAGGCAGTGGTCTCAGCACAACAGCAGCCCAGCCATTGTCAAGTTTTTAGCAGGTGTCACAGAAAAGGGAAAGTGGAAGGAGGACATCTGAGCTAGTTTGGTGACTGTCTATGTGGAGCAACTTCCACACATGAGGGGCGGCACAAGGGAAAGCATGGAGGTGCTTGTTTGAAAATTCAGCAAGTGGCTCATGGAGGCAACCACTGTGGCCGGATCAGAGGTGGGAGTCAGCATCTCCGTAGTGAAGGAGAGATGATAGGTAGTGTGGGATGGGCCGTGAAGGGTTTGGAAGGTGAAGACTAGTTTATTCAAAAGATAATGTAAAGTGTTGTGTAACTTCTGCATGTACAGGGTTCAGTGTCTTAGGAGAACTGTAGCAAGCCAGTCAGCAAAAGAGTGCAACAGATACATTATTTTTTAAAAGCAGTTTTCCAAAGCTAGGCTTAATCAGCAAAAATAGCATCACCGTTTGATGGGTGGGGAATTGGGGACGTGTAGATTACATTTATTCCGTGGTAGGCTGTAAACTTTATTATAATTTCAAATACTTGCCAGCTACATCTTGGGAACAATATTGGCAGGGTCTTATGCATGTCGTTTATAAACCCGTGCATCTCATTTATATGATGATGGGGGAGTTTCCCCTTATCCCCACTGACTTCTGCAAAATTCTCCGTGCTGGTTCACAACATATTCAGCTTGCTTCAGTCAAATTAAAATGCATATTTGTGTTCTTTAAAAAGTACAGGCAAGGATGATTAGTAATTGGATTCTGTTGTGTATAGAGCAGTTCAAAGTAATACTTATAATTAGGGATTTTTTAGCTTAAAATATTTAATTGCCTTCCTGGGATAGCCATTTTTGAGTACATTTTTCCCGTTTTTAGACATATTTACGCTGACAGTTTCTCTCTACTGCCAGTGCTCTAGTGTGTATGTATATTCATATGCATATAAATAGGAGTAGGAATAAAGATATTATTATGTTTGTGTGTATTGTAATTGATCCTAAAAAGAAGGATTATGGGTGGAATTTTTTGTCAATTTAAGCAAAAGTAACACAGAAAATAAGGCAGTTGGTGTATGAGCTTGAACAGCAAGATGCAAGAAAAACTCCAAACATTACCAAAAATTTAAAAACTCGGGAGTTCCTTTGCCAAGTGAATAGTTAATCTCATTTGGTATTTAATTCACTATCCAATTAAAACTCTCATTACAAGGCTCTAATTATTATAGCTTTACAGTGAAATAATCAGTTGTTAGGGAAAAGTCATCAGCACAAACTTTGGACTCTCTAAGGAAATTAAAAACTGTGATAAAGTTGGTAATATAAACTGCAGCACGCACAGGCAAGCAGTGGGTTCTCCTTGCATGAGAAATATACCTAGCCTTCTTTAAAAATCCCAGCCAGTTAATGTCAGGGGAGTAGACACCTAGATCCCCTTGGATTTGGGTGCCTTTATAACCTATATACTATCCACAATCTTTGCTCATTAACATTTCAGATCAACAGATTACAAAAATTAGTGGGCAGAGCCGTGCCTGTTTGCAACAGATCACTGATGCGCAAGATGTGGTATATGCTCTGTCCCTGGATTCATTGGGCCCCACACTGGGAGGTTCCCTGTTGGTCATTATTAGTATTGTTTGTACAGCAGTAGCACTTAGAGCCACAAATCAAGGCTCAGGGCTCTGCTCCTAAAGGTACACTGTAAAAGGATGGTCCCTGCCCCAAAGAGCTCGCAATCAAAGTCATGACAAAGTGCACCAGGCGGATGCGACAGACGAACAGAGAGGGAGGCAGAGATAGCAATACAATCAGCAGGAGGTCTCAGCTCACCTCCTTACTGAGTGTGTTTGTGGGGTTTTCAAAAGAATGGGTCTTCTGTAGAGAAGTGTGCTGCCACACTACAGGAAACAGGAACTTTGTTTTACCATGGAACAATCTATCAGACATTTTATTTGATCATTTGTATTGTGGTAGCGCCTGGGAGCCCCAGTCCAGGGCCAGCATCCCATTGTGCTAGGTGCTGTAGAAACACATAACAAAAATATGATCCTTGCCCCAAAGAGTCTGCCTCTTCTGAATGTTTGTGCAAGTGAGGGTCTCGTTTTATCACTGAGCATCATGCTGAATAGTTACTTCCCCCGGGGAGGGTGGTAGAACTGGCCCTTCAGGACCTTAGGAACCCAGACTTTCATTTTCATTCTCACCATCCCTTGTTAGATGAAAGTTTTATATTTTTGTTGTTGTTTCTTTGTTGATTCAAAATGTGTTTGCCTAGTTTTTGTAAAGAGCTATTTAAATGTCTACTCAGGGGATATACTTCAATGCAACCTTTTAGAGCATTTAGGAATTCTGTAAAATAACTGTGTTTCATCCAAGTTCGCCTAATGGAAGAGAAGTGTGCACAGAAGATTGAGTTATACTTATTGTTTTGTGAGGGGTTTTACACATTTTCTGCTCCATTCATTTGGCCTCTCTCTTGCATAGCAATAGCAGGCTTATGCCATATTACCATAGAAGCAGCAAAGCAGCAAGTGTAGAAGAAATAATAGGGGGACTCCCAAGACCTGAACAGAAGATGAATAAGAACTCTGGTCAGTTTCTGGAGTGTTTCTGTGAAATACTTCCTCCATTGCTGGGGAGCCCTGTTTTCCAACCCGCCTCTGCCTCTTTTTAGTTCCAGTTTTGCTACATAATTCATTCACAGTGAACACATCAACGCATCAAATGATTTCCAAAACTTAGGGTTCTGGCTGGCTGGTCTCTCTTATGGTATCAGGATTGCTCTGGAGTCATCAAAAGCTTTGGAGACGAGTGATGCATGAGGCATGAATGCTAGCAAAGAGGCAATATGGACTGGCCCCAGGCAGGCTCAAAAACACAAGACTTTGTTACCCTCTCTTTGCCTGCATAACTGAAAATGGGTTTATTGATTGCAAAATTGTCCATCTCTTTTTGGTACCCTGCCACATTGTTGCTGGACTTGATTGCACAGTCCATCTCCAATGAGTGAGTGTAGCTCAGGTTTAGGGCAAACACTCTTTCCTTTCCAATGTTTGCAACGATTATTGTACTAAGTTCATGTTTTCTTTTGAGGGGATTTGTGCACAGAGCTTGAAAAAGTTATATACCTCTGATCACCTCCTGTTTCCATGCTTCTTCCTTTTTCCCCTCACCACTAGGGAACAGTCCTGTAATGTGTTTCCTTAATGAATTATCTGTTGTCAAACCACATTATTCTAATGAACACAGTGAAACTATAGTAACCAATCTAGAACCTAACTATTACCTGCCGTCAGTATGATAAAAGCATGTTAGCAATGTATGTTACTATTATTTAACAAGACTGCTATTCTGGCATACTGTTATGGACTTATTCCTGATCTCCCATTTTACATTCGTATAACTCCTTTGACTTCGTTAGAGTTGCTCCTGATATACATTGCTGTTAGATCAGATGAAGTCCATAGCCTTTACTCAGGTAAAACTCTCATTTGACCAAATCCTGAATCCTTATTCAGTGTTGAAGACAATGGATGTTTTGCCTGAGTAAAGGCAGCATAACCTCTGAATGAGGGTTTCAAATGTTAGCTCATTGGGTTCTGTAGGAGTTTTGCCTTAGTAAGAGCTTCAGGACTGAATCAAGGTCTTTTGATATGCAACAATTTCCCATTTTGGGGAAACTTTGGACCTAATTGTGCATTCTTTACTGACATACATTAACACTTATAACAGGTGACCCTTTTGAAGTGAACAGGATTACCTGGGTGAGTAACTAATAAAAGTCCCATTGACTGCAGAATCAGGTTCTGTAAAGCAATGTGTGCTGCATGGCTTGTCTTGTCTTTCATATTCCTTATGAAACTTCAAGGGAGATTGCAATATTTCAGGAACAAAAGTGCCCCCACAGCAATTTTTTCATGAATTTTTGAATGTCTAATTCAGGGAGGTTTGCGATTGCTAACTTTCTCAGTATGGCACTTGCAGTAGGCACTGGTCTCTGCAGTCCATTAGTTTTCATTTGTAAAGCCTACAGGTCAGCCAGACAGAGTCTATAGCCCTTTTATTTAAAGGAAGAGGTGCCGTGAAACCTACACGATGTGAGTTTGAATAGAATAAATCTCTGTTCATAGGGAAAGCCCCTGTTTGTTTCATTGCATCGCACAGATGAGCAAATTGTATTTCCAGCCACAATGAAGCTGTTGTGTGCCGGAAGAAAGAATTCTGTGTAAGGCTTCTACTGCCTTCCAGTCAGATATGCAAACATCATTTCTGTCTCAATTAAGTCTTGAACAACTGAAAGCTTACGATATGACATTCTTGCAATGAACACCTACTACTATACGAATAAAGGTGCAAAGTAGTGCAAGTCTTCAGAGGATTTCTGCTAGCAAAAGGCTCCTACAGATTCCATACCTCTATCTCACAAGCTTTTATGGAGAATTTTCAACAAGCCATGGCTTTGTTTAATGCCAAGTGATGGGAAATTACATTCTGACTGTGCATTAGCAATACACAAGCAGACTGCTACTTTGGACTAGATTTTCCAGATGTGTATGCTGTTTTGGAATGGATATTAGAGATGAGAATGATTCACTATGAAAGCTGTAAGTAACACCCTTCCTTTCATAATTCTTTCATTGTTTTGATTGTCACCAGGTATCTTGGCAGATGAGAGACTCAGATGTTCCTAAAATATCTTCTATGCATTGATCTGGCAATAGAGATTCAAGAGAGATTTTACTGAGACAGTAATTGATTAAACCAGGAAAAGAGAGTTTATTCAGCATTGAGTGCCATCCTGAGAAACATTAGATATTAATCCATCACATGCCTGAATGTATTTAGCAGCAAACAGCTATGGATGTTGAGAATGTGAACTGACTGATCTCCACTGACAAAAAAAGTCCAAAAACAGTAGGAAGGTTCTGAAAACAGCAGAAGGGGGAAGAAATATAGGACAGACCCTAGCTCATCAGGGTCCCAATCCTGATAGGGCCCCTCCAAGTGGACTGCAATGTAAATAATAACAACATTGCATGGTGAGGGTACCATGGGGTTTTTGGAAGGAGAGTTAGATTTCAACAGAGGTGAATTACTCTGCTCCCCACAGAGAAATGTTTGGTTTCCAAATGAAATCCATGAAGAAAACTCCCCACTCCGTAATCTCTTTCCCTCCTGGAGTGGGTCTATTGACAGTATAGTTCTTGTGTGAGACAAGACTGAAAGGAACTGAGGGCCAGTGTGGAGGCACAGACACACTTCACAACCCCTGGATCTGCAGAGCTGTGGCCTGACTTTGAACTCTGTGGAATTTCAACCCCTCTCCCAAGCGAGGAGAATCTGTCCATCCCCCCATGCATACACCATGGATGGCAAAATGTGTTTCTGGCCCTTTTTTCTTTTTTGTGTTAGTTTCCATGGATGAGGAAGCTTTTAAGCCACCCTGATTACTTGCTTAGTACAGTTACACTTCAATGAAACAGTCACAGCCCAGTTCTGCCCTTCCATATGTACGCCAGTGACAGTTGCAGGATTGAGGGCAGAATTAGATTCTTAATGGATACCATCAGCATTTTCAGCCCTCAGAATGTTCGGAAAGCAAGGATGTTTGTCAGTTGCTTCTCGATAATCCTCCTTGGTGCTAATGTTCTCACATGCAACATCCCAGAGACCTGCTGTATTTTATGTAGCTGCCTCACAGTCCATTTCTGAGAACTACTGCCTCTTTTATTGTATAAAATTCAACCACATGGGAAGGCAGAAGGCTCAGAGGGTTGGCAATAGGACACATAGAGCTTTTTAGAACAGCAATTCTGAGGTGATCCAAGCCAGTGGGTGTGGAAAACCTTTACTATCTGTTGGCAGCTTGGGGGCCTCTTTGAAATGAGTTGATGATCTCAGTCTAGTACTTAGTGGACAGGTGTTCACTTTGTAAAACTGTCGTCATAGTTGGCACCGATGGCCATTCTTAGGGCTTAGAGGCTTAGGGCTATGTGGAGTCAGGATTGATTGATCAGGATTCAGGCAGGTTGAGGGGCAGTGTGGGGACATGCAGCTATCCAAGCTATACCTGTTACGTGGGCTTTCAGTCTGGCACCATTCACTTTCGATGCACATTAAAAATAAAGGCATTCGTAAACCTGTTATTTTCAAGAACAATGTAGTAAAGGCAGAAACGTTTAGTAAATATTTCTGTTCTGTATTTGGTGAAAAAACAAATAATGTAGTTTCATCCTATGGTGATAATACTTTCTCCATTGCACTAGTATCTCTGGAAGTTGTTAAAGAGAAGCTATTAAAGTTAGGCATTTTAAAATCAGCAAAGCCAGTTAACTTGCATCCAGGAGTTTTAAAATGGCTGGCTGAGGAGTTTCATGGACCATTAATGTTGATTTTCAGTAAGTCTTGGAGCACTGGGGAAGTTCTAGATGATTGGAAGAAAACTAATATGCCAGTTTTAAAAAAAGGAAAAAGGGATGACCTGGGTAATTATAGGCCTGTCAGCCTGACACTGATCTGGGGCAAGATAGTGGAGTGGCTGATATGCGACTAGATTTAATAAAGAACTAAAACATGGTAATATAACTAATACAAATCAATATAGGTTTATGGAAATAGATCCTGTCAAACTGACCTGATATCTTTTTTTGATGAGATTACAAGTTTGGCTGATAAAGGTAATATTGTTGACATAATAGACTAAGGCTGGGTCTGCACTGACGGTGGCAAATTCGCCGCCGTCAGATTGATTGCTCTGGATCGACTGAGTGGTCTGTGTAGACCCGCTCAGTCGATCCAGCAAGCGACACAGGAAAACCACCCCGGTAAGTGGCATAGCACTGTGTCGAAGGAAACATCCTAGCGCAGTGTGGACGGTGCGCAGAGGAGACCGTTGACTGCTGCCAAATTCTGAAGGTAAGCGTAGACCGGGCTTTCGACTTCTGTAAGGCATTTGACTTGGTACCACACAACATTTTAATTAAAAATCTAAAATGATATACAATTAACATGACACACATTAAATAGAATAAAAACTGGCTAACTGATATGTCTCAAAATGTAATTGTAAACAAAGAACCATCATTGTGCAGCAGGGTTGCACAGGGATCGGTTCTTTGCCCTAAGCTCTCAATAACCTGGAAGAAAACATAAAATCATCACTCATAAAGTTTGCAGATGACAGAAAGTTTCGGGGAATGGTAAATAATGAAGAGGACAAGTCACTGAGTCAGTGTGATCTGGATTGCTTGGTACACTGGTTGCAAGCAAACAATGTGTTTTAATATGGCTAAATGTATCAGTTTAGAAACAATTAATGTAGGCCATACTTACAAGATGGGGGACTGATCCTGGCAAGCAGTGACTCTGAAAAAGATTTGAGAGTCATGGAGGATAATCTGTTCCTAGTGCATCAAGGCCGTCAGATCTGAAACTCAGTGTTCTTAGTAGTCAGTATGTTCTGACCTACAATGCAGGGACCTGATAACAGTTGCCAGAACTCAACGCTCAACTTTGGCAGAGGATTCCAGTCCTGGGATCTAATAGGTAAAACACCAATGGTCCTGATTGGTTCCCTGCTTCTATTTAAACTAAGCAGAGGAACAGGGAGTCATCTGTGCAATTGAGTTTTTCCCTGTGTAGGACTGTCTTCCTTGTGCTACCTGCTCCTGCTGCCTGACTCTGACCTTGAGGTATCCAGATCTGGCCCATCTCTTGACCCTGATTCTGCCCTCTGTCCGTCTCTGACTTTCATCTCCTTGTAACCTTACCCTATCTGCCTCCTGCCACCTGACTCGCAGTCTGCCCTCTGGCCTGTCTCAGATTCTGGTATCCAGACCCATCCTGATTCCTAACTCCCATTATGTGAGACCCTCCACATTCTGGTCATGACACAGTGTAATGCTGTGACCAAAAGGTCAAAGGAAATTCTGGGATGTGTAAATAGGGTAATCTTGAGTAGGAGCACAGAAGTTGTATTACCTCTGTAAATGGCATTGGTGTGACCACTGCTGGAATATTCTGTCCAGTTCTGGTGCCCAGGGTTCAAGAAAGAAGTTGATAAATTAGAAAGGGTTCAACGATCCATGAGAATGATTAGAGCCTTAGAAAAGATGCCTTACAATGATAGACTCAAAGAGCTCGTTCTGTTCAGCTTAACAAAGAGAAGGTTACCAGGTGACTTGATTACAGTCTGTAAATACCTACATGAGGATCAAAGATTTGATAATGGGCACTTCAGTCTAGCATTGAAAAGTATAATATGATCCAATGGCTGGAAGTTGAAGTTAGACAAATTCAGTTAAAAAATGAGGCATAATTTTGTAATGGTGAGAGTAATTAACCATTGGCACAATTTACCAAGGGTCATGATGGATTCTCCATCACTGGAAATTTTTTAATTGAGGTTGGAAGTTTTTCTGAAAGATACACTCTAGCAATTATTTGGGGAACAGGAAGTCAGACTAGATGATCACAATGGTCCCTTGTGGTCTTGGAATCTATGAATCATTCACTTTAGAACTTGAGTATCTCTATTCTTTCTGTGTTAGACTTGGCAGCAAATCATGGGTTGGCATTTTTGGTGATATTCCTTATTAAAATACCTTAAGAAATTTGTGCTTTGTGTTTTTTTATGCAGAAAATAGGCTAGATCCTGCCCTCTGTTAGGGGAGGGGGAGAGAATATCAGCAGCTTCTTTGATCTGGCTCACCCTTGCTCAAATAGCAGAGCACAATCTCTCTCTAGTGCTCAGAGACATGGCCAGCTAATGTACCAGTGAAAATCAGGCCATACATATCTCTTATGGACAACAATAAGCCCTAGTCAGCTTCAGGTAGGACTACACGGTGCTTCTTAAAGCAGCAGTCAAGGGCACCCCGAAGGGCATCCGACTGATTCACGCTAAGAACTCTGTCCTGGCTGGCAAGCTCCCTCTACCAGCCAAAGTACAGCTCACACTGCACCAGCCAGGGCAGGATCTGGCAGAGCAGTGGAGACCGGGACGGTACCTAACATACAAATACGCTTAGGTGATCAGCGCCTCTCTAGGCACGCTGGCTGGGTTGACAAACCCCTGTCACTTTTCAAATGGAGGGAGTCCACACAATCCCCTGGATGAATATAGAGACTAAAGAGAACGTTTTGTGTCAAAGCAGGGGACTGGAAGGCTGCCTGAACCGAAAATAATGTGAGTTCCAAATAATTAAACTTCATGTGTAAGAGGGGATTAACGTGACATTTTCAGCCCACACCTTCCTTGTGCTTGAGGGGACGCACAGTGACCAGCTGTTCTCAGTTCCCTGAGATTATGGCTTTTAAAATCCTTAAACCTGCCACTCACATCCCGGCACAGTAAATACAGGCTGTTCATCCCACTCTGTGCCGGATAAGGACGGCCTCTTCATAACACTGCTGACACCTGGCTATGCGTTCCTCAGAGCAGGGACCTTTGTTGTTTAAAACGGGCTCTATAAAGCACACACTACACCAAAGATGCTACAGAAATTATGAATATTTATGGCCTTTTTCCAAAATGAGTCTGGCGTCCTTTAGTTCTGTGTTTGTTTTTCAGGTTCTTTAGAATGTATGTGTTTGAGAGGGAGTACATGGCACTACCAGAGCCTCCCCCTCAACTTACATAGTTGTTCAAGGGAAGGGCGGCTTGGAAGATTGGGAGAATGCCTTTTTTGGAGCTTGGGCCTTGCACACAAGGACCAGGTAGAACCCTAGCACCATGGGGTCCCGGTCTACGATTAGGCTGAAAGACAATATGGTAATACTGCTAATGATGCTCATCTGAGAAGTTTCTGTCTTTGCGCTCTTGTTACATGATGTTACTTTCCTATAATATATACGGCGTTCCTTGGCGAGTGCATTTTTTTAAAAGTTATTGAAGAATAATGCTTGATTCTGATATCATGCCAAGGTAAATGAAGGTTACTTTCGCCAAAGTCAGTGGTACTACATGAGTGTAATTGAGATCAACATATACCAATCGTATAGAAATACTATAGACAGATTGAGTCAGGCACTACATAGATACTATGTATTACCTTGACAATTTTGTATGCACAGTAGGGCCCGTTCACTGTGTAACACTAACATAAAATTATTGAGTTGGATTTATTCTTTGATTACACCAAAGTAATTGAGAGCAAAATCTAAGTGAGCATGTAGAGGGTATGACACAGTGGTCTTTGGAACCGTAATCACAATATGCCTCACTGAAGGCCTATCTGAACAACGCATTTTCTCTACCAGAAAAATTCCCTGCTTTAAGACTATAAGATGGTAATCTAGTTGGATGTGTGGTGGGTGATTTGAGATGATATAATAATTCATTTTAAAAGGATGGCACCTGTCAAATAAGCATTTGTACATGTTTGCTCTTTCAACGAAGACCCTTGGGTTTCCCTTGTCTCAGAAATCTTTGTTTTCTCTTTTTGCAGACCTTATTTCCTTTCTCTGATCTCTCTTCCTCTTATCTTCTTTTGATGATCCCTACTGACAAATCCTTTGAGTTTTCTATCCTAATATAAGATATGGCCTTTCTTAGGCTTTAATTTCCTTTTGTTTAAACTTTCTTTTTATTAACAATTTTAATAAAGCAATACAATGTTTTCAGTGCACCAAATAATTGATGATGTGAGCGTTATCTGCAATATATTTGGCAAATAAAACTACTGATTTCCTTTTATAAGCTGTCACTCTTACTTGGTTTAACACATGAGCAATCAAAGTAACAACAGAAGAAAAGGAAAGTCCCTCAGACAATTTTCCATAGTTTCTTATGGGAAAATTAATTTATACTGAGATTAATAGATCTATTGACAGCAAACAAATGTGTGGAGATAGAGAATAAAAATATTTACTTGCTGTCTGTAGGATTGCCTGTGGTCATGGCTTTCTTGGTGAATTTTTTATTTCCTACTGAAATGAGGTTTGGGACATGAATAAAATAATCGTGTAAAAGATATGGATTTCTTGAAGGGGGGAGGTAGGGAGGCAGGATAAAAACTCCTTCAACCCATTTCACACTCCTTAGAGTCCACTTCTCACCTTTTGAGATGCAAAAGGCTTTCTGCCTTCAGTAAAAAACATTGCCTTCAGTGCTGAATCATTTCCAGGGACGTTGGAATTGGGTAGTTCCATCGAATTTAAGGCTGTTGTGCCAGTTTAAACCAACTAAAGATTTGGCCTATGCAGTTTAATAAGGTTCATCATGGCATACTCCAAATTCAAATCTTTAGAAACTGTTTTGTCTGCCAGAGATGTGAGTCTATACTTTAGTTATTATAACTAAAACCAAAAACCAAAAAAAAAGGGAGAGAAATCTGGGCTTGTTTATTCACCGCAACCTTCCCTGCTGGACATGCTGATAACAGTCATAGAAATTAAGGAAGGAAAAGACCATCGGGCCAGTCCTGCATTGATTTGCACCGTCCTGCAGAAGGGCTTTGTGAATAATGGTGGGAGGACTGCATTCCATGCAAATCTCCACTCCGTGTGATGCTCCATTCTATATGCACTGGAACAAATTGAAACATGGAGGTCACCCTGGATGGACCTCCTTTCCTGCGATTCTGCCCCCTTGAAAGTTAATGTATATGGGCCACTTCTTGTGTAACTAGTCACTCCTGCTCCTTCGCAGGACTTATGGAAGATCAGCAGCTAAGGCAGAGTGGCGTTTAGGGGAGTATCTTCCCTACCCCTCATCCGCCTCAGCTGAAGCTAGGATGTCTAGCCCCCTAACATGTTAAGCTGTCTGCAGATAATTTAGAGATGTGTAAGTACCCGCAGCACAGCAGTGGCCCAGGATGTTGGCTCTTTCAAAATACAACAAACAATATGAACTGATGTTAGTGTTTAGAGCTGGTCAAAAACTTTAAACACAACTGCATGAAAAATGTCAACATTCTGAATTATTTTAATTTCTCAGGGTTCAAAGCAGAGCAATCGAGGGGAGGGGATTATTGGTGGTGGGGATAGGAGAAAGGGGATTGGATTTATGTATTTATTAGATTTTTTGTGATTTTTTTTCTATGTGTTTTTCTGTTTATCTTTTTTTCACTTTTGGGTTTTTTCTTCTATGTCCTTTTCCATTTTTTGTATATGACTAGGATGGAGGAAAGGGGGGGAAAGAATGAAGAAAAAACCCAAACATAAAAATGGAAACAGAGAAAAATGTCGCCAACAATGTTTTTTACAACAGCTCTAAGGGTGGACTGCCAGCTAAACCCACGTGCTGCAGACAGTGCTAGCTATCACCTGGAGTGAAATGACGATGACCACATTCTGTGTGGATGGCATAGGACAGGAGCTTCCTGTGAGCTTTCTCCTTTCAGTGCACTCGTGCAAGAACAGGAATAATTTGGCCCCATAGTTTCAGCTCTTGTTCAGGTTAGCCTACTCCCTTACGAGACATGAGGTAGACAGGAAGGTCTCAGTGTCACATCATGTCATTGCAGAATTGGCTTGGTAGCTGGCACCCACGACATACAGAAAGGGGTACTCTTTTCACTTCCATCTTCAACAAAGAAATTGATCATAGATGCAGCACGGCCAGGTTGGAGAGCTCACTTGGACCACCTAAAAATTCCAGGAACTTGGTCTCTGGACAACAGAGGACTACTTATGAAAGTCTTGGAACTCAGAGCCATCAGTCCTGTTTGGCATTCCTACCTGTCCTCCAAACCTCAGTAATACAAATCTTCAGACAACACAACAGCCATGCACTACATAAACAAAAAATGCTCGCTCCTTGCCCCTTTGCTTGGAAACAATTGAATTTGTGATCGGTGCCAGCAGAACATGGTAACCCTGTTGACCCTTCATCTCTCAGGAGTCAACATCAGCCCAGGAGACACCCTGAGCAGGTAATCCATGACCAATTGTGAATGGTCCCTGCACAACTCCATCATTGGAGCAGTAATCCATCATTGGGAATCTTCTATAGTAGACTTGTTTGCCAACAAGGAAAACACTGTCAGACCGTTTGCTTCAGAGGGGACCGGAGTCCAAGACCAGTGCCAGATGTCTTCCTTCTGCAGTGGAACAGTTCTATATCTTTCCAACAATTCCCCTGATTCCCATGAAGATTTCCAAGATCAACAGAGACAAAACCGTGATCATTCTCGTAGCTCCATTCTGGCCAAGGCAATTTGGGCTGACCGACCTCGCATAGATGATTATTCAGTGTTTCTTCCAGCTCTCAGACCACCTAGATCTCACATGGCCAGACCCAAAGTGACTGTGTGTTGTGTTGCCGGTGATCCTTTAGTGGTTGAGGATGATTGCTTTCACAGATCCTTTGGTAACTGAGGAGACCAATCCTGAAGAGCCGCAGACTCATTGGCAGACATTGCAATTGGTGTTGGAAGGCACAGTTGGGCCACGATTACTGCATGACAGTCGTCTGTCTTTTCTTTCTGGAGTTTTTCTGCTACTAGGACAAGGCCATTTTCTTCAAAAGTGGTTGTTCCTTCTCTGACAAGTCTTTGCCAGTAATCCCAAACGGGCTACTGTTCCCTTGGGTGTGATGTCGATGCCACAACTCATGATGTTTGTTTTGAGGGTATCTTTAAAGCATTTCTTTTAGCCTCCCCATGGCCTTTCTCCTTGGGTGAGTTGGGCATACAGCAATTGTTTTGTTAAGTGTGCATGAGGCATGTGAACACTGTGCCCACTCTACTTCAGTTGGGACTCAGAATCATAGGATGTTAGAGTTGGAAGGGACCTCAGGAGGTCATCTAGTCCAATCCCCTGATCAAAGCAGGACTATCCTCAACTAAATCATCCCAGCCAGGGTTTTGTCAAGCTGCAGCTTAAAAACCTCTAAAGATGGAGATGCCACCACCTCCCTAGGTAACCCATTCCAATGCTTCACCACCCTCACTCTACTTCATTCAGGGACAGTCAGGGCCTCAACACTGAAGATGTTGGCCTCTGTAAGGACACTGACATTAGCTCAGAGAACCTCCCACTTTACGTTGAGGATCTTCTGATATTGGATGCCAATGCCCTACTGTAGGATTAGTAACCATTCCTTATGTTTATGAGGTGATTATGAATACAAAGAATAAGGAGGCCCCAAATAAAAGTTTAATTGCCTGCTCTCTGATACTTACACACTTTGTATTCATAAATGCATTCTCTAGTTTCTAAAGCTAATTGCACTGTCTAATAATGGCAAGATCCTGGCTTTGTTTCAAGGCAAAGGTTCATGCAATTAAATCTCAGCAGCAGAGGCCTGCAAAATGGGCACTAAAACCTCACTTGGCATGTGACCTTCATCTGAACTCCTGCGTTAAGCCTGAGAGCTTGGAGAAAATGTTTGCTGAATAAAGTCATTCCTAATTAATGTGAAAATGTCAAAGATTTGTCTGCCATCCTTTTCACCCCTTTCCTTCTAATGCTTAATTATGTCTCTAATGAGCTGCTCATATAAAAAAGCCATGGGCTGTATTTTTATAGGACAATACAGGGAAAATATTCCAACAACATTTTGCCAAGAAGATCTATGCTGCTCTTGGTATTTCTTACCCTCCCTCCCAAGCTTTTACTTAGAAGGGCTTGGGGTTGTCATGAAGTTATGATTATTATTAATAGAAATAGTTGCCATCAAAGCCTTGCCTTCTATAACTGGACAGCAACCATAGCCTCACTAGTTGCAATGTCCCCTATACTTAGGAAAACATTAAACATAAAGGAATTCTGCCAGTACTGACCTAATGTATCTAGGTGCCTCAGGTAGCTTAAAAAGTTGTAAGAATGACTGCTGTATATAGCATCATATAGTGTTATTAATTCTGTTATGCTAAAACTGTACCGTTGCTTTAAGAAAACAAAGAAGAAGTAAGGGCCCTGTCCCTAACAGCTTCCAATCTGACAAATGATTTAAAAGAAGATGGCCAGTATGGGCCCAGTCCTATTCATCTGAGTTGGGCAGGTCCCCATTGAACTTCAGGGAGTGAGATTTGGCTCTTGGTGAAAATAGCCTGAGAGTGTTTGGGTAAAATAAATAACAGTTCTGCAACCCAAGGCTGCATGATTCTCATCTGTTCAAAAAAGGTTCTCTTGATCCATTTGCCAAATTATGTAGTGGGATTTTATTGTTGTTTCTTGTTTTATCTGAGCATTTAGGGACGAAGATGAGACAACCAAAGTCTTTAAAATGCTTTTTCATGTTTATATTATTGAAAGTTATAAAGACAGTTTACGCATAGTAATTACTCTAGGTAGCGTCTAAATTCTTTTCACATAGAATAATAAACAGCGTTCTGTGCCCATCCCTTTCTGAGTTAGCTTTTATGGAATAAATCCCTGATCACTCTATAAATACTGTGGAAAGCCCAAAAGCCATTTAAAAGTTGTGTGTGGCTGTGTGTAGTGACAACAGTTCAGCTTTGCTATGTGGGGACTCTGTAAGCACATCCCCATATACATCAGAGAAGGCCTTTGGGAGTGACAATCTGCAGTTCTGCATGAAGGTTATTTCTGGTCAGACCTCTATGGTGTGGTGCAGTGCACAGATCCAGGGGACCAAAACCCTACATAGCCAAAGCTCTGAATGCTTTCACTCTTCTTCATAACTTCTAGTTTGTAACACTCTCCAATCCTCTCTGCGAAGAGGCTTTCAGCTTTTAGATGCATACAGAGGCTGCAGAAATCACTCTTTAAGACCTACATTTCTCTATTTATTGGCATTTGGAAGACACTAACTTGACTTCCCAAAATTCTGATTTTCAAAAGGTAGTAAGCTATTTTCTTGAAGAGGTTTAATGTTCTGTGAGTCATCCTGACAAAAGCACAGCAGAAGGGATTACATATGCTGTATGTATTGCTGTACGAGGTTTTGTTCTTTTGATGAAAGACTAAGAATTATACATGCTGTAGAGGTAAAGCGTCTAGAGAATTCGTCCCTAAAAGGCCCAGCTATGTAGGCAGGCAGGCCCATTTTTGGAATTCATATTAGGTCAGCATTAGAAGTACTACTGGGCCTGGCATGTTGTAAGGTACTGTCAATCTGATTACCATCTTGATTTCCCTCCAAACAAATCACAGATACTTGAATTCTGACATACTTTTTGTGGGTCATGTCTGAACAACCAGTAGATACTCCTGAGTTATATATATGCCACCTGACAATCAGTAATCGCAATGTTCAATGCTGTGAAGCATTAATCCCTCACTACAGCTCTTTATGAGATATTAGTTTGAAAAAATAGTGTCAGAAATGAAGTGGGACTAAAATGCAAGATGCTAATCAGAATGACGTGGCTTTTAAAGTCCACTAGCTTTTGCTGTGTCAATGCTATCTCCCTTCTTGCAGATTCGCTGACTTTTCCAAACCTTGGAGCAGTAATTAGAAAGATAAAAATTTTAGTCCTTGACACATGCTTGTATCTATGTTTCAGTGCTAGCAATCCCTCCTTAAAGAGAGTACTTTCACTTGCACGAAAGAGATTACTGAAGCACTTTCACTATGCCATAACAGCATGAAATTGCACCCTTTTTGTTGCCAGCAATGAGTTATAGGCCTGAACTCTCAATATGCTTATACAGGACATTAAGTACAGTATGTACTTAATACATATGTCCCCATATCTGTGTACTTAACACAGCAATAGCAGTGCCTTTTATGGTGTCATAGCTATATGTGCCTGATAGTATAAGCATCCTGATGTTTCTTGAGCAGTAATTATGCCCAGTAACTCATATGATGAGAAATAATTATCATCAGTTGTGTTCATTGGTGATATCACATAATTTAATGAGCAATTTTTCCTGACTTTCCTGTTGCATCCTCCCTGTGCTGTGGTTAGACTAGGATCTTCAGCTCTGTGCTGTTTGGTTTCATTTCTAACTAGCATTATATGTCTAATAGGTGCTTTTTCTTTTAAACTAGAGGAAATCTTGAAGACCCATATAGCACATTGGTGGTCTCCTGATGGTACCAGGTTAGCATATGCAACAATAAATGACTCCAGAGTCCCTACTATGGAAATTCCAGTCTACACTGGCAGCTTCTACCCTGCTGTTAAAACATATCATTATCCAAAGGTAAGGGAAAATATAAGCAAACAGTCAACATATTTTGAATTTTTCATGGTTTTATTTCTAGCTGCCTCTGATATGGTGATGTATAATAGGGCATATTGATAAGCAGTGCAGTAAACAGAGAACATTCATTCCCCATTGAATTGTTAAACTTTGGTCTTAATTATTCTTTAGCCCCCACTGTAAAAATATGTTTTTCTGACACTGGTATTAGTCATTCAAATATTTAAGAGACAAAGTAAAGTCTAAACCCTTTCTCCCTCTTGTACCTGGACAAAATCCATTGGATTTTGATGCTAGATGGGACTTTGGCTACATCTGAGAAGTTGCAAACAACATTATTATTTGTTGGTTTTGTGCCTTTACATCAAAAGGGCAATGGGGAAAATTAAGTGCTTAGGCTTTCCTTAAAATTCAAGATGGAATAATTTCAGGACAGATGGTCAGGTTTCTGAGACATGCTGCACTTTAGCTTTACTGAGAGAAAATGAATTAGGGATAGAAAAGAGCCAGTGCTTCACTGCTTTGTGGAGCCCTGAAGAAGTGTGTCGCTGCAAGTGAGCAGCGCCTGGGGCAAATCTCCAGCCAGGGTGGAAATATTGTCATTATTGCTTTCTGGTACACTATAGTAAGTTATTGTACTGTACTGCCCCGCCACTTCCTGCAGACACCTCACTTTGTGTGGTGGTCCCCTCAGATCTCTCATGCTAAGCCAGGTCAAACCCAGCCACTCCTGAAGATGGAGACATCAAGTGAATATTTCGGTGCTCCAGGAAATGGTGCTGATGATTCAGTAGGAGGCAGTCTTTCATATAAGTCAGTGTTTAAACAATGTCCAACATGGCACTAAGGGACACGCTGCCATTTTCAAATAAGGCATCAAATTGAGATCCTAACCCTGGCTATTAAAAATACCATGATATTTTTCACAAAAGCGACAGATGTGGCCAATGTTCTAGCAAATTTCAGTGTGGACAATTACATCCTACCATCCTAAATTCCTCATGTCTCAAAGCCTGCTCTAAACTGCTGTATGCTTTTTCTGTGCACTGTTAAACAGTTGCTGCGTTCCAGCACAGAGGTGGCTGTACTTTGTAAGATAAATTTTTTGGAGTATATTATGATTGTAGAGCATCTTAGGATCTGTTCAGATAAAAGGTTCTGTCTATAAAGGTCAAGTGTTATTCATTGTAGGATATACAATAATTTGCTCTCATCTGTAATTTTCAGGCTGGAATGGAAAATCCAAGCATTTCTTTACATGTCATTGGTTTGAATGGACCTACCCATGATCTCGAAATGACTCCCCCCGATGATCAAAGAATGAGGTATGTTGCTTAGTATGTTGTCCATGTGGTACTTTCATTATGCAGTTGCCTTCACTCAAAAACTTATATTATAAATATTAATTTTTCAGCCTTTTTCCTCCACTACTATTAAATAATTTCTCTACAAATAAAATAGTAGCTACTTGAACCACTTGGAAGTGATGTATCTTCTTCAGTGTGATTTTGTATAAAGTTTCTTTTTGTTTCTTTGTTTTTTCTCCTTAAAATAATTTTGCTCAGAATTAGCCTCAGGGAACTCTTTAGACTGTGCTAAAATCCAGCACAACAAATACATTTAATGTGCTGATTTTGGCCATTGTAAAGACAAAAACTGGATAATTCCAGTTTTCACCCAATAGGGGAGGCCTTCAAATTGGATGCTGGGACAGATATATAACCACTGCAGCACAAACATGAAACTCAGCTGGTTTGAGACTCAAACATGTAAATGAAACCAGGCAGGCTTTATGCAACTGTTTTTGGATCCAAGAACCTTTCATCAAACGCAGAAGCAAAACTTTTTGCTGTTTATGCATAGGCATGAGTTTTTAGAAAGTAAGGCCCCAATTCAACAAACTAGTTAAAGACCTGCTTATCATTAAGCACATGCTTAAGTCTATTACTATTCAGCAAAGCACTTAAAAACCTGATTGGGGTTTAAGCATATTCAATGGCAAAAAAAACTATGTTAACACAGAGTTAAAATTGCTTGGTAATATACTATCCCCTTGCAGAACATTGAATTGAACAAAACACAAACTTCTGAAACCAGGAAATGCACAGTTAAGGTTGCCTGTGTAAACTAACTCTTCCTTTTTCAGAACTGCCCCAGTATTCCCCATTAACACACATACCTTTATTCTGCCAACTCTACAGCTGCTGAAATCTACAAGCCATTCACCTTTTACAACCCATTCACTCCCATGCATAGGATTCCAGCTAGTATAATTAAAGGGGGAGGAAGGTTATGAAATCTTTATATTGCCCAGGTGTAGAAAAGTTTGGACTAGAAATGTCATTGGTGAGGTGTTTACCACGGGCAACAATGTTGGCATTGTCCCTTGAGCTAGTATAAAATGGTTGCATAGAAACCCTCTTGTGAGTGTTTTCCTTTATCGATGCCTGTACACTGTAATCCCTCCAGTCATTACATCTGTGCAAGTGAAGAAGTGTACATTCTCTTAAATACCATTCACCATTTTGGTCCCCCAAAGACACAGTGGGTACCATGTACTACTATGTGTGAAAATTGGCCAACTGAAACCATTTTGACCCTCATCACAGCAAGACAATAGTTTGCTTTCTAGCTCTGTGCAAAAAAAATATGTCCACCTAGAAACTTTAAAAAATGGCTCTTCTTTTCAGAGCTGCTGTTTCTGAAACTCCTGGCTCAGATGACCCCAAATTTGGGTCACTAATTCTATCCTGTACTCTCATGAGGCATAGCAAATTTCATGATAATCTGTTTCGGCATGCGGATTTCAGAGCACTTAAAAGTGTCCTCCTTTAAACAGGAAGGTTAGAGGCACAACATACAGCTCCTTTAATCTATCTGCCACATAGGAGGCTCTGAAACGTGTGAACTGGCCAGTTCATGTCAGTGTGGTGTCCTCAGTTGAATGAGATGAATACAACATGAAACAATATCTCTGAGACTTGTGAAATGCTCCATTCATCTCAGCAGGTCTTCCCTTCCTCTTCCCGATTGCTTTAGAGGCTGTGATATGCATGAAATATCCCCTATCTCATCTCCCCAGTCAAAGGACAGGATTTCCCCAGATCCTAGCTCAAATGGGTGTAGGGAGGGGGCCTCAGGCCTTCTCAAGAGGGTAAGCCCCTCTCCCCCCCCCCCGGAACCCAGCTCACATGACAGGAAGTGGGGGAGTCCAATCCCTGTGGATGGGCATGGGACCCCCAGATACTGGCATGTGCACATGGGGCAGTGAGAGGGTTTCAGACACCCCCAAGGGGCAGGGTCCCTGACATCCCAACTCTTAGGAGAGAGGCAGAGGGGAAGGTCATGGACCCCCCAGATCTAGGCATACATACAGTAGACAGAGGAATGTGGGGCTGATAGGCCCCCTGCATCTATTCTTCCCCAGTCCTCCTGAGACTTACCCCACGTCCCCTTCCCTCAATGTCTCACTCCTCCACTCCCTCAACCCCCATACCTCCCTCACCTGATCCCTCAACCTCTCTGCCCTTCTGTATCAAACATCCCCATTTATCCCCCTCCCCAAAACTCACTCTCTTTGCTGCAGCACCAAACACCTCTTCCCCAATGTCTCCACTCCTCCATCTCCTAAAGCCCTCCCTCACATCCCCCCCCAGGTAAGGTCAGTGAGGGGTTCCTATCAGGAGGCATAACAAATCTGAAATCAGTCTGAGTAACCATTCGAATTTTAGAGCACTTGCAGTAATCGAGGTTTAAGGCATATAAAATGGTGGGAATGGAAATGCTCTAGCCGTTTTTCTGAGTTGGCACGTGCACACTGTAAAAAAACATAAATTTTCTTAAATACCATTCTGAATTTGGGTCCCTAAAGGTTTATTAAGTGCCATGCACTACTTTGGGTAAAACTTGACACATTGAAACCATTTTTACCAAAATCACTTCTACTGTTTGCTCTCTAGCTCTGCACAAAGAAAAACCACTGAGAAACTTTATGAATATTGCAATCTCTTCAGGACTTATGTCTCCAGAACCCTTGCCTCAAATGACCCCAAATTTGGGTCACTAGCCCTACCCTCTATGCTCCTGAGGCACACCAAATTTCAAAGCAATCTGACTAATCATGTCCATTTTAGAGGAGTTACAAAGGTCGACTTTTAATCGGAAATCTTGTTGCAACCTTAACTATGGTGACACTGCCATGCTCCTATAATTCTTAAGTGCTTAGCTGAACTGCGGCCTATGTGTTGTGGTTTCTTGGACACTTGAAAACAAGGCTTTAGAGAACAGTGTGATGTATTGGCATAAACATTTATTGTCATAATCAATCTGCCGGCAGGGAAGAAGAGCTCTAATCTGCTCCTTTAGTTTGAGTTTGATGCAGTCACCTATAAAGCCTGGAGACCAAATTCAGATCTGATTTATGCTGATGTAAATCTGAAGTTAATCTATTGACTTCAGTGGATTTATACCAGTATAACTGAGATCAGAATCTGGTTCCATGCCAACAGTACCGCTAATAGTCCCTCTCCAAATATTAACAGAGCGCTCTCTATGAGTGTCTGATGCCATTCTGTAAAGATCTCTTCCTTCAGGATATTCATTTGTGTAGGGTCATCAGACAGCTATACTGGTACCTCTGGGATATTGTAAATTGGATGCTGGGTCTACAAACAAAACAAGGCAAGCCAGTAGGTACTGCACAAAGCAGGAGAAACTTGCCCATTTGTGGGGGTCAGTGGAATAATCTTCATTGTGCATGAGAAATATAAAGGGACAGATGCTGATACCTTTACACAGGAGGAGGAGTACTGTATTCCACACGTGGTCTCAAACCAATAAGTCTATCTTGGAGTAAGATGCCCTTTGAATCGGTTTTATTATAGTCTGTTTGACTTTGTATTTTATTCTAGTCTATAATAGGTTTTTATATCATGCTCATCTCTGCAGTATCTGAACACATTCTGATACCCCGTCAGTGAAAGAGGGGCTAGAGCACAAGACTTACGAAGAGAGGCTGAGGGAACGGGGCTTATTTAGTTTGCAGAAGAAAAGAATGAGGGGGAATTTTATAGCAGCCTTCAACTACCTACAGTGGGGTTCCAGGGAGGATTGAGCTAGGTGTTCTCAGTGGTGGCAGATGACAGAACAAGGTCTCAAGTGGCAGTGGGGGCGATCTAGGGTGGATATTAGGAAAAAGCTTTTCACTAGGAGGGTGGTGAAGCACTGGAATGGGTTACCTAGGGAGGTGGTGGAGTCTCCATCCTTAGGGGTTTTTAAGGGGCAGCTTGACAAAGCACTTGCTGGGGTGATTTAGTTGGGGTTAGTCCTACTTTGAGCAGGGGGTTGGTCTAGATGATCTCCTGAGGTCCTTTGCAACCATAATCTTCTAAGATTCTATGATTTTCCCCATAGTGTTTTTCACATTGTCATTCGAAAGTGTTACGTTAGGTCCATATACAGTACGAAGACAGAAGTGTCACCTATGAATACACTCAAAAACATGCATAATAGGATTTCCCTTGTACAAAATACTTTAAAATTTGCATGTATCAAGTAATGGCTCAGTTTCATGCCATATCTTAAGACCACTGTTACTGTCATTTATCTGTTGGACTGCTGATTGGAAAATAGCATTGTCTGTTCACTAACAATGAAGCTAAAATTCTTTAACATAGTTGTATTATTATAACAGCTTGAAACAGTTTATCGAACTGCAGCATCTTAGTACTCTAATAAATATGTGTGGGGTTGAGTTACTTATAACAGTCATTATGGATTAATATAATTTATTTATTTGATGTAATTGATGTTATATGATGCAAAATATACCATAATTAGTGACTCACTGTATATTTCATAAAAAACATAACACTTCCAGAGCATAGTAGAAGTAGTGCTGCTGGACTCATAGGGGTACATTTTCATTATGCATATATTTTCTGAAATGAGGAGCTTAGTGTGATTGTATTTCATTAGAACAGACTGTGGGGATCTTCAGTAGAGCTAGGGTTTGTCTACACTTCAAACACTGCAGCACTGCAGCTGTGCTGCTATATTGTTTCAGTGTAGACATTACCTTTACCCAACTGGAGGGGTTCACCTGTCGGCATAGATAATCCATGTCCACAAGAGGCAGTCGAGCTAGTGCTGTCAACACTGGAGGTTAGGTTGGCTTAATTACGTTGCTCAGAGGTGTGGATTTTTCACATCCCTGTGCAATGTAGCTGGGTCAACCCAATGTTTTAGTGTAGACCAGGCTTTAGTCATTGAAAAGAGTTTCAGGAAGGAAGGGAGTGTTTCTCACAAGGATCTCCAAGCAGAGAAGTCTTTTAGAAACATTTAGATATAAATAAACCTAATGTATGCGGACTCTGTTCACTTAGATATGTGCAGTCAGAGGCACTTCCTGATGTGCTGGGGGATCCTCTTACAATGGGGTTCTCTTCCAGGTAACTGGAAGAGCTAATAGTAAAAATACAAATTATTTTCCTTGGGAATTTTGAGAAATTTTCTTTTTTCCCCCTGAAGTTTCCAACCCCTCAAGTTTATTTTTATTTGTTACAAAAACAAAATTGGGGAAAAAAGAAATTAAAAAAATAAGTTTCAGTTTCCAAATCTGTTTTTGTTAAAAATTTTCAGGTTTAGTTAAAAAAACAAATTGGCTTTCAAAATGTGAAGACTGAATATTTTCACCAAAAACTAGAAATTTTCACTGAAAACAGACCAATGTTACCAAAAAAGTGTTGGTGTCCAAAACGTTGGTGTCTTTTTTGTTTGAAAAACCGGAAGATTTGGACCAAAATGAAAATGTTTTGTTGTTGTTGCTGCTAAGCTATATCATCATAAAAAAAGTTATTTTGATGAACCAGTTTTAGCAAGTAGTCTGATCTGTCAGCTGGTCATCATGGGAGCAGGACAGTGGTCTCATCTCTTATCTACCCCATAAGTGTTCCCCAGGGGTGCATGAAGAGAGCAGACCTATAATGCAGAAACTGCAGTTTCATCTGGCCCTTGCATAGGTCATCAACAAATAAACCACTAATAAAAGAACCCAGTCTCTAGGATCTGAAACCGGAATTGACTGCACCTGCTTTGAGCTCACAAAATGGAAGGTTGTGTGTTATTTTGCCCAGCAACATTTCACTGTTTTGTTTTTATGTCTAATATCCCTTTATGTGCATGCACAGTTTGGATTTTAGATTCCTAGCTGCAAACCATACATGTAGTTTTGGGAATGTAAATGTCTCATGATGAAACAGTGTGATGGTTTGTGCTATGAGAATTGATGTGAACCTCTTCAGGGGGTCCAAATATCTCCAAGCAGACTTCTGAGCCTTTCAGGAAAATTTCCTGTGAGAACAAATGAGATTCATTATTATTGTTGTTTATTACTGTTTCATCTGTATTACAGTCAAGTATCAGGGCCCTATTGAGTTGGGTGCTCTACAGACGGCAATTAAAAGATGATCCTATGTCTTGTGAACTCGCAATCTAGGATTGTGATAGGATGGAGTAGGTGGATAAATAGACAAATGTCAGGTGGGGCACTCAGTAATGCAAGTGCAGAAATAAAGACACTGAATAATAAGCAGGAGCTTCAGTTTGCCACTTGCCTAGTCCTTAAGTAAGGGGAAGTATGATCCAGTGAGACTTCGAAGACCCGGCGCCAATTCCATGCTCAACTATAGACTTTATGTGTGACCTTGAGCAAGTCGCTTAGTCTCCTTGTATCTCAGTCCCCCATCTGTAAAATGGGGATAATAGCATTACCCTTCCTCACTGGGATGTTGTTAGGGTAAGTATTAAAGATTGGGAGGTGCTCAGATAACTCGGTAATGGAGGTCACATAAGCATTTAAGATAGATAGTTTGCCAGCTGGTGCTGTTCTTTAGGCAATATGGCAGAGGTTCTGTGCGCATCTTCATTTTTTGCAAGGGAGACAAGATTGGACCTGAATTAATACATGTAGCTGCTAGGCCAAGAACTTCAGTTGCTACATCCCAACCAGCTTGGGTGACATCAAAACGTAACGTATTTACTTCAGACTCTCAATGGGATTTATGGGGAAAATGCTCCAATCAACAAATTGTCCTAAAGGAACATTTACTCTCACTTTTTTATATTTGTATGTATATGTTTGTTTATTGCCAAAATCTACTGCTGTTTTTTTTTGAAATGCAGTTTAATTTGCTTGAACATTTCCCCCCCGCTCCTAGGGAATGTGCTACCGCTGATTTAAATAAAATCACAATTTATTTCAGCCACTGAATTTCCAGGACACTATTACCTTGCCCAAAGGTGCCATGTCTTCCAGCATTATGCATCCAGTTGCTTAACTCATTTGTTTTTTCCCCAGCCAGATTCATGCTCTAAATACTGCTGAAAGCTACAAAATTAATTTCTAGCTTGTTATTTTGCTAGACAAACAGATCCTTCTTGCTTTTGCCCTTTCTCTACAATACGTATGGGAATCCTTGCCAGAATACAGAGTACTCTCTAACGACACAGCACATTAATCCCAATGAGAGCAACAATTCCTTATACATATTTTATAGCAAACAAGTGAACTAATAAAATTTTTATAGACTGTACACTATGAAAAGTCATTGCATTGTAATTTAAGGGTGCTTTTGGTCCGCACAATCCTCCAGTATATTATTGTATCTCTTGATTTGTCATTTCAGCAAGAGTCTCACCCTTTATATTAATCCCTTAGTGATTGAAGGTGGAGAGTTTTGATCACTATCACTAATTGGCTAAAAAATTGTTCCTCCTATTACATATATTTGCTTACACATTTCTTCCATTCCACCCCAGCCTGGTTGTTTGTATCATCCAGTTGTTGCTCCAGGTCTTTTATAAGATCACTGGGGCGGGGTGTGTTCTTTATTTTATGTTTGAACAGTGCCTTGCGCAGTAGTACCCAAACTGGGACCCCTAAGAACTACCATAATATAAATATTTAATAAGAAGATGGTGACAGAGGTTGTGGAGCAGGCTCTGATGTAAACTGGTGCAGCTCCATTGACTTCTTTATACAAATTTATGCTGTGCTAAGCATGATTTCCGCTCTGTAAAACTAATTGATTATCAGCATGGTTCCACTACTTTATCACTAGCATCTCGTAATGGTTGCAGTGGTCTGTTTGAATCGGGGGTTAATTTGCTTTCCAGGTTCCTTAACTGGGTCAGACATCTTGGGCCAGAGTCACCAGCATCTATAAACCACCTCTTTCTATTCCTTCCCAGACCCTAACAGGCATTTTAACTAATATGTATATTTAGAGACCAGTTCTATATGAGCACTAGGAATTTAATTTTGCCAGTGGTTGGGTTTGAGTCAACCGAAGTAGTCTGACCAGACTGGAAATTGTCCACGTTGTTTGCTTGTTTGGTCACGTGCGTCCGGATAGGTAACCTATGCACTTTCCGCCCAATCTTGGAGGGTTCTGAATGACGTGTGATGCTGTGTTTACAGATTTGACCTCTCTGCGAAAACTGGTTTCACAACTTACAGACAGAGTGGGAAGTAGGAGCAACATGCATAGCCCTAAACATGCCGTTTTCAGGTGTTCCAATAACTAGCCCTAGAAAGATCAAGACAGAGATGCTCTAATACCAATAGACTTTTCCTTTCCTGTGCGTTCATGCTGGGATCCACAAACCCCAGTGATCTGCTGAGCTGCAAAATATGGTGGCATTAGTATCTCTCACAAGTACTTTACTGATGTAAACTTGCAGCAATAACAGCCAAGTGCATTTACCTGTTTTCAGAGACTACTACATAACCATGGTGAAATGGGCAACTAGCACCAAAGTGGCAGTAAATTGGCTAAACAGGGCACAGAACGTTTCTATCCTGACGCTGTGTGATGCTACCACAGGAGTCTGCACAAAGGTATGAAAGACCCTTAACAGAAGATAGGTTGACCTTCAGTGTATGTAATCCACGTGGGGAGAATATCCTTCCGTTCTTTTGTCTGAAAGTGTGTCACCTGATATGCCGTACGTTATGTATAGATAGAATTTAAAAGACCTACGCAATATTTACTGTGCAAGGAGGTATGGGCTGCTTGTGGCCCCTTACAGAAAGGCTAAGCACACATCAGCCGTCTCTTTACAATATATATGTATATTTAGATATAGATAGAGAGAATGTAGGCGCGTTCTTTCTCTCTCTCTCTCACTCACACACACACCTACTGTTTTTAACCCGGATGCCCTTTTTAACATCTGAGTTCAAAAGAAATATATATGGGTTTGTATAAACACAGTTTTCCACCAATTCAGTTAAATTGTTGCAACCCCCTAGTGTGGGCCCATTTATATGGACATGTATAATTTGTTTCAGTACCAACATATAAATACCTTTTAACTGGTAAAACTATAGCCATACTAGGGGGATGTACCAGTTTAACTATTTTGATTTTTGAACTAGTATAATTAAAGTCAGTGTGAAAACTATACGCAGACAAGGCCCATGCAAAGTTGCTGGGAACAGTTTAACAACAACTAAATTGCTATTTTTCTTTAGGGAGTAACATATCTGTAGGGCTTCCTTTTTGGTCAGTATGGATAACATGCCTTCCTATATGTTCACTTGCTTGTTTATCAGAGAGCAACAACAGAGGACCAGAAGAGCAGTCCAAGATCACATGCATGCTTGCACAGTTTCCCTCTGCTTGTTCACTCCTATTCAAATTCAGTCAAACTGCTTTCTGCGTGGATGAACCAAATGTAACACATGTAAACGGTACTATTTAATTATGTTGTTTCATTTTAGAAACACGAAGATGAAAGTGAAGCCTGGCTACACAGACAGGTAACGGTGATCTTCTCTTCATGACTGTATGTTCAAAGGCTTGTCCCCGAAGAGAAAGACCGAGTGGTACTTTGAGACCATGATGGTTTGGTATTATATAAGGGATTTTCTTAGCAAAGATATGAGCTCTTTCTGTTGAAGTAAGGGGCATTTTCACATAATGTATCTGAGATGCCTTCTTCCACAGCAGACTCTAATGGCTGGAAATATAATTCCCAACATACATTGAACTTGGATTTAAACAATCTGAAAAACAAGCGTTGGGTGAAATTCACAGAGAGCCAGCACATGATCTATCCTCTGCTGAAGTCCCTGATTAAGCCTTATTTTGGGGTTTACACTGGATTTCAGTGGTGGTTTGGCCTTTTGCTTTCCCTCCACACAGGTATGAATTCCACCCATTACCATTCAATGATCGAAGGTCAAATTTTCCAAAAGAAGCTAAGTGACTTAGGAGTCGAAGTCCCATTTTCAAAAGTCACTTAGATGTGTAGGAGCCCAAGAATGACATTTTCACAAGCACGGAAGTCATGTTTTAAAATCAAAGTGACTTAGTGCCGAAATCACTTTTGATGGTGGCACTTAGGCTTAAAACTGTACACTGCACCACTTTTGGCTGCATGTAGGGTATGTGTAGCTTCTTCCACAGTGTGGTGTGTATCTACACACGTTAATGAAAGGCTCTGGCAGAGGGGAGGCAGCTGCTGAGCCTTTCCCCGCTGCCTCCTCCGCACTTCCACTTACCGGGGTGGTTTTCCTGCGTCGCTTCCTGGATCGACTGAGCGCGTCTATACAGACGGTTCAGTCGATCCAGAGCAATCGATCTGATAGCGGCAAATTTGCCACCATCAGTGTAGACCCAACCTGAGAAAGGTTCCAGAAGCAGGGAGGCAGCAGGACACAAAATGCCTAAAACAGCACCATAGACAGGAAGGCACCGCTTGGGAGAATAGAGGGCCATATAAGGTGTGTACTCTCACACCCACACCCTTCAGGAATGTCTGTACTCTACTCATCTAAGCCACGCTTCACCCTCTACACGGCTACTGAAGCCTGTGCTAGGAGGGCAAGTACATGTCCAAGTACATATTATGCATGCCACCAAAAAGAAACGTGCAGTGTAGATGTAGCATTAGGCACATTTGAAAATTTTACCCATGATCTCTATCCTGAAGAGTTTACCAAATACATTAGATCTGATGTAACAAAGGGGAAACGTGACAATACACTGGGAGAGGAAGGCAGAATGAGGGTAGCATCAGTAAGATTACATGTGTACTAAGCAAGGGCTAGGGCGTGAGGACTTCTGCAAGGATGTCTTAGTTGGTTAATTTAATGTAGGTGTCATGGCAAATGTGGTTATTAAGGGGACTGCAGCTCTTAAACTGAAGATTTTGGTGAGCTCAATACAGGTGTAACTGGGTGAAATTGAATAGCTTGTATTATACTGGAGATGTTAGACTAGATGATCTAATGGACCTTTCTGACCTTAATATCTGTAAATGAGTTTGATTCAAGTCCAACTCTTTAGAGGTTTTATTCCATCTCAAAGTCTGTCTCCATCAGAACTTGGAAGGGATACCACCATCCAAAGGCAGTCTAGCTGAAAAACAGGTTGTGATGGATCAATGCATAGATAAGAAGTGCAGAGTATTATAAAAGTGACAGATTTTTTCTAACAATCAGTATTATTCACAGCAATATAAGATGGTGAGAATGTTCAGACTTAGATGCCCAGTGTTAGGCTCCTATATACAGTACGTGTTTAGGCAACTAAATAAAAGTGGCCTCATTTTCATAGATGCTGTACACTTGCAGCTTCTGCTGGCCTTAGCAGGATTTGTTAGTGTCTAGCACTTCTGAAAATCTGGCCACTTTTTCTTAGATTCTTGTCTATGGATTTCAGAGCCTGGCTTTAGATATCCAGGTTTGCAAAATTTGGTCTTTATTTATATGTCTGTTTGGATGCGCAAATCCTCTGAAATAAAAATAATGATTATAATGTTATAATGTTCTGCAGCTGTAGATAGCCCTTACAGAACTCCAACAAGACACCTGTTTCCAGGAAGCAAGGTCATGATCAAAGGGAGAAATTAATTCTGCAGAGAAAGCAATGGGAAAAGCAGGCAGCTCTGACTGCTGGTTTTGGAGGAATTTCAGGGGTTTATTCATTTATTTTGTGTAAATATAGCTTTGTGTTAATTGTAACTTTTTTTAATAGGCAGGTGGAATCCAGGGTGAAATCCTGACTATATTGACATCAATGGGACCAGGATTCCTTGTCTGGAGTTTTACATAGTGATAGATAACTGAAAACACCTCTCACTTTGGCTCAACACAGGTCCATCCTTGAATTTCTTGCCCCAGAGTTGCCCTCTTCACACCAGTCCTCCTTTTTCCATGGCTGCCTTAGCTCTGCCTAGTCCTACAATGAAGAAACCTCATTCAATCTTCCTAGTTCCCATCACTTTGGCAAGATGGGCTCATCAATAATGCTCTCACAGATAATTAATATACAGCATGTATTACATTTTTCAATAACCACCAGTGTGCTGGGAATCTTGCAAACAAGTCTCGCTTTTTAACCCTTTATACTCAACCTTCAGTGAGATTTTTGCATTTAGAACCGATGTGTAAAAAATGCCTGGTCACGTGGGACTAATGATTGCCACACTGCTATCGCCTTCAAGTTTCTAGTTATCATGGTGCACAGCAGGGACAGAGCCCTTAGCTTCAAGGTTCAAGGTTGAGCCCTTCGCTTCAAGGTTGAAAGTGGTGGAGGAGAGAAGGAGCTGGCTCCAATAGCTCCAAGGAAAAGCAGGGATGTGGGTGGTGATGGAGCTTGCCACGTAAGGCGGAGGGACACTTTTCACTGACAGTAAAACACAATATAGACATTTCAGGAAATTCCCAAAATCCACAACCTCAGGGAAAGATGAACTACAAAGGTTAAAAAGCCATTCTGGTCTATGAGCTTCCCGTGCCATTGCTGGTATTGAAAGCTGTCATTCTTGGCAGGAAAATAATTTATGGGGCCATCATGGTGGGAATTAGGTAGATATATACAAAAAAAATTAATGTCTCACTGAAACCCACGTGGCGAAATTATTCATTGTGGGAGCTGGGCTGAGCTGAGCCAGGCAGACAAATGGCAGGACTGTCCTGAAGAGTGTAAAGGGAGGCGGGAGTGTACCATAGGAGTTCTAGAAGAAGGACAGAGTTGTTGAGCTTATCTGTCTCTGTGTGAAACTCCTGGACTTGCTGCCTATAAAATTAGCAAGAGCCAATGAATTCAAAACAAAACTATATTTACCAATAAGTAAATACACATTGACCCTTACTTAAAAAAAGCTTCCAAAGCTGCCTGCTTTTCTCCACTGATCTCTATGCAGAATTATTATAATAGGTTAGTGTGATAGTACTTGGAAGCCACAGTTGAGACTGGAGCCCCTTTATGCTAGGCACTGTTCATAGAAATAGTAAGAGACTGTCCTTGCACCTGAGGGTTTGCAGTCTAAAGAGACAAAGGGTGGAAGGGGAAGACAGGTGATGTCTCTTACCTATGTCACACAGCAGGTTGGTGGCAGACCCAAGGAATAGTGCCTTGGTCTTCCAAGTCCCAGTCAAATGCCCTGTCCATTGGTCCACCTTGCCTCTTAACAAATGAGTGAATTCTTCCTCTTCACAATTAGCCTTTCTCACTGGAAATGGGTACCTCCACTGGGTCAGTTTCACCTTTTTATTTCTTTCATCTGTACTGTGCTAATTTTTCTTTTAAATGCCCGTTTTAGTATTTATTTATACTAGACTGTGTGAACCTAAAATGCATCTCCTTCCAATTCATTTTTTCTCTTCAGATTAATAAGATGAAAATATTGCACACAACAGATTTAATTCAGGTCAGGTTTGTTTTCAAGATCTTTAGTGCTGCTCCGTACAGTATGAAGATTCCATCTCAAAAATCTCTGTCCCAGTGGCCCTTTTTTTTTTTTTTTTTTGCTGTCCTTGCTGACCTTCTATAACACAGCTGCATGTTTTTAAAAATATCTGACAATATTAATGTAGTTTTCCCGTCAGCAGATACACACAAACAGACCACTCACAACCTCAGAGAAGTACTGATTGAGAGTAGTAATCATTTGCCTGATGTATGACTTTTCAGTACACATGGAAATAGATTCAAGTAATCTGTTAAACCAAATAGATTTATGCAAAGTTTACTTCCACTGCCAAGAGAAATTCTGTTACAATAGATAGTGCAGTAGCTTCAGATACAAGAATATGGAGCAAATTCTGTACCTTTGTTGATTGCTGCAGCTCTTTTGACTACAAGGGGAGTGTGCCAGTTTAAATCAGGCTAGAATTTGGCCCATGACAAGGTAGCATTTTGCCAGTGGGTTTTCAATCTTCTTAGCAAGCCTCTGGAAATAATCATAAAGATTTTCATACTTAAATTTCTAGAAAGAGGTGAAACTTATTTCATGATCTTTTGCCAAGTGAGAGATGGTTGTACTTTTAAAATGTTCTAGACGTCTAAAGAAGGACAAAGAAAAGAAAACCTGGAATGTCAGGCTCAAAACCTAGCCTTTATAGATCGAACACTGATAGAAAGTGAATTATTATTGTAGTAAAACAGAGCAAAAATGCTATGGCAGCATTAAAAAAAGTAAAATGGATTCATTTGTTAATGCAAAAAATTAGTCTATGACATTAAAACAATCACGAGTATGGTCAAGTTTTTATTATTGATATTGGTTGGTTCTGACTGGTGTTTTGCCATGTGTTAAGAATGAAACCAGAACACCTGCCAACATATGTCTAGTGGATAGTTGGTGGAACACACAAGGGGCCCATTGAAAGAATCCCTCCATTGAACAGTACTCAGAGAGGAGAAACTTATGGAACTTAGCATATCGAATATGCAGAGAGAACCCCAGGCTAGACAGGAATGGCGAAGCTTTGGTCATACTCTAAGCACTGTCTGATGGCGTGGGAAGGAAAGATTAAGATTCTCCCTAAATTCATTTAGTAGGCACTTTTGAGAGATTCAGTTTTTACTTTAGTAACCAGCCTTTCTACCAGTAAGAGCTAGAACAACAGAGATGCAACCAGCTGAATGCCATTATATATGCGTTCCTATGTAGAATGATAGAGTCATAGAATATTAGAGTTGGAAGGGACCTCAGGAGGTCATCTAGTCCAACCCCCTGCTCAAAGCAGGACTATCCTCAGCTAAATCATCCCGGCGAGGGTTTTGTCAAGCCTCAGCTTAAAAACTTCTAAAGATGGAGATGCCACCACCTCCCTAGGTAACCCATTCCAATGCTTCACCACCCTCCTAGTGAAAAACTTTTTCCTAATAGCCAACCTAGACCTCTCCCACTGCAACTTGAGACTGTTGCTCCTTGTTCTGTCATCTGCCACCACTGAAAACAGCCTAGCTCCATCCTCCCTAGAACCCCCTTTCAGGTAGTTAAAGGCTGCTATCAAATCCCCCCTCATTCTTCTCTTTTGCAGACTAAACAGGCCTAGTTCTTTCAGCCTCTCCTCATAAGTCTTGTGCTCCAGCCTCCTAATCATTTTTGTTGCCCTCCACTGGACTCTCTCCAACTTGTCCACATCCTTTTTGTAGTGAGGGGCCCAAAACTGGACTCAATACTCCAAATGCGGCCTCACCAATGCCGAATAGAGGGGAATAATCACTTCCCGCAATCTGCTGGCAATGCTCTTACTAATGCAGCCCCAATATGCCATTAGCCTTCTTGGCAACCAGGAATTTACTATGTATTATTATTATGTAGTAATTTACTACATAATCATCTCACCCAATAGAAAGATCCCAGCAACTCATGGATTCCTATAGAAGAAAAGAAAACAAAGCAGTCTTCAGTGTTCTCCTAAAGCTGAGAGGATAGAACAAGAAGCAATGGGCTTAAATTGTAACAAGGGCTGTTTCAGTTGGACATTAGGAAAAGCTTCCTAGCTGTCAGGGTAGTTAAACACTGGAATAAATTGCTTAGAGAGGTTGTGAAATCTGTCATTGGAGATTTTTAAGAGCAGGTTAGACAAACAGCTGTCAGGAATGGTCTAGTTATTACTTAGTCCTGCCGTAAATCAGGGGACTGGACTAGATGACCTCTTGAAGTACCTTCTAGTCCTATAATCTTATGATTCTAGGATTCTGAAAAGAACTGGTTGCTGTCTGCTGTGTTTGATTTCCGTACACAGCACCTTGTTTCCCTCTGACTGACAGTCATAATAATGGGATGAAAATCAACCACCAGGTTCACCTGGGAGCCCTGAAGTAAAGACTGTTTTAAAAGACCTTCTTTCTTTTTATTCTTTCTCCCCTCTCCCCACTTGTAAATAATTTTGTGAATTAATCATCTGTGAGAAGGTAGGGAAGGAGGCAAGACTTAGACTCTGAAAGACATGTTGGTGATGTCTCTTTAAGGAAATGTATGTAGAATGATACACAGCCCAATGCAATTCTTCCAGCTGAATAAACAAGATTTTCCAGGCACACATTGCTAAATGTGTGTCCATTTAAGCTCTGTTAAAGGGTGACATTACGGTTGCCCTCTAACATACTTCTCTGTAGGCAGGTAGGGGTTTTTTGCACTTTGCAAATGGCTATTGATTTGAAGCCAAGAATGCTTCCTTACTGTCTTTCTCCCTTTAATTCCAGAAGAGGCTAGCTGAAAGATGACTGCTTCTCAGGGGATACCAGAAGAAGCAAGGGTTTTCAGAATTTCAGGGCTAATTTTTCTGTGTTTTGTGGGGACTGTTTCTTTGTCTTAGGTTGTTGTTAGAAAGTCCTCCATTTTTTGCAGTGTTGAACTGTTCTAAAAAACACCAAGAACCCTAACTAGTGATAATTAAACCTGTGCAATTGACATTTACAGAATGAAGAGCCAATCTTTTCTAAAGATGGACGGAAGTTTTTCTTCATCCGAGCCATTCCTCAGGGGGGACGAGGAAAGTTCTACCATATTGCCATGTCATCGTCACAGGTGAAACAACCATTGTTGTTACTCTTTGTTGGTGCTGAGTAGAACGAGCCATGAACATAATATCTGTGTTTAGAACCAAGACATGGCAAGGGGTCTATGAAGAATTTATATCCCTCTGGCCATAAGGATGAGTACCTTAATTGGGCTAGATCAGGGGTTGGCAACCTTTACTATCAAAAGAGCCGCATGCGGCTCCGGAGCCACAGGTTGCCGACCCCTGGGCTAGATGCTATGCAAAGGAGGAGCAAGAGTTTCAAATGATGCAGTTTGCTTAGAATTATAATTAAAAGGTCTTCACTTTTCAAACAAAATTAAAAGAAGGTCACTCTTTGGGTTTTTTTTTTTTAATTATTCCTAAATAAGTGGCTCTCTACACAATCATCTGAGGTTATTATCCAGAATCCATGGACAGAACTGGATCACAGGAAAGAACTTCCAGCTGTATTCTTTATACTGGGTCTAATTCCTCTGATTATTTTTATCCCATGCTTTTATGCCAAGGATGAATCTGACTCAGTATACTTAAGCATGTCTCTAAATTCATAGCAATACTTCAGGAGAAATCACAAATTAGTGATTACTTTACTTTTAGCAACTCGTGGAGGAGTCAAGAGAGCTTCGTGTTTTGAAAAATAATTAAAAAAGTGGTTTAGTCTTGTTCAAATGTTGTCTTTTCAGAAAAAAGAAAACAGACACTTTTTTTTTTTTTGGCAGCCCAATAGCAGCAGTGATAACTTACAATCCATTACATCTGGTGATTGGGATGTGACCAAGATTTTGGCATATGATGAAAAGAGGCATAAAATGTAAGTAAAGTCATCGGTGTAAATGGCAAATCAAACAAGTGTCCATCTTTTAGTTCCGACTCTAGAGTTAAGTAGTCTACAGTAGTCATCTTGAAAACATGTGAAGTGTGTGTCCATGAAGAGCTAGATGTACAGACAGCTGGAAAGGGTCGACTACATCTATTTTTGGCTTAATTTCTCATGTACAATCTAGTGTTTTAATGAAGCCTTGTCTTGGTTTATTCCCTCTCCTACCACTGACTTTGTGTGTTTAATAATCAATCTCATTTTGATATTTGACACACAGAGAGAGACCTGATTTACATACATATACGTTGCTATATGTTTCTTCATCAGCAACTTTTGATGCAAAATTTAAAGAGAGAGCTCTGTGTTCATTGGCTGGGTTTGCTCCTTTTAGTCCATCTAATTATGAAAAGAATTTTGTTTGGCTTGCCCAAAAACCATTGTGTTGGACCAACATTTCTGCTCAGCAAACTGCAATGTTTTTTTACAGTTTCTCTCATCTTC
This sequence comes from Mesoclemmys tuberculata, assembly GCA_007922155.1. Classification (NCBI taxonomy): domain Eukaryota; kingdom Metazoa; phylum Chordata; order Testudines; family Chelidae; genus Mesoclemmys; species Mesoclemmys tuberculata. Next base: position 14,721,369 of record ML675603.1, read on the forward strand.
ACCTTGATCCTTTGTTAGTGAAACAAGATGTTCCGGTTCTTTGTGTGCTTGCTGTTGTTCTAAATCTCAGCAACATACCATAGGAGAAAGCATTCTGAAGGGATTTCTGATTCATATACTGTGCGGTTGCTCTTTCAGGCAAAGTTTCAGGGAGATGCCAGATCCTGAATTGTAGACTTCTTAAATTTTAAATGATCTGTTGGCACTAAGTAGCCCATCCTAAATATTGAATGATGATTAAGGACCCAATCCTGGAAGGAGCTAAAAATGCCCTCAATTGCTGTTGACTTTGGTGTGAGCTGAGGGCTAAAATGGCATAATTGCGTACATTGAAGTTTTAACTGTGCAATCAAATCACAAATATCACATGCAATTTGAGAAATCTACATATCTAGGGGAGCTCAGATTACAGGAAATAGACCTGCTGGATTGGCTATCCCAGCCATTATGTTAGTAACCCCTCACTAAGACAGTATTGGCTCCTGTGGGTCTCCACCACCTTTGTAAAACTTACAGAGATGTCAGCCTTGACTTAGCACTCTAAATTGGAGTTGGCCATTCCTTGCAAATCCAGCTAATTCAAGGACCTGAAATAGTAATGGTGACCTCAGAAAGGTGGAGCTTTTGCTACTTGTCCCATAAAAATGGAGGTGGCTGCAGTGAAGCTAGACAATGACATTCCTCCCAAATTCAGGCTATATATTCCCTAACGGTTGGAATCCCCTCTTCAAGCAGAGGCTCTCATTGGGTTTTTCAGGTACCTGAAGCTGTATAGCTGTTCAAAGAATCAAAAGTGATCAAATGTTATGGGAAGAGAGGTGGGTTGCTTTTTTAATAATCTAGATAAAAATATGTATTTAAAGGTACTGTGCACTGTGAAATTTTATACCTTGTTGGGGTAACTTCTGTGGTAAAAAAATAGGTCAAGTTTTCTTGCTTCCTCACTTAAGATCATTTTTATTTTGCATGGCATGTATTCCCCACATACTACACACGATATTATTTTAACACATTGACTTACTGCTATACTGCTTTAAAAGCCATTATGATATTGTGTATATTGTGTACAGTTAACAAAGCTTTACTAATGAGTCCTTGGTTTTGCTTTTTCAGTGGATGCGGTACTCTTGCTGCTATCTTCTATTGAAATGCTTGGTCATGTTCCCACAGCATCTCTATGTCAGCTTGGTTTCTGAGTGACATATCAATTTCAAGCAGTCTACTTCCTGTGGCAATCCTATTAAGTTTATTTCACTGTAGTTGCCCGCAATCTTGGCAGTCTTACATATTCTAAAGTATACATTTTTATTTAAAAAGTGTCTTAAACTACATTACACTAAATTTTAGTGGGCACAGTTCTTTAGGTAGCTGCAGACTGATAAAATTTAATAACACTGACATAAATAAAATTAACATTTTTGTACAATAGTTCCTTAATAGGTCTCAACCCTAAAACCTTTGGATCGGTTTTTAGTCTAGCACATTTTAATTTCTCTTTTTTTTTAATACTTACAAAATTCCACCTTATAGTTTTTGTTTTTACTTTCTTAGTAACATTTATTGTACTCCACAATTAAACAGAACTTTTGGATGGGATTTCAATGGTTGAAGGTTTTGTCATGTTTTGAATGGCCACTGCACCATTCTGAGTAGCTCTATTATTCAAAATTAATAACTTGTTAAAAGAAAACAGAATTTGGATGGCACTTTCAAATAGGTTTTTCACCCAGATTTCCTGCCACAACCCCAATCTGTTTAATTCCACCCAAACTCTGACGACTTCATTTGTGCAACAGCACCTTTTAACTTCACACTCTCTTTCCTTAAATCACTTACATATTTTCCAAAATGACACATTTCTCAGTTGAATCCTTTCAGCAGCTCTGAGCCTATTTTTTATGGTTTTTGTGCTTGTTTCTTAATTTAGTACACTTTGCCTGCAAATCTGTACTCACTAAATACAGGCCTTAAAGGATGACTGCTTTTTACTTTGGATTTATGCAAATAGGTAACAAACATTGTTTTCTCCCTCACCTTTCAGGAACCATTTCCATTTAGGTTGTTTCCTTCTCTACAACTTTCATTTACTTTTTATGTTTTTTAGATTCATCCCTTAAGGTGGCACATTTCGTTTGTAAAGTTTTAGCCACTAGTAATAATCTCTGTGAAACTGCTGCCTTGATTCAGGTTTTCTTTGTCTTAGGGAAAAAAGTAACTAAATACTATTTTTTCATGGCTCCCAATGGTTCCTATTTTTTAACGTTTCAGTGACATTCAACAGACCTCTGCTGTGCTCTGCCTAGCATTCGTTTACATAGGTAGCTCTCTAATTTCCTCACAACTTCTATTTTGTTTTAAAAATGCCTCGTTAGTCTGCACAGCATGTACCTTGTATACCTCTTTGTGCTCTTCCAACCAATTCTTTTCTCTCTCAAAATTTCCCACATAATGGTTAACTCTTTTACTTCTCTACACGGGGATTTTATCTCCAGGATTAGTTCCTGCAATAACAAGCTTTTTGCTTTTCTTTATTGCATTTTTATTTAGCGCAATTCAATTGGAGTTCCTTTTCCACCTGAGACCATCTCCCACTAAAACCTCTCTGGGAAGTCCATAGGGTTCACTCTTAGATTTAACCTACTCCTCCAGTGCCCTGGAAACCTCCTCAAATCTAAACCTTTCCAATGCTGTTGCGAACCTACTGGGTTGTGATCCTTGACAGTAAAGCTACACGTAGAATAAATTATATATTACCTACTCTAGACGAATGGCTCCAATCTGAGTCACAGCACCACTATGTTGGAATTGCCTCTGAAACTTCTTCCACTCAGTTCCCCAAGAACTCAGTCTGAATCTGATCTTGACATTTTATTTGGCATACACAGAAGATTCGCTGAGTTGATTAGACTTAAACATAAAGGGTGGGTACAGGGTATACCACATATGCAAAGTTACACAGGAACCCCCTTCCTTGGTATACCGTTACACACTATATTGCGTCAAATATTTTGGGATTGGTTTGGTCACTTTCCAGGAACCAATCCCTGTACAACATGCTCTGTCCAATCACTGTCCGTGGATAACTTACTCTTTACCTCATCTTCATGTTCCCAACTTACTGTATCAGTTATTATCTTGTCCATTATAAATGGTTCTCTATGTGTTCCTCCCCTGTCTTAGCTAGGATAGACATTCTGTTTCCAACCCGCTGAACCATTTACCTGCCTAATCCTGTTTTCCAAGAAAGAGGCTTCACCCATGTCCAATTACTCATGTCAAACCAGGCCTACATACCTGAGTTCAGGGGGTTTTGCATGGAACATTTTTCCCTTGAAGCACAACTATCATACTTCAGCATTGAAATATTGTTGGTTTTATTTACATTGCGATGCAGTTTACCAAATGTTTCCTTGATCCTGTGTTGAAGAGAGGCCTCTTTCGATTGTTTTTCTAATTTGGTGAGCTGGAGAAGTCACGTATCCTTGCAGTTTGCTTCACAAGATCAAGGAAATGTTTAAAGGATGGGCATGTGAGGGTGGGAGATGCTGTTTAATAACATATTTGTAAATCCCTTTCCAAAATTCTAATTCTCTCTACTGTACTTTGTATTCTTAGTTACTTCCTCAGCACAGAAGATTTACCAAGAAGGCGACACCTATATAGGTATGTTTTTAGACTCTTCACAGAAATAATTTTCCAGTTATTTCTCTTGTCATCACAGAAAATGGATTGTGCCCATCATTACTGACATTGTTTATTCTCAGATTGAATCTAGATTATAAATATGAGAAAGTCACAAAAGTGGGAAAGGGGTTTGCAGCCAAATTTGAAATGCTTGAAATATGAGCATTTTCTCATTTCATTCCACTAAAATGGAAATATTCTCAAACAAAATTATTATGAACTGCAAAAAGTTTCAAAATTGCATACATTTGTGTTTTTCACAATCACGTTACTGTTGTATGGAAATCTAATCAAACCACAGAAGTTCTGGTACTTGAAAACAGGCAGATCAAAAATGCTGAACATTTGTGAATGTTTTCTGCAATTTCATGTGACTTCAATATGTTCTTAATGGTTGCATAATAGGTTAAGAATGGTTAGTGTATGTACATGGTATCCATAGAAGAGCTAAATATACATTGCTGTGGGAGAAGGAAAAAGAAGTAAATAACAAAAATTCCATTCTTGAAAATGCTTGTTTCAATTGCCAAGAGGCTTTAGAATCCAACCTTATTTTTTCTCATGCAAGATTTCTAAGCACTGGAAAATGTTAATTTATTAATTCTCACAACACCCTGGGAAGGAGGGAAGTATTATTGTCCCCATTTTACAGATGAGGAAACAGAGGCACATACTGATAATTATGTTTGTTGTATTCCTCTCTTCTATCGTCTTTTCATCTTTCATCCCATTTATGGTATTTTTTCCCTGCCTTGGAAGCATCCGCTTACAAGGGAAGGGGGCAGTGCTAGCTTCATTTGATATGGGATTGTCAGTATATTTACATCTTGCAGTATGATGTAATGGTTTTTCTCCCCAGTGGGCAAGGGATTCAGCAAACTGAATTATTGGTAATTTAATTTTTTCCTTCCTTCCTAGGCCTCTCTCTGCCACTGCTCTTAGCAGGGCTGTATGAGTGGCTAAGCTACTTTCACCATTTTTTTAAATGAGATAAATAATCCTGAATCTGTTCAGGCCAGTCATTTGTATTTGCATGAATAAAACTCAGTTCAGGGAAAATTCTTCACAGGACACAGTAGCATGATTCACACTGCTTCTACTTTGACATATCCCACTAGGGACAGCTGGGTGACAACCTTAATTCTGCCACTGACAGTCCCAGTGGTCTTGAGCAAGTCACACAGCTGCTCTGCTTCAGTTTTGCTATCGGTGAAAGAGAATCATAATCTTGATGTACCCCACAGGGCTGTTCTGAGGATCAGTTAGTTAATGTTTGTAAAGCATTTCAAAATTGCAAAGTGCTATAGACATGCTAAGAGTTATTTGTTATGTTTAATAAATGGTAATTTTGTCTTTAATCGGTATTGTGCTTTTGAGCGTGCACACAGGACAGACTGTGGATTTCAAAAACAAAATAGCCAAAACATAATCTTTTCTTTCTATTTGGGTGTTGTTGTTAACACTCCAGGACCAACTATATGAATGCAGAGGGAGAGGATTGTCTGAGGTAGCCACTAGCAAGTCAGAAAACCTGCCTCTTAATGAAACAATCTCTAATTCTCCTTTGTCTGCAGTAAACATGATCTAGCATAGAAATGCTCCCTAGTTTCATGTCTCTTCCCTGAATTAAAACATGTTCTGTTTATATTGAAAGTGCAGGTGCATCCATCATTTTCTGGAAAGCTGTAGCATCTTACATGACCATGTGCCTTGCACAAAAGCCATCAATACCCTTTAATATCTTTTCACTTCTGGAGAAAAAAAATCCCAACCAACCAACCATTTAGCAATTTAGAATGCTAATCTCCTAGTAATGCTGAACAAGTTATGTTCTTTTTCTCCAGTGCAATAAAGTTCAAAAAATGTTGCTTCAGGATAATCTTTGCTCGGTGACCTTCATGTACATGTATTAACTTTTTCAGCGCAAGCACAAATGGAAACTTCAACAGGCAGTGTCTGTCCTGTGATTTGATTGAAAACTGTACTTATTTCAGTGCGTCTTTCAGTCAGAATATGGAGTACTTCTTATTGACCTGTGAAGGTATGTTTCTTTTATTATTAAGGATAGATTGTAGAGCAGGCAAAAACCAAACTCAGTATGTACCTCTGAACTGTGGCCTTCAGCACAAAGATGTGTTGCCATCAAATAATCCATTTGGCTTGATGATTTAAAAGCCACGTTTCAAGAAGAATAAGTCATAATCCTAACTGATGGCAATGGCTCTCTCTAATTCAGGATTCAGTGATTTCCTTGATCTACTGTAGTATTGTATTGTATTGTAGATCCATCGTAGTGTGTTATATTATATCATCATGAATTTGGAGACTACAGGTAAAATTTCCAGAAGTGCCTACGTCCCATTTTCTGAAACGACTTGGGCACTTAAGAGCCTAAATCTCACTGATTTTCAATAGATATAGGCTCCTCATTGCAACAGAAATTAGGCACCTAACCTACTTAAGAGCTTTTGAAAATCCCACTAGATGCCTCTCTGCATCTTTATGTGCCTAATTACCTGTGAAAATCTGGCCCTATATACTCAAGTCACTTTTAAAAATGGGACTTAGTCTCCTATGTCATTTACATGCTTTTGAAATTGTACCTAGTAGGTCCCTGTTTTGACACAGACTTTTGAGTATTATTATCAAACATAGGTGTCTATAGCACTGTGGTGGTTTATGGGGGATTTGTCACAGTGAGTAAAGACAGCACACAGCACAGAATGCTGGGGGAGATAACTCAAGGAAGAGGATTGGGGGGATATAAGGTTATGGAGTTGCCTATTGGTACAGTATACATCATAGTATAGTAGTTGCACTTAACAAGTTTCTTTTATTTTGAAAGATTTTTTTGGTTTTAAAGTCTCTGTATTTAAAATGGGAATATACTTGAAACCAATAATTTCAACACAGAGGTAAATTTAACCGTCACTATTCATCCTAGTTTTCTGTCCTTTTTTAGATAATTATATTTTTAAAGAAAATTCTTATCTGAGGGATTGTGGGAGAAGATGGGTTAGGAAGGATTTAAAGAAGTGGGGAGGTTGATTGGCCTATAGAATCAGAGCGCTGAGGGGTAGAGAGCAGATTGGAAGAAGGGAGTCACAGTCGTGTATTACCTTAATAATATTCCATGTGCTCAGTACCATTCAGTGGCCTTTTCCCAGACATACTGGGAATAAATGCAGAACTTTACAACTTTCTAATGCCGTCATCACTTAATTCTACCAAATTACTTATAGACATAAGGCCAGATTGCAGGGGCCTTACTCATGTTGGTGAGCAATTACTCACACCAGGAATCCCACTCAAGTGAGTAAGTGCTCACCAAAATGAGGAAAGATTCCACGATCTGGTTCGTAATTCTTTACTGGGGTTGCAGTGTAAAAAGGGCTCTTAATTCTGAGGTGCTAAGAGTTTGTAAGCCTATAGTAAACATGCAGGGACTAAGGGCCTAGTTTTCAAAACCTCACACACCAATGACCGTCATGGTAAATGCAAATAAGGCATGTGTGTGTATATATCTATGCATATATATGCAAATGTAAATATCCAGTTCATGGCCACAGTTGTGGTAATTGTACAACTGCAGTTGGGTACCTTACATTTTTTGAATGTCAGCAAGCTCTCAGTCAGGATGTGAATTGCACCTTGTCTGACTGTAAAGTGAGCCAAGAATTATCATGTTATAATGACTGCAAGGACAAAGATGAAGTATTGAGGATGCTGTATGGGAAAATAACTAGGAGCAATGTAATGGAACGGAGAGAAAGAAGTTAGAAGGAATATCAGGCAGAATTTCCTAAGGGATATGTAAGGCTGTGGAGTATTCTATCCAGGAAAGTGGTATAGGCCCCATCATTTGGGATATTTGTCATAGTAGACTAGATAAAGCACTAGAAAATGTATTGTAGGGGACATCTCTGCACTGTCAGTGTGTTGGACTAAGTGACTTCAGTGGCAATTTCCATTTGTAATTTCTGTGAATTTATAACAGTGGAAGATTTTTACACTGGATTATAATTGACTGGCAAATGTCCAGTAGTACAGTAAATATTACCATGTTTATCAGGTTTGTCTTTCGACAAGGAAAGCAATGTACATTTTCTTTTAGAAAGTTTCAGTTTCAAGATAGGCTGTCAGTAATGGCTGATAACATTGCCCATTTTCCCTTTTTATAGAGGATAAATGTTTTAATATTATTACTAGCACATGTGAATAACAAGATTACGGTTCTTATCAACCCCTAAATGTTGATAAATTCTTACTGCACTATAGCCAATTTACAAAAAGGCTCATGTAATTCTTTGAGAGATTAATGTTTTATTAGAATATACATCCCTACAGTAATAATGGATCCAAGTACAAAAGATAATGACTTTCAGCTACTCAGCTCTGGACCAGCTCTGCAGCTGGTGTAAATCATCATAACTCTATTTGCTTGAATTGAGTTATGCTGACGGACACCCGCTGAGGCTATGTCCCTCTGTATTCTGATTGTAGAGTACTGTGTTCTCAAAATGTAATCTCAGATTAAATGCGAAACTCAACCCAACCTTAAGTATGGAATCGCTACTGACATCTCCATAATGAAAGCCACTGGGAAAATACATACCTATAAGAAAAGATAGGGGTCCTGATTTGGCTTTCCATCAATTGGTTTTAAATCAATGTCACTCCATTGACTTCAGTAGAATTACTCCTGATTCACGTTACTGGAAGTAAAAGGTGTATCGGGCCCTTTATTTTCAACCAACATATAAGGAAAATGTTTTGCAGCAAGTATATGGACAAAATACTTTGAATCAGTGGTGGGGCTTTGACCTGTCTCACATATGCTGTATTGGAGTTGCTTTTCTGAAAGTCTGGTTAATCGCTACAATATGTTGAGGCATTTAATAATTTAAGTTTTTCATTTGCAATGTATCCATCTTCCTAACACTTCATATTAAGTAGCACAAAAAGCGTCGTGGTCTTTATTTGCTTTTACTCACAGGGGTGAAAATCAGGAGCAACTCCCACAGAAGTCAGTGGAACCACACTGGGGTAAAACTAGTATAAGTTAGAGGAGAATCAGGCCCCTTCTGTTTTATGAGTTGCAATAATACGAGAATTCTTTTTTAATGGTTCTTCATCATGGTTAGCAAGAATCTGGCCCCGCTTAAGTATCCAAAATGCTTTTTATTGCTGCTGGATAGCTCAGACCCAGGGTTTTGGAAGGAACTTCCTGATAAGTAAGTCTCCCTGTGTGGCCATATATAAACCTAGCCCACACAGACATAAAACTTCTTCAATTTTCCCCTAGTGGAGAGCTCTGAGGCCGACTCTGCAGCCAGCCTCTTTTGAAGGAGAATGCAACCATCTTTCTAATGTTTTTGCCTGCCTACGCTTTCCATGCTGCAATCATTTCCAGTTCTCTAGATTACAATATGTTGCCCTGTAACATATGGATCTATCCATAACTAGGGATCTGTGGCTGTGCTGCCCCATTTCACTACAGCGCGTGGGTGTCTTTGAGTTTCACTTTTTACTATATCCCACAAAATCCATGAACGTAGACAAAATCTGACATGGTCCCATGCTCTACATGAAAGGCCATAGCAGGTGCTTTTTTGATCAGTTGATGTTTATATCCTCTTCTGTTATTAGAAGGGGTCTCTTGGTGGTTCCCATTGTTCCTTGTTCCCATTGCATTCCATATAATTATTTTAACAAAGGGCATGTATAGAAACAGTACACTTTCTATGACTCCGTCTTTGTGCCAACTACATGTATCTGTGTATATATTTAAAATCATATTATTTACCCTCCATGAAGAATGAATTTTGTTTTATCAGAAGCAGAGTTGTCAAGCCTTAGAGCACTGACATTTTCCAGACTACCCAAACAGGTGCTTGGAGGGATCTAAAGTCTCCATGGGCTTAAAAATAATTTTATAACAGTTTATTGTCAGAGACTCTGTTGTCTAGCAGTTAGAGCTGGAGATTGGCAGTCAGGACTCCTGGATTTTATACAGCTCAGCTACTAACTTGCTTTGTGACCTTGGGTAACCCACCGCACGGTCTGTGGCTCATTTCACTAACTGTGAAATGGTTATGCTACCTCGTACAGGGATTTTGAATATTAATTAACTCATTTTGTAAAGCATGTTGTGACCCTTGAATGAAAGGCACTAGCAATGAAGTGCAATCTCTTCAGTAACTTACCACGCTGACCAAACACAAGCGTGTAGATCGGGAAGCTTTGGTGCTGCTTTTTTTTATCTCAAAGGTCAAAAGCTGAAGTATTTCTGCCCTTAGGTTTTTATACCTTGAGGTGGCAGAGTACAGTTGGCCTAAATGTGGCTCTTACAATCGCCCAAGGTATAAAATGAAAAGAGAGAAGATGTAAGATACTTATAATGAAAGCTCTCAAAAAGCACAGTGCCATGCTGACTGTTGGAAGCCTACATTTATTACAGACAATCCAAAGAAGCTAGTTAGCTTATTTTTCATCCAATTTACATGTTTGTAATTGAATCACTCTAGCCGGATAGGAGGAAACATGATGCTGTGCAGACTGCTATTTCAGTGTTGACTTCGGATGCTGTCAAAAAGAGCAATGTCTGCAGGAACAGAGTGGCTGCTCCTGTCATTTTCACAGAACATATTCTGATCTTCTCTGACAAGCCGTCAGAGAGACTCTTTTCCACTTTCAGGACTTGTCTTCACTTAACACACTACAGTGCCACTGGTGTGCTGCTGTAGTGCTTCAGTGTAGACACGACCTATGCCAGTGGGAGTGGTTCTCCCATTGGCGTAGATAATCCACCTCCCCAAGAGGTGGCAGCTAGGTTGATGGAAGAATTCTTCCATCAGCCTTGTGCTGTCTGCATGGGGACTGAGGTGGTCTTAACAACGTTGCTCAGGGGTGTGGATTTTTTACAACCCTGACCGACATATTTAAACTGACCTAATTTTCTAGTGTAGACCAGGCCTCAGTCGCACTCTCTGATCCCCTGTGTAATGTAAACACACAACTGGTGCAGAGGAGGGGGAGGAGTTAAATTGCATTTAAATTACTCATTGTGATGATGGTATTTTCTCCCCTAGAATGTGCTGTGAAAACTCAACAGCTGCATGAGGAGGGGAAGGTGCTTGTATACAAAGAAGAAAAAGAAGGCATAAAAATGGCAAGGCTTAGCTAAAGAAAGCTTTTTTTTGGCCTCTCTAACAGCTTCCATCCTGCAAGGTGCTGAGCCATGTGACCTCAATCCAGTGGAGCACTTAAGCACACGCTTTACTTTACTGACCTGAATAGTCCCATGCACCTTGCAGCATCAAGCTCTGTCAAAGAATATCCCTATAGCCACACTCCCTGCCACTGTTCAAAGGATCCTTCCCTCACTCACTGTCTTAACCTAACGGCATTGCCAAAGGATCAATGTCAATAAGATTGCTCATGATGCTGGGAGGGGAGGGATGCACAGCTTATTTTGGTTGCATAGCAAATTGTATACTTTTCTGTCAATTTTCATCAACAGGCTTGATTCTGGTGTCTTCTGTCAGATAAAATTCCCTTTGAAGGCAATGGGATTTGGCCAAAGTAAGGACAGCAGGGTCTATCCCAATACATTTTGGGAGGCATGATCTTCCCCCAAAAGAGTAATGTTTGGTATTCCGGAAACAAGATTAATGGTGAGGGAGACCTACGGAACACACGTACATTGTTGCCAATTAATACACGATCAAAATTACATGGATGCATGCAGTTCATAGAACTCTTAGCAGCCCTCTAATTAAAGCACTCCATAATCATACATTATCAGGAAGGAATTAAACCATTTATCGAAGAAAGGCGCAAAGAAAACTAATAGATAGGCAGAAAGGTGGGGAAACAAAATGTAGAACAGAAAGTTATTGTATTTTGCTCAGGAATGTATCTGTGGTTGGTAACCACTCCATAACCTCTGGAGTATACAGTAGGGGTTGAGAAAAAAAAGTCATCTTGCACTTAGGACAGACACAGTACCACCTCACCATGAGCTAGATGATGGACTGCTTTATCTGCCTCCATGGGATCCCAGATCCATTTTCCTTTCCCAGCACTAATATGTTTGTCTTGGTCTGAAACATTTGCCATTAAGTGTGATCTGTTCCAGCTCTTTTGGAAGACACATGTCATATGGTTTCTCTGCTCCCCAACATCTCCTGTGTTGGTATGCTTCCAGGGTTGTTGTTATGGACAGCGCAGTGAGCGTGCAGGGAAGAGGTGCGAAGAGAAGGTAGACTTTTAACAACAACAACAACAAAAAAGCTCTGTATTCTGATTCAGATATCCTCTCTGCCTATACAGCTGTCACTGAATAGCCTTGACCTCGTTGCTGTAGGTCAGGAATCACACCTGAAAGTAGTGATGTCATTCCCACTCTCCTTGGCAAATCCATTGTGCAGATGTAGGACCAGATGCTCAGCTCCAACCAAGCTGTGCGTGACACAAGAGCATGAGGGTTGTGGGAAGCCAGGATTCAGCTGGGTGCAGGTACATTCTAGCCAATACCTGCTTTTCCTAGCCAAGTCCCCTACTCCAGTGGCCAGGATGGGGTGGCATTGGAGCCACAGTGGTGGCCCCACAATGCTGGAGGATGCCTTAGGCAAGGGGAATCCCACTGGGATTAACCCAGTTAAGATGGTGTTATAGCTCCTTTGTGCTGCCAGATCACACCAATGAATCAGACCCACAAAGCAGAGAACAGAAGATGTAGAAGCAGAAGATAGGGAATGCAGTGCAACATATGGGACTCCCTGGGGAGAGTAATTGCTACCAGTACACAACACAATCAAATTAATGATAGCCTGCATCAAATTTCAAATGACCTTATCTTAATTGGTCATGACATTGAGGCTTCTGGTAGGATGTTGATCATCATAGCTAGATTATTATAGTTTAATATTTATATCATGGTGTGCTTTGAGTCCCCAGTCGGAATTGAAGCCTCATTGTGATAGGTGTCAAATATGCCCAAAGGCAAGGTCTCTGCTCTCAAGGGTTTATCATTTAAGATCTCATACCTGCTCATTTATGTTTGCTGTTCTTTTGAGGGTCTTATACCATGCCCTTCAATGCACCGTGGTGTCTAAGCACCTTCCAGAGTTCAGTGGAGCTACACTTGTGCCTAAACTTATTTGTGCGGTTAAGTGTTTGCAGGTCAGGGGTCTAAGAAGGCAAGTGACATATTTAGGAGAAGGGAAGGAATGTAGACATTTAATGTAAGGGACCATGGTGCAGGCAGTCTGGCCTAACAGTCACAGCTGGGCTGGGGTCCACAAACCAAGGACAGTAGCTGGCGAGCAGGAGTCAGAGGAATCACTAGAGCCAGGTTCAATAAGCAACAGTCAGATTCAGGCCAGGGTCGGAGACTGAAGATCAGAAGATGAGGTGAGGTCTGGAGTCACATCAGGCCAGAAGTTTGTGTGATTGCCTAGATAACGTCCTGGTGAACCACCAGGGTTAAATAGTGTGCTTGGCCGATCAGAGGGCCACAGGTTACTATCACTCTGCGTCTTTTGGGCCATACTTCCTGCAGTGCCTACTCTCCACAGTTCTCCCTTGATGCGATGTTGTGTGGCACTGTGCGACTATCAGCCCTTCTAGGCCCTGCAGATGTGGGTTCTAGTTCATGGATCCTCACAAATACATACAGTTTTCATATACATTTGCAATTTTAAAAAACTTACAGCTAAAATAAATGCAAAATATCCCCTCCAACTCCCTGGAGCCTCCCTCAATTAGCTGATTAATTCAAGAAACCATAGCAGAGGCTTCCCACATCATCCATGCTGAAATGACAAGAGACATGTTCAAGAGTAACAGTAAAACATGGGGTAGATTTATGATTGAATGCAAATGATTGCTATAATAAGTGAAGATGGTAGGGAAAGTAATTGGGAGCCTTTGTAGGAGCCCCTTCACTTTGACAGATGTTAGACAGAGCGAGGAGAGCATAAGACTCATGAGTGCCTGTTCTGGACATGTTGTTTATACCCTATACATTATACTTGCTATTGGTATGTTTATTAGAATAAAATCTATGTGCTATGAGCGTAACGATTACAGAGTCTTCCTGTAGCTATAAACACTTAAGCTCTTCCAACTGTTTCCTGAGGACTTAATTTATCTTCTTACCTCCCCGTAGGAAGAGCCTAATATATCATATTTTTAAGGAACATGCAAACTGCATTTGGAAAATGAAGCACGTAAATGCAATAGGTACTTGCTGTCTCCATTTTTCAAGTTTATGTCTAAGCATTTTCCAAGTTTCTTCATTGTTCTGCATTTATTTTATTTACTAGGCTATTGTTGGAGTCGTCAAAAGCTTTCACTACCAAGTTGTGCTGACTCACTTGTTTCAAAACATCCCAATCCTCAGGGGTCCATTCACACTACAGTTTCAACCATGTTGTAACTCAGTAATGTCCACGCAGTGTTATAGCAGGTTTAGGCTTACATGTGTGGGCAGGTCAAAAACCATGCTGTGGAATCATTTTATTACATCCCTTTACAATGTTGTAACATTTGGTTACATGTAACATGTACATGTAACATGGTTACAACATGGTTAATTCCTGTCTACTGTGTACTGTAAGGCCAAGCTGCATTATAACAAGGTTGGGACACTATCATGTGTGACATGACCCTTTGACATGATACATTTTGCATATAGAGGAGCCTAATAGACATTATTAGTCATGTTGCAAAGTGAATTATTTGTCCCAAGGGCAGCTTCAGCAAGATATGTCAGCTTTGCGTTTACACTTGTAAGGACCTGTGTGTACTGGGATCAGAATCTTGAAAGCTACAGTCATGTTTAACCACAGTTGTTGCTAGCTGGGATCTAGCATGGTTTCTCTGAACAATGTGGACAGAGAATTTTTACTAAGAACTGAGCCAGGCAATCTCCCCAGTGAAAGGGGCTTAAAAAGTTGAACTTGGTCAGGAAAGTGGGCAAGTTAGATGATTATTGTGGCAAGATTTGCTGCTAATTGAATATGCCATGTTCTGTGAGATCAACCTAGATTGGATTCTGGTAGGCGTTGATGTTGTTTGCGTGCCTTAGGATCAGAATATAGCGCTGCTGTAGTCCAAAGGCTTGAAAGACCAATGATGGTCAAAGGATAAACGTGAGCAGGCACAAAATTCACACCATTGCTTTTACTAGCATGTATTCTTTGCCACATGATATTACTGAAAATCAGCTGGCTTCAACTTTCATTTGCATTGGCCATTAGGGTCACATTAAATTGTGTATGTATTTTCTGTAAGTATGCACGTTAATATTGAGCCAATAATTGTTAATAATGGATTCAGTCTTGCTTGAGTAAGGGCCTCAGGATTTGGTCCAATACTACAAAGGTAATTTTCCCCATAGTTTAAGATTTTGCCCGTTTTTAAGTGTCAGTGTTTGACTCTCTCTCTATTCAGTAGTTACCAGTTTCAGAATTTAAGTTAACCAGGCTTGCATGTATCACAGATAAAAGCTAAATTAAAACCAATAAAGCATTTGGATTTATTGATGAATTTTACTATACCAAAGCAATATTTTGCATCAAGCAGCTTTTGGTGGATTGACTTGAATACACATTATCAACTCATTTTACAGTGCTGGATTTTGTGAGCTTTCTTCCTGAAAGCCAAATAAAACTCTGAATAATCTGGGTTTTAATGTTCAAGCATGTACTCTGAAAAACTATATGAGTTTTAGTGAGTTGCCAGACAGCAAACTCTGATCTGTAAGATTGTAATAAACGTTACTCAGATGCTTTATCCTGCAAGGGTCCTATGCAAAGTACTGAGTTCCTTGTCCCCCTTTAACCATTGGAACAGTTTATGAAGGGTCATGGTAGAGTCTCCATCACTGACAAATTTGAATTAAGATTAGATGTTTTTTCTAGAAGCTTTGACCTGGGAATTGTTTGGGAGGAGGTGTAGGCCTGTGTTACACAGGAGGTCAGACTACATGATCACAGTGGTCCCTTCTGGCCTTCGAATCTATAAATCTTTAAAGATTTTCTACATTTTACAGTATCAGGCACTTATTCTTTGACTTTGGGCCATTCATTTCACCTTTTACTTCAGTTTCCCCATGTTTAGCACTGGGATAATATTTAGTGACTTGCATCACAGGGATGTGAGGATTAGTTAGTATTTGTAAGTCACTTTGAACATGGGAAGTGCTGTGTAAATGCTAAATATTATGATATAATTTCTCTGTATTTCTCTGCATTTTGGATTACAAAGATACAAGTGTGTAGATGGAAGCTTCCTCCTATGAATACTAAAATGAATACTATCTTACCTTTTTATCTTGCTTTTGCAACATTAACTCTCTAATCCTCCCAACATCTTTGTGAGTTGGTAAATATTGTAACACCCATTTTACAAACTGGGAAACGGAGATGCAGAAAGAGTAAGTGACTTGTGCATGGCCACGCACTAGTTGACTGTCCAGACCCCCATTTCCTTGCTCTGAATACTAGACAGCACTTCAAGGAAGATAACCATTGATGTTCTGGATCTGATCAGTTATCCCTCTAGTTTAGTACCTGCCACCAACAGTGGAAGGTGCATAATTACTTGCTTCAAGATTCTTGTAATAATCTGCACTTAGGGGACGTGTCTTCCTAACTGTCTCAATGAAATGGTGGCTCATGACCTGAAACATGAGAATAATGAAACTCTTCCTATTATTTTCCCCATTCCTTTATTTAGTCAGACCTTTTAACCTATGCTTTTGGGGCCAGATCCAGTGTCCATGGAAGTCAATGGAAAGACCTAAGATCAGGCCCTTTGGTACCAGCCTTACATACCTAGGTGACAGGAGCCTTAGAAATGCCTAAGGGTCTCTCTACACTGCAAATAAGCATCCGCAGCTGGCCCGTGCCAGCCGACTCAGGCTGGTGGGGCTTAGGCTAAGGGGCTGTTTCATTGCAGAATAGACCTGAGGGCTCAGGCAGCAGCCCCAGCCTGAACATCTACACTGCAACGAAGCAGCCCAAACCAGGCCAGCTGTGGGTGTCTAATTGCAGTGTAGACAGACCCTGAGGTTGATTTAAGGCTTCTCTGAGTCAGTGGAATCAATTCTCAATCCAGTATTTTGTAAGAAAAGCCTAACCGCACTTACTAACGTGTTGCAGCAAGTGTGAGATAGAAGATTTACATATCACTGCTTCGCATACCATAAAATCGGATTGGTTTTAGTAGTTTTTCCCCCTAAATCTAGGGCATGTCAACACTAAGACTTAAGTCAACCTATGTTAGGTTGACATACAGCCACTGCAGTAATGATTTCCATAATTTATGTCTACATTACCCATCTTCTGTCAGTGGGGCGTGGCGGCATCAGTAGCACGTCCACTGACTTAAAAGGGGCAGTGCGGGGGCTCTTGACTCCTGGCTCACTGCCCGCTGCCAGGAGCTTCCCAGGCTACCCGCTCCCAGCTGGGTTTGAGCCCAAGTTCCCGACTCCTCGCTCCCAACCAGGCTGTTGCCTGGGTTTGCGGCTCCCCGATCCTATCCGGGCTGCCTCCGGGCTCTTGGCTCTCCACTGGGAAGGTGCTGTGCCCACAGTGTGGAGTGGGGAACCTTGGGGCAGCATCCGAGCTCCCGGCGGGGAGCAGGGAGCTTCGCTCCAGCTGAGCTCCCAGCGGGGAGCAGGGAGTGGGGAACCAAGGAAGCAGCCTGGCTCAGAGCAGAGAGACTGGACAGCAGCCTGGTGGGGAACAGGGACCACAGGGGAAGCCAGGCTCTAGCTAGAGCCCCTCACCCCACCCAACTTTCTTGTCAGTTTCTCAGCTCTAGCATGGAGCCATGACATTGACAAGAATGATAGCCAACAACTGATGTAAGTAATCTGCAGTGTCCACATGGACACGGCGTCACGCTCACTACACTGACATAAGCCCTACATCTCTTGTGGAGGTGGAGCTATTATGTCAGTGTAGTAGGGCACTTACATCAGCGGGAGTAAGGCTGTAGTGTAGACACAGACATAATTAGGTCGACATAAGTTGCCTTATATCAACCTAATGCTGTAGTGTAGGCCAAGTCTTATTCTCATTAGCATCGATGAGAATAATGGTGAAAATGTGCAGCCTGGGGGGAGGGAATGTGTTGAGCTTGACATATTTCACACAACAGCCAAGACTTTAGGCAAATTAGATAAAGCAATAGGTGGACCGAACTCTTTATGCTCATCGTGATTTAAATAGAAGGTGGTTTTAGTTTCAGACCATCTGTCGGTGCTCTATCTAGTTCCCATGCATTTGAATGTGACCTGTCCAGTGGGCATCATCACAAAATATGCATAAATTGCTGGACAGTCTCCAGATAGGCTGGACAGAAATAGATTTTATTTTAATATTTTGGCAGATAATATCGATGTTTATTTTCAAGCATTTTTCTATTTTATCAAATTAAGTGTTCACAGTCATGAGAAATTATGGCAATAATTATTTAATGAGAGTAGGTGTTGAGATTCAAAATGTTAAAGTTTTACAAGCATGAAAACATAAATTTTCAGCCTCATATGTCAAAATATACAAACAAACTCTGAGTTCTCAAGCACCCTTTTCCTTACTTTGCCTAGCTGGAAATATGTTTTGTTGGTTTGTGTGTATATGGTGAAATCGGCGTTTACTGACTTACCAATACAACTCTAATCTTGCCAAGTCTAGTTCTCAGCTGCAAGCGTTCAAAGGCTTTTAATTCATGTTTAAAAGGGTGAAAGGATGGTTGAGTGGTGAGGGCTCTAGACTGAGGGTTTAGAAGACATGGGTTAGATTCCTGGCTCTGACACAAACTTCCCATGTGACTTCAGGCAAGTCCCTTAATGCCTCAATTTCCCTTCTGTAAAATGTAAATAATACTTCTCTACCTCACAAGGGTGTTGTGAAGCTAAAATCCATTCATGATTATGAGGTGCTCAAATACTGTGGTAATGTGAGGCATGTAAGTACCCTAGACAAATTATAAAAGAGCACTTCTGTAAGATTCAATGAGTCTTGAATCCCTTAATTGTACTGCAACCTACCTAATAGAATCCCAGCAGCCCAACATGCAGCCCAAAATTCCTGTAACAAAAGCAGTCTGCAGGATGATTAGACCATGCAGCAGTGAAGAGTTAATGAGGTTCAGTGGTTGCATGCATCTGTTTTTAGCTCACAGCACTGCATAGTGTTTTACCTCAGTAGCAATTCAATAACCAGGCTGTAATTCCATAGCAAACTTTAATAACTATGGGCCCGATCCTCCAAGATATTGACTGGTCTTAACTCTCACCAACTTCAATGGGAGTGGAAGGCACTCAGAACATCATACGAGATTCTAAAGACATTGCAGGATTGTATTCCAGCATGAATCAGCAGCTTGTATCATCGCAATAAGTCCCTTCATGTATCTATGTGAAGTTCAATCATGTCTTTAGTAGGGACTGAGATTTGAGTCACACCTGTGTTAAAATAAAACAATTACGAGAAATATAACAAGTTATTTTAGGTTTAACTCTGCCGTCTTACTGCCGTGTTATTATTATTTATGACTTGTCTGTATAGCATCCAAAGTATGCTCAGAACTTGACAGAACAAATACAAACACAGATGCTTTGCCCTGAAGTGTTTACAATCTAATTGTAGATGTGATGCAACATGTGAGGGATGGAGGGGACAAGAAAGGAAGAAAGAGTGCAGTACTAAAAACATGCAGTTACTCTCCTGTGGAATATGCATTCCTTGATGGTTCTGTCTGTGTAGGTCTATGCAATTCAAAGAATTCTCTCATTTCTTATAGATGACAAGCAGGTGTGAGCTTTTAGTGAGGATTTGAATAAGGAAAGGGAGGTTGGCAAACGAGGATTGGGCTGTTGTTCCATCTACTGTACCAAGATTAAGCTGTGGGAGCCTCTTTTTGTTATTGATGGGTATGGAAACTAAAGTTACTTGTTAACCTCTACATATGGCCACTTCAGGTCAGGAGTGAGGCACTTCCGTTGGTCTGTGTGGGATGGCTTGTATTGCCTCTACTTGCACCAGGCTTTCAATCCAGAACTGTTCACAAGCACTAAATTCACAGAAAAAATCCAAGTTGAATCCCTTCTTAAACTCACTCAGTTATGTAGAAATTCTACTGTCAGGAAGTGTCTATGAGGAATGTGGTTTAGTGTCTTCTAGCAACATCAGAAAATTACACCCAGTTGTGATGGTGATGACAAAGCATTTTAGAGGAAGAGATCGTGAAGCATTTTCTACTTAGATTGAAGTTAATGCTTTTTAATGCTGCTAGGCCAGCTAGGACATCTGAAGGTTGGGATTCAGGGTGACCTTCGACAGGGACCATAATAGATGTGGTTTGCACAGGTGTAACTTGAAGTTGAAATAACCAGGAAGGCTGAGACAGGAGTTTTAATAACAGCCAATAGCTGATGAATAAAGAACTGCAACAGACATGTGTATGTGTCAACAAATGTAAAAGGTTGGCTCTCAAATGTAGCAAAAGTAGCTAGGCCAAGCAATTATTACTATTTTATTTGTAGTACAGCAGCACCTAGCGATGCAAGTGAAATCAGGGCCCCATAACTGTCTACATATATACTGAGAGACAGAATGCCATTGAGAGATTATAATCTCAATAGATAGGTCAGACTAAGGGCATATCTACACGGGGACACTCAGGGTATGTGTACACTACAGTGGCAGTACTGCAGCTATGCTACTGTAGTGCATGTAGTGTAGACACTATGGTGATGGAAGGGTTTTTTCCATCATGGTAGTAAGTCCACCCCTCAAGAGACAGCAGCTAGGTCAATGGAGTGCACATAGTAATGAAGCATACCACAACCAAACTGAAGTTAAATGTAGGTCAAACTGCCCTTGGCACAAGTCTAGAGTGCCATAAGGAAAGAAAAGGTAGCATAAAGACACTTTGGTATTCTCTCATCCTTGGGTCAGTGGCACCAGTCATTCACCCAGGCACATGGGCAGACCCAGCCATGCCCCCTTTCTTGTGGGGGCTGGGAGAGGGGTTTAATGTAGGAACCACTATTCCACTCTTCGGCCACAGCTGCAAAGTAGACCTAGCAGGCCAAAGAATCTGACCCATATAATCCAAGGCAGGTGTATCAAAGTGAAAATAAAATGTCAACACGTCTCACATTGAGATGATGATCTGCAGAGCCTTGTTCATGACAAAATGGCAGGGATGCTTGTTTCTCATCCTGTAGACCGCTAAAGAAGAGCAGCAGCAGGATTCTAGCCTGCAAGGGAGCGTTGGTTGTTGCTAGCATATTAGGTCACTGGGTGACTGTTATCTGTTGTGCCCAGAATGGTTCCTACACAAGGACAATTATGAAGATTCTTTTTTTTTTTTTTGTATACCCAGTAGCAGAAGGCTGTAATTAGCGCTTCAAGGCAAAGGGTGACCTTTTGGAACTTTTCCTGAGGCTTGTGAAGCTTAAATTAGTTTCTGATGTTTGAAGGCATTCACAGACTTAATCTCTGGGTCCCATTTATATTATAATTACTGTATGATTCACATTTGCATTCACTTGTCCCTAGTTCCAAAGGATCTGTATCCTTAACCGTTAAGGATGGCTTCGTGTTTCCAAACTCTTTTGTGTATGGGTCTGTGTCAAAACTCCTTTGAATGAAGGAAATAAGTGGAGTGCCCTCCTCTTCCATTGTGAAATTGCTTCAAAATATAAGGCTGAGATGAAAAGCCCTTTCACACAAGCAGAAGCCTTACTAGGAGCTTTTCCTCCATGAAAAAAATAGGATAGTATTAGCTCGTTTGGTTTTTAAAAGAGAACATCTGTTCTGTCAGTCGTTTACAACATAGTTATTAAAGTACTCTGAGATTAATTAAAATTGTCACTTTTGTGGATGTTCAAATTACATTTCTGCTTCCTTTGAGCAGGCCTTCATTTGTCTGTTATAAAATATTTCATTGTAGTGTTATGCATCATTAATTTTGTGTAAATTACCCTTAATTGCTCACTGACATGGAAAAAAGCGAATAGGAAATGATGCATAGGAGTGTTTAATTAAAAAAAGAGAATGAACACAAACAGCTACCTATAGTTTCCAGTATAATAAAAACAGAGCATTTATGGAATGAGAAATGAAAATCCTGTCACTCCCAGATTCTGAAAATCTCTACATTCTGAAAACTGTGCAGTTACTCATTTTACATATGGTGATCCTGTTTTGTTCTTTAGTTTTGCTGTGTAAATATGAGCCACCCCAAAGCACCCAAACGAAGACAGAATATTATTTGTTTATAACCAGAAATCCTCACTGCCTGGTTGTTCTGTACTATTTTTATATATTTAAACTCCACTCAAGGGAGATAAATGACCATGACAACAGGATCCCCATGATGCTTCAAATAATGAATCTTCACAAATCAGGCAGTGGCATCCTGCACTCTGAGAATTATTTTCACCTATATGAGCGACCTTGGATGAACTCATTATTCTTGCGTATACACTACAGATGTTACCATCCCACAAGATTTAAAGCTCTCTCTAAGGAAAACTGCTTCATTCACCTGGACCAGCTATTACGTTTATTGCTGGCTTTTGTTTTCTGATTGCAAGATCCACATTTAGCACCTTATTAATGCAGTAAAGATATTAAGGATATATTAAATCCTGGGAATCCATCTGAGGAAAAATAGATTAAGAAATAAGCCTGAAAAGCAAGGCTTATAACTTTTCAAGTCAGGATGATACCCAGCGTTAGTTATTGCGTATTTAGCTAGGAAACTCTTATTTTGTTGTAGATGGGGAGAGAGGGGCTTTTAGGCTCCAGCTGTGAATGGTGCAGCTCACTCACCCTCTGTAATATTTTACACATCGGAGGCCTCAGTTATGGTGGAGCTGTAGCTCTGAGCCACTATGCTCCATGCCATTTGGAGGTGCATGAAGCCTGCAGCTTCCTGAGCCCCTGATTTAGGCAGCCCTTTTCCCTCTGACCTGATCACTGGGAGTGTGTGAAAGTGCCAGTGAATTTTCCTAAGGATCACAGACTATTCACATTCCTGCTTACAGCCAGCTGCAAGCATTAAAACTGTGGCCACAGGTCACTTGATAGGTGGGAGATCTCAGATTAGTATGTGGCTGGAGAAAGAGCCATCCAGCTCCTAAGGACACTACTACCATCGCAAGTGCCTGCCCAGCTATTTTCCTGCAGCAAAACTGGCTCCTCCAAATCTCACAGGCTATCTGTGAAACTAGTTTATTTTCCAGAACACCTTGATTTTTTTCTCAAATGGCTCTGATCCTACAAACGCTTATTCATGTTAGCAACCTCTCAATGCACTCACTGGGGCTATTCATATATGTAATATCACTTACAGGCTCCAGGGCCAATACGTATTTAATTTTTCGTCACTCAGTTGCTCTCCAGACCCTTCTTCATTGGGACAAGTAGGTGTGTCTGTACTTCAGTCGCATAAGCACAATTTCTACATGTAGTAGTAAAGAAAGATGCAGTACCACTGGTGTTGTACACTCAGCACTGTATATTACATGAAAACAAAACACGAATGATTATTTTTCCAGGTTAGACACATATAGGGAAGTAAATATTAAAAAATGAAATGTCTTGGAGGAGGTGAGAGGTGAACAGCAGTATAAATCTCTGATGTTTGTAATAACAAGGTTGCTAAACCAAATATCATGAACATTTGTCTGTGGCATCAACTATACTGTTGATGGGACAAATATTTTAATTATAAGCTGTGGCTCAGAAAACTCCCCTTGTCTTTCTTTATTAGTGTGATAATATCACCCCAATGTATGAACTTTATGCATTATGTATAAATAATTCATGAATTAGCAAATAAAGAGATCTGGAATCTGTACGCAGAGATGGCTGTTGCCAATTATCTCAGTTCTGCAGAGCCAGACCCTCTCGGTGCACATTGTTTGCAGCTGCTCTTTTAAATCATTCGTCAGTGCTTAAGAGATATGCTGGTGGCGCTTGTAGAGACCATTTGAATTTTCATTGTTTACACACTGTGAATTTAGCTTCTGGTCTGAAATTATCTGCCACATTGAAGCCTCTGAGAGAATACAGATGAAAAGGCTAGGACAAGCAGCATCTCTTACTTTTTAAATATATATATATATTCTTAATTATTTTTCTTTTATCTTTTTTTGTGGTTGCTGTTTAATTTAATTGTCAAATTTCTCCCCGGACTGCTCAGAGCATGGAAGAATCAGAAACACTTTCAAATCCCTCATAAGTTTTCTGTATGAATGTGTGGCAACCGTCTTCCTCATGGAGGTGTCAAGTAATAGAATGGGATTTTTCAGTTTTCAATTTAGCAATCTATTCTTTGCCACCCAAATACCTAGGGTTGTCTCTTGCTGTCAGTTTTTAAGCAGAAAATCTTTATTTTCCCTTTGAAAATAATGATAAAAGCTGCTTTAAAATGATGTGCCATGCCCATTAGCTTTTTCTTCTCAAATTATTCAGTTATTGTGTTCAGACTTATTTTCAGAGAATTGCCAGTACTTTATTCATGCTCATTTTATAGCATAAGAATGTCTATATCGGGTCCATCTAGCCCAGTGTCCTGTCTTCCGGCAGTGGCCACTACCACGTGCTTCAGAGGGAATGAACAGAACAGGCAATTTCAAATGATCCATCCCGTGTTGTCCAATCCCAGCCTGTGGAAGTGACAGGATTAGGGTCACCCAGAGCATGGGCTTGCGTCCAGATCATCCTAGCTAATGGCTATTGATGGCCCTGTCCCCCACAAACATACCCAATTCTTTTTTCGGCCCAGTTATACTTTTGGCCTTCACAACATCCCCTGACAATAAGTTCCGCAGGTTGATTCTGCGTTGTATAAAGAAGTACTTCCTTTCATTTGGTTTAAAACTGCTCTCTAATTACTTTGCCCTTGTCATTACAGAGACGAGGCTTAATGTTACTTCCAGCATGAATAATAATGACAGTGATTGTGTTTGCATGAAAGGCGGCGTGAGCGAGCCAAATTATTAGTATTATTAACTGAAATCCTATTCCTGTCGCTGTGGGTAGATACAGGATCATTAAGCACAGCACCATCTAGGATCACCCAGCATATTACATTTCACATGTAAATTCCCCAGTGAAAATCTTTGGGCCTGATTCCCCTCTCGCCTATGCCAAATGTAAATCAGGAATGGCGAAGTCAGTGGCTCAGACGTCAGGGCCTGTCTACACTAGAAACTGAAGTCGATCTACGTTAGGTGGTTCATGCCCGCGCTACGCTCCTTCTGTCAGTGGCGCACATCCTCCCCAGGAGCGTTTCCACCAGCTGAAGAGGGGCAGTGTGGGGAGCTGAGAGCCCGGGAGATGGGCTGCCCCTGGTCTCCCTGCTTCATGCTGGGAGCCAGGGTGCTACCGCAAGTCTCCCCGCTCCCCATTCCCCACAGATCACCCCACAGGGAGCTTGGCTGCACCTGCCCAGCTCCCTGCTTCCAGCCAGGCTATTCCCTGGGCTCCCCATCAGGAACTTGGATACTGCCCCCAGGCTCCCAGCTCCCTGCCAGGCTTCCAGGGGCTGCCTCCCAGGATCTCAGTTCCCAGAGGGGAGCAAGGAGCTGAGAGCTCCTGTGGCTGCCATGGCCATGGAGCTGGGAGACACAGGGCAGCACCTGAACGCTCAGTGGAGAGCCCGGGCTCAGTGGGGAGCCTGGCTGAGAACGGGGAGCCAGGGCCATGCATGGAGCCATGACGTTGACAAGAAGGACAGCCAACAGCTGATGTAAGTAACCACGGTACCCACACAGACGCTGCATCACCCCAACTGCACCAACGTAGGCCCTGTGGCTCTCGTGGAGGTGGGGTTGTTATGTCAGGGTGGCAGGGCACTCGCAGCGGTGGGAGCAAGGCTGTAGCATGTATGCTGACAACGAATAGGGCGACGTAAGTTGCCTTGTGTCAACCTAATGCTGTAGGGTAGACCAGGCCTCACTGGGGTTACATTTGATGTAAAACTGGAGCCAGTGAGAAGAGAAACAAACTGTTTATACTACAAAACCATGTTGTTGGCTTCCTTTTGGTACTGGGGGGTAGGCAGACTCTGCAGATTGAAAATTGCTGCATGATTCCTTGACTCTGCTTCTTTCCCATCCCCTTTGGGTTACCGGATGCCCCCCAGATTTACGGTTCCCTGATGCCTGCGATGATGTTTGGCTTTTCATGGGCCACGCAGAGAGTGCGAGGCTCCATTCTGGCCCACAATAAGATGTTTGATATAGTCTTGGACGATTTTAAAAGGCCTAATTCTGATCTTGTTTACACCACCTTTACTCTGGTGGAATTCCATTCATTTACATGAATTTGCTACTCTTGATTTTGGGCTTGATCCTGCAAAGTGCTGAGGCCCTTCAAAGCCCTCTGAAGCCAATGGTGGGTACTAAAGGGCTCAGTGCCTCTCAGGATAAGCCTATCTCGCTAATACAAGGTTCCCATGCAGCCAAGCACTAAAGTACTTGCTTAAGATGAAGCACATGCCTAAATCCATCTCTGTTATGCAAAACACTTAAGCAAGTGTTTAATTTAAGCATATGCTTAAATCCTATTGGGATTTAGCCATATATTTCAGGGCTTTGCTGATTCAAGCCTAACTGAAAGCAGAACCAGACCCTGGTATGTAATAGGGAGAAGGGGTGAATACACCCATACATCAGTACTTATTTAAAAAATTAATAAATCAGTGGAATATGTCAGGACTCAGGAGTCCCCATCAAACTTCCATTTTGAAAGGGCTCCAGAAAGAGAGAGAGTGCAAAGTGAGCCCTATCTCTGCTTCTGTCATCTCTGAACATTTCATCGAACAAATTAGATTTCGCTATTAGATCTGTAAATGACAGTAGATGGCACTTGCCAGATGGTGTGTGTATTGTAACTGTCACAGCATTATAGGTTTGAAATTAAAGTATGGGAAGGCAGGTAATGAACATACACTATATAGAATTTCCACAACTCAGCTCTCACAATGGCAGACGTTCGGCACGTAGCGTATTGTGTGTGTTAAAAAACAGTGTATGTTTAACAAATTTCCATATTTTTAAGTAAGCCATCATCTGAACTTGTTAGTTCAGTTTGTTAGTTTGAAAGTCAACACTGAACAATATCATTTACTTCATGCCTAAAATATAGATATTTTTTCTTAGACTTACACCCTCTCCGTAATGAAAATGTGTAATTATCAGGAACATTTAACCAAATTGTCAGGAATAATCTCCCAAATTAACACAGTGACTTTATTTGATATGCTTTGCCTACCATTACCCCTTCCATGGGGAAATTTCTGCCCCAAATGTGTAAAGGTCTGTGGATCCCAGGTAAGTCTCATTAGTCGTCTGCAGATCCATCAGCGATAACTGTCTAGCATTTTACTGGGAGACAATCATCCTCGAACTCTAAGGCATCACCAACAACCATTACCATTTTTTTCCACTTTTAAAGAAAAACAACCGGGTACTCTAATTCTTTGGAGGTATGGATAGATTTTTTCAAATACCTTTATTTGATATTGCCATGAAATGAGAACCTGTGTGAGAGCTTTTCTTAGTGTATAAAATGTGTTTGGGAGAAAGGCAATGGAGAGTGAGAGAACACACAAATCAAATAATGCATAATATACGTAACGTTTCTAAACTGCATAGCTGGATATTTACTATTTATCGGTTGGCATCTCATAGTATTTCCAGTGCTAACACAAAGAGATATAGAAAGAGAAATCCGAATGTACATCATGTTTCTCACTTGCGTTCTCTTCTTTGTATAAGGAATATCTTTATTAGTAAGAGACTGATCCAGCTTCCACTGAAGTGAATAGAAAGATTCGCATTGTCCTCAATGGAAATTTGATCAGGCCCTAATTAAATAGTGCTTTAACTTTGTTTCACTCCAAGTCTTGGCTCTGTGATTGGGGGAAAGCTTTATAAATCAATACATTTAGTGTACCATTGTATATCAGTAGCTGAAAAACTGTGCCACTCTCTTCAATAATATTTAGCACTGTATTTGAAATTGACTGTCTACTCAGCTTACTACCTACAAACAAAATTACTAGCCTCTCTCCATGCTCTTTGATGATTCAGTTTCATTCTAAAACCGTTTAATAAACAGAGAATGAAGGAATCGCATTGTTAATGAAGAAAATTCACACTTGACAGGGACTGACCTGCCATATCAGTCAAACTGTACAATGAATAAACCTGCTCTGCCTCCATTCATATCAGTGCTGCACAAATGGTAAACCTGTCTGAAATGAAGAATAATAGAAGCTTAATAACAGTATGTTTTCTCCATATCACATCCTGATCTCAGTTACATTGGTGTAAATCTCTAGTAACTGCATTACCTTTAACACAGTTGTTTTAGATTTACACCAGTGTAATTGAGATCAGAATCACTTAATTTGATGGATTCCTTGTGTTCTCTATGAAGAAAAAAATACAACACTTTTGTGCTACTTTCCTCCTTTCTGCAATACAGACAGTGCTGTAGTCCTAAAAACATGAAAACTAGTATTTTCTGTGTCAGCTGGCACATCATAGCACATGTACGTCTGTATTACATGTAAAGAACTAGAGCTAGTCAGAAAATCATAAATGTTTTGCATGAAAATTTCAAAAAGAAAATTAAAAAATTTTGTTTGTTTTTTCAAATTTTTCATAGCCTAGGTTTAGACTTCTGTCAGTATAGTAATGCACATTAGGGGTGTGATTTTTTTTTTTTTATTAAAAAGGATGTAGCCCTTGTGTAGATGCAGTAATGCTGGCATAAAAGTGTTTATGTCAATTACCAAACCGGCATAAACTATCCTGACAAAAGCACTTTTCTGTTAGTAGATGCTTCATCTACATGAGCAGCGTTTGCCGGAATAGCTATATCAGTACAGTTAAACCTGTACATCTTTTCTAGTGTAGACATGACCACAGAACATTTCCAGTGAAAAACTGCAAATGTTTGGTTTTCTATCACCGTTCTTTTTTTTTTAGAAAAAAGACAATTTGTCAAAAATAAGTTTTGACAGAATCTTCTCAAAACATTTCACAAAACCCCATGGCCAAGATTTTCCAAAGTGACTAGTGATTGTGGGCACCTCCGTTTTTTGGGTGCTGAACGTGAGACACCTTAAAGGGAAAGATTCTCCGAGGGCATGTCAGCACGATCCAAAAATCAGGGCCCTCCAAGGTGTGGTAAATTGGGCACTCAAAATAATTTAGTCACTTTTGAAAATTATGGCCTAAAGGCTGGAACTCCCGCCTCTGCTAGCAACAGCAGGGTGCTGCTGTATGGATTTGTTTGTTTAATCTTGAACATGCGTTTCAAGGCTCGATCCTGCAAAGTTCAGAACGCTTTGCAAAGGGAAGGTCAGTTAATTTCAGTGGGACTGCTCCTGTGCTTAAAACTAATCTCATGCTTAAGTGCATTGCTGGGTGGGGATGCCAGAGTTTTCAGCACATTTCAGGATCGCGCCCTTAGCTGTAGGGTTGTTAAAGCGTATATCGGGTATAATTTCCACATGCTCACAGGCCATGCAACTCAGAGTGTGCTGCACCCTGCAGTCACATGACGTTGGAAATTGTCAGCACCAGGGGACAAGCAGACTCTTCCAATGCCACTGTAAAGACAGTGATGCGGTAAGGTTTCTGACAAGTTTTCTGCTGGGTTTCCTCACACAGCCAGTTTTAAACGTTGCAGCCTCAGCAGGGTGCACAGACAAACAGCATGCACGATTTGAATTGGAAATATGCACTGTATGTGCTTAGAGCAAAATTCTGCCACTAAGATTTGAGCCTGCACCAATCTCAGTGAAGGGAGAAGTACTGGCCATGAACCTGGCATTGGAGCCAGTGCCACAGAAAGGTTCAGGGTGGAAAGTGCTGCTAAGAGCACCTTACTGTCTCTCCACAAAGCTGGCATGTATTGTACGGCCAACCACAGCATGCACATGGGACGGCTAGGGAGTATGGCCAGGTCCCCTTGCTGCTGTGATCCACCCCTTATTAGCGCGCCCTCTTCCCATTGCCTGGATGCAGTAATGGGAGAGCCTAAGGAACATAAGCAAGTCACTCTCTCTGGGTTTAGGAAGAAAGTGTGTCCGTTGTGGGGTTCCTTCCACCTTCCTCATCAGCACTGTCAGAGACAGGAAACTGGGCTTGAGGGACTGCTGGTATGAATTGGTATGGCCGTTCCCACCTTCCTACAGCTTTCCCTATCGTTCCTCAACACACCTCCCCACAGGATTCCTCCAGAAACAAAGGGCAGGATTTAGACTTTAATGCAAGTTCTCCTGCAGAGAGAGAGCCAACGTCTCTGAGAAAGTCACTCCATGCAGTTGGCAGCTGATTGCACAGCACTTACCACAGTTCATACGGCACCTTAACACACTGGTTGTGGCCTTTTGGTGATACCACAATATAGATATTAAATAATGCTAATTCTCTGTGCAAACTGACTGATAACACACTGCACAACAGCTATGCACTGCCGTTCTAGGATGAACCTGTGAACTTTTGCATTATTGGAACCAAACTGGTGTTTGATTTTAAAAAAACATGTATTTATGTAACCGCAACCGTTATCCAGAGCACATAAAATGTAAATGCTTTGTGCAGTGATGTTTGTGTGTCGTTAGAATAAATTAAAAAGCAAGTGATGTAATTGTGTTTGTGCTAATTAAAATATTTACCAATTAAAGTGAGATGCATTTGTTGTCCCATTGGAAAAGGGCCTTGAAACCTCACATGTCTTGGAGTCTACAGTGCTGTCATTTATTCATAGACTGGTATGCATACCTGGGTAATTTGCTTTTTAGATTATTCTTCCATGACACGTAATTCTCAGGAGTTTCCAACTTCAGTAGATTAAAAACCCGGTTTATATACACATATGTGTATTTTAACTACATGTCTTTCTTTTCCCTTCTTTTCAAGGTCCAAGAGTTCCGATTGTCACTGTTCATAACACAACTGATAAACGAAGTAAGTATTGGGCTGTATTTTGTAATTCCTCAGAGAAAAGCAGTCAGGCAATGTAATAAAATACAGCCATTCTCCATTAGACTGTCAACAGGGAGTGCCCCAACTTTGCCTATATGTGGGCCACACAGACATCTTAGCGGGCGCTGAAGGGCTGCAACTAATGTATATTAAACAGAGCAGCTTGATAGGCAGGTGATGAACTTTGAGTAAAGCTCATTGTGCTAGATGCGCAATGTGCATGTTTTAATGTTACCTTGTCTTCCCACTGCTGGGTGTTTCATCTACCTGTTGCATGCTTTTGTAGCCTGGACTGTAATTTCTTTGAGACAGGTGCTGTCTTTCAGTGGGGGTTGGTACAACACCTAGGACAGGGGAGCCCTGGTTGCTGTTAGGAGCCCTAGACAGTACTGTAATACAAATAATAAGCAATAAGAATAGAGTGCTGTGGAACTGTAGCCAGGAGAGACCAAAAGTTGCAACAGACAGTGCGTATCTTTACTACGGAATGTGGCCCACGGCTTGAGCAAACGTAGCTCCCAGCCAGATGGAGTAGCGCCTCCTGGAACTGTGGTCTCCATGGGTCATAGAAAAACTAAGCACAGCCACATGTGAGCTTCATGGGCAGGTCTTACTTAAAGTTAAAACCTAAGCTTATGGGCTGAACAGGTTTTGGTGCATCCTATCCAATGGCA
Organism: Mesoclemmys tuberculata; assembly: GCA_007922155.1. Lineage (NCBI taxonomy): Eukaryota > Metazoa > Chordata > Testudines > Chelidae > Mesoclemmys > Mesoclemmys tuberculata. Next base: position 14,752,773 of record ML675603.1, read on the forward strand.
ATTGGATTGGTTATTCTGCTGGCCGACAGCTCCCCAGTAGTAATGAATAGTTGTAAGAATGACGAAGGGGAATGATTTTCAAAGTCACAAAGGGCAGAGTTGAGGTCTTAATGCCCATTTGTACCTTTGAGAAACTCCCCCTAAGTTATTTATTTACGTGGCACCTATGTGGATATAACTGTCCCTAAGTACTTTCTTGGCCTCTGTTCCTTTAGTGTCTGAGCACCTCACAATCTTTAGTGTATTTATCCTCACAACATCTCTGCGAAGTAGGGCAATGCCATTACCCCCATTTGATAGATGGGGACTGAGGCCCAGAGAGGCTAAACGACTTGCCCAGGAAACCTGTGGTGGAGCAAGGAACTGAACTGAATGCGAAGCTGCTGCTCAATTCACTGCAGTTTAATTTCTGAAAGTTACCTTCAGAGAACTATTTATATAAATGTTACTTACACGTTCGCTTCTGAAAGCAGACGAATAACGAATTGGGAATGCCAGTCGTCATTAATATCGTAGAGAGGTGCACAATTCAAATATATTGCTTTGTTATTCTTTCATTAATCTGATTCTACGGCATGGAAAAGGCATGTTTAACAACCAGTTGATGGAGTGATAAAGCCATTACAATAAGTGCCAACCAAGTGTCTGTGGGGGGGAAGGGCGGTTATCTATTGATTCGAATGCAGGACTTGAACTAAGGAGTTCTGGATTCTATTCTCAATTCTGTCTTTAACTTAATATTTATTGGTAGTGTGGTAGTGCCTAGGAGCTCCAGTCATGAAGCAGTACTCCATTTCACAAGGCACTGTACAAACACACAACAAAAAGTCCCTGCCCCTAACAATCTAAGTGTAAGACAAGAGAAAACAGATGGATACAGACAGACTTAGTGGTGCCGGAGCAGCTTCCAGTAGCTGGAGTGTACCAGTGAACCTGGCCCACAAATACAGGGCCTGCTGTGTGGGCAATGAGTACCCTCGTTTCCCATTGAAGGCGATGGGAGCTGAGGGCACCTTACAAGAGTCTGTCCATCACAGGAGAGTGGGCCAGGCCCAAGGGGTGCCGGGGTAGAGTGGGTGCAGAAATCACAACAGGCAGATGTCACAAAAGAAATGACTTGGAAGGATGGAAGGAAGGGAAGGTGTTCAGTGCAATAGAAGTAGGCAGTTGGTCCAAGCATAAGGAATAGCGTGGAAGAAACTGTAAAGCCAAGAATTTTATTATCAAATAACAAGCTTAGACTCAAGCAATTGTAGGGTAGGTCTACACTTTGAGCTTGGGGTGGGGGCGGTGATTCCCAGCTCGAGGAGACAAACCCATGCTCACTCTGTTCAAGCTAGTGTAGCCAGGATGATGCAAGCAGTAGGAGAGGCTAGACTGAGTACACACCTAGCATCTTGGATGGGTGCATACTTGGGGTGGCTAGCCCCCTCCTGCCATTTACACCACTGTAGATACACTCTACTTTTAGCTCATTTGCTGGATCAGAGCTAGTGTGGGTATGTCTCCTTGAGCCGGGAATTACACCTCCAACTCAAAGTGTAGACCTATCCTAATAATTATCTTTATGGACCTGGACCTGTACTCTTTCCTCAGGTAAATCTCCCATTGAAAACAGGATCAGGCCCTATGCTGTATCATGGTGTGTAAAGAAAAGCACAAGACGCCTATCTGTAGTTTAAACTTTCTGTGTGTGATTTCATGCTTCCTGCTCTTTCAATGCACTTTGCTCACAATGTGCAGTTTAACTGCTTCTCCCCACACCCTTCCAGAAGTGTCTTTTACATAAACCGCGCCTGCAGGGCACAGCACAGATGTGTATCTGAATTATTTAAAATCTCTTCCTGTAAGAATGCAATTATGATTGGGTAAAGTTATGGCTAGAGAAGGCATGTAGTTTAGATTCATATGGGTGTTTGGGGGGAAAACAAATAAAAGCAAGGTTTGCCCATCATATGGTGTAACAGAAATATAAAAGAGGGTGAATCAGAGTGGAAAATGTCAGATTTGATGTATGTTGTAACTTTTGCTGTTAGGTTACAAGCACTGAGTAGAACAGTATGCTTCATTTGGGATGTTGCCAAGGAAGATATTTTGGAGATTTTAACAGGTTCCGATGCCTTCCGAGCACCACCAGGTGGCCTGACTCAGTTTCCCCTCTTGGTTCCTCAAAAAGCTCACACTTCTTTCTGTTCAATAATACCCTGCCTTTGGCCTGGTTTTATTGGCAAAAAGCTAAAAATAAACACACAAAAAAGTCTTCTCTTCACCCCCAACCTTAAAGTGAGCACAGCCTCTCCTTGTTGAGGTACTGTCTAAAAACTCCCCTGCTATCTCATGATCTTCCCTGCAAAGAACCTTACCCCCAAGTCTTCCTGCCTGGAAACTTGTCTGATTTCTCCTGCTTTAGCAGATGACCTCCAGCCCTGCCTAGCTGGAGCAGCTCTCCTGGTCTCAGGGTCTTTCCTGAAGGAGCCTTTCTTACTCTCTGCTACAGCTTCCTCCTCTTGCCTGCTCTCCTTTGGCTCTTTGTAGAGCCCTCTGTCAGGCCCCATTGAGGGGCTGTTAATGAAGCACAGGTGGGCTGGACCAGTGCTCTCTTAAAGGGCCCTATCCACCTGTGACAAACATTTAACCACAATTTATACCCCTTCCCCCATTGCCAATTCACTTTTTAAAATAAAAAATTTTCTTCATGGTGAAATTCTTAATACGGACAGGCACAGAAATCAGCAGTCTCTCTAGGGGGAGTTATGTCCATGAGATGCAACATGCCTCCCACCTGGGAAAGCCTTGGCAAAAATAGAGCACACCTGATTTCCATTCCCAGCTCTGCCACTTGCCTGTTGGGTGACCTGAGGCAAATCCCTTCACCTCCTCAGTTTCCCCCATGTGAAAGGTGTGGCTAGCGCTACTGACCTCCTTTGTAAAACATTGAAATTCTGGTTGAAAAGCACGTGGTGTGAGTTAGGTGGTGCACTTATCACTGACGCATTCCTGGAGGACTAGAACGGACACAAGCACCAGGAGCTAACCAGGAATAGATCGCCCCTTCCTGCAAGAGGCACCTGGGATGGGGAAAGGAAACTCCATGAGGTTTCCCCAGATCATTGCATCTAATAGGAGGGGTTTGTCCCACATGGAATGGAAGGAAGGGTTCTGCCTTACCTTGCAAATCTGTGCTGATCTCCGCTGGAAGCACAGAGCCCTACACCTCCCTGTAGCTCTGTTGGACACCCTGGAATTTTCAAAGAATCCTTTATGGAAACCCCATGGTTACCCTGAAACCACCGTTAAAAAAGGGTTGTCAGGATGGGCTGAGCTGTGGGTAAAAGTTATTGTGGCCTGGGGCTGCATTTGTTTTTGTGCAGATTTATTGCTGGTTTCAACAGTGCAAATGGGAGAACGGTGGAACTATCTCCAGGCCTGTGGAACTCCCTCCATGGGTTACAGGGCCAAGAAGATGGAAACAGTGTCATGGAGGCAGGACAGAAGCAGATCCAAGGGCAGAAAGAAATCCCAGTGTATGGATCTGGGCCCTGGTGAAAATGCAGCTTCTGCAATGCATAAATACCAGTTGGTGCTTACTGGTAAATACTATATGCTGAAACAGTCAAAGAGACTCAAGAAAATACCTCTTTAAATTTCAGATTAATAATATTGAGAACATACTGCAAGCATGCTGTTTCTTTAGCCTTACACACTGTATCAGTATCTACCCGCATCTCAGCCTCACTCTGCTCTCTACATCTATAACGATACATCAGTCCATTTTGTCCCTCACTGAGGCTTTGGCCTCATTCTTTGTATACCAGTTTACTTCAGGAGTAGCCCCACTACAGTCAGTGGAGTTACACTGGTGTGAATCTGAAGTAACTGGGAGGAGCATCAGGGCCATAGAAAAAGCCAAATTTCAGACAAGGCAGTTTCTGTGTTTCTGCATGCTACTCAATCTTAGGGAGCTATGGCATTAGGCTGCCAGACACATTTCCACAAGTCAGAGATTGCTTCATAACTCCATGTACTTCGGTTGCAAGGAGGCTGTGTGGCTTGTCATGAATGAGTAATAGTATTCCTGATCTCAGCCTTGTGCCTATTGTAGAGTTTATATGCAGCTCATACAGTATTGTTTGGTCACTGTTAAACTTAGGTTAGTTTTTCATTTTGTTTCTTACAGGGGTGAGGGGTGGATTACTTCCAGGAGAGGAAGATCTTCTGGGATAAGATTCTTTATTTTACGTTTTAAGTAACTGAGAAAATGCCCTGCTTTGTATCTGCTTATTTTATGTTTCTATCTATATAAGTAGCCCTATTGCTATCAATGAGACTAAAAGCATGCCTAAAGCAATTAAGTTTTGGCCCTGATTTTGGACTTTGCATGGAGGTGATTTAAATTTTGGATGCTCAAAAAAAAGGCTGGATTTTTTCTCTCCATTTTCTTTCTCCTTTTATGTAGATACTTCGGTTTTCCAATGGATATAGCTGTGGGTGATTGCGTATAACAGCATATACCCTTATAGTGCTCTCATGATCTTGAAAACAGTATCATAAATGACTATTATGTGTATAGTGTAAGAGCTATCATGGAATGTAAAAAGCAAATAAAATGCTTGACAGAAGTGGCATAAAACATACTGAGAATATTGATGTATATTCAGAGTTATAGGTGTATAGTATTTATTGCACGGATAACTAGATACAGGCGTTCACAAAACTCATCCTCTGCTAAAATGCATGACTTCTACATTTGATTAGTATTTCCCTGGTTCCTCATTTTCTAGCATTCTGTTGCTTCTGAATAAAGGAGGCAATTATGACAGTTGCTCTTTTACTGAATTTACCCATTTAATATGAGGCAATTACTCTGCAAAGGGAGTTTGTCTCAGTATTCTGCAATAATCTGATAACAATGTGTCACGCCGAATATTATAGAGTGCTTACATTTAATTAGACACTGACCATTTGTACTTCACAGACTAGGGTTCCCTGTGGTCCTAAAGCAGTAAAGAAAGTCCTTTAGGAGATGTGCCAATCTTTTCTTATTTCTTTCACTCCCTTCCTGCCTTTCTCTGGATGCAATTATATGAACAAATAAAATGGCTTTACTAAACTCCCCTGTGTGACAGACCTCTTTCTGCTGATAAAGCTAGTTGTGTGGCCCATAATTAAACGAGAATCCTAATATTTAACTAAACTTAATAGTCTGTTGCTTTGGAGCTTTTGTAGGGGTTATTAATTCAATAGAGATGAGCCAGGCTTTTCAGAAACAGGTTGAATAGTCATTGAACCATTATAGCCACTTGCTGAAAGATCTGGGAAATGTTTTTGTGCTGTGCCTGCTTTTCTATTCACTGGAGATGGGCATGACTAAATGAGGTTCAGAGCATGATTATGAGCTACCTACAGTATTATATTATCAGGAGGCCCTGTGGGAGTAGTAGCCATAAGCGTGAGTGTCATTAAAGTGCATAGTCAATAAAATGTGTAACCGGTGTTGGGAGGTTCCATGTTATATTTTACTCAGTGTCTTCCAGATCAAATAGGCCCTATTCATTGTCATTTCACAGAGGAAAAATTTCTGGGTCCGACACTCAGTTTAAAGAAGATGAAGGGTTCATGGGGCCCAGATTTAAACAGGAATGGGGTAGACGAATGGGCCCTTGCTTGAGAAAGTCCTTCTTTGTGGAAGATGGGACCTCAGTTCACAGAGACAAGGGTCATGAATCAGGCCTGTCTTAGGACACCGTGGCTATGAGATTAAAAGGCACTGAGCCTTGTCAGACACTAGTGCGTCAGGAAGTGGAGGGAAGGTATAAACTGCCTCCCTGCACCCATGACACAGAAAAGATACCCTGTGCCAAGGTATTAGGTCCAGGTGTGTGGTGCAGAATCTGGGAACCAGGAAGTTACAGCTGGATGTGAAGAGGTTGATTGTGGGAGGCTGGGCCCAAGTGAGTCCTTGGATGAAGGCCTGCTAGCGCACGAACAACTCCTCTGACACAGGCATTTCTGGCACAGCCAATCCATTGGAAGATTCAGAGAGCTGGATCTATGCAGGAATTTGACAGACCCTAGGCTTTTCTCTGCCCAGTGGAAGAGGACATTGGATTCTCCCTGGAATGGAACATTCTGGTGTCATGCCTTGATGATTCAGCCTCTATGGCTGTGTTGTCCAACATGATCAGGATTTGGCTGAGGAAGGAACTTGGAGAGACAACTTCTAACAGCCTTCAGATCCAGGGATTTGCTGTGGCACTTTGTTTCCAAAACAACTATGTTTTGTTAGGTGCTAGGGGTCCTGACGTGGGGCAAGGGCTGTGCAGCCATCATTTGCTGAGGGGAATGAATTAGACCTTCTCTGTCAAGGACAGGGAGAACAGGTCTTGCTAGAGAGATTACGATTGGAGCCTGGTCTGCAGCAAAGCCATGCCCGATCAGACACAGTTGCTGCATGTTGGGATGTCTCTCCTGGCCTCCTCTCCACTTAGCACACACCGCTGCTGGGATCCCTTGGAGCTCTTCAGCCAGGCAGCCACTCAGCTGAGTGTAGGGGGCAGCTGTTTGGAGAGAAGGTACCTCAGCTGGCAGTTTACTGCTTGGAAGGGAGAGGCCAGCTGGAGATGAGCCACCCGTGTGGATTAGAGAATTTGGCTCCAGAGGGAAGGGAAGAGGGGATGCCACCTGGAGAACAGCCAATCAGGAGAAGGGAACAGCTCAGCAGGAGGCAAGGGAATAGCTGAGAGGAAAATGTCCGAATGATGTGGTACCAAGTCTTGGTACCAAGCACCCATGACTACAGTCAGAGTGGGAGCTGCATGGGCTCAGCCCTCAAATTGAGAATCCCAAAACTGGGACACTCGAGTTTAGTGGCACACTTGAAAATTTAGGGCTTAGACCTTAACCACTAGATCCCTCCATAACACAAGTGGTGTCTGTCTGTGTTGTCTCTGCGCATGCTGTCTGCCTGTCTGATATAGAGCATACCGCTGGTTCAGGGGTGATGATTAAGATGTGAGCCGCTCTGCTGTAGCTTGCAGGTCTGTGTGGTAGACGATGAATGATGTTCTGTTTAGAGCTTTCATTGACTCTGAACTGTTTCATATTGATTTCATGTGCCTGGAAAACTCTTGAAGAGAATATCTTCCCCCTCGAGTGAAAATCCGAACAACTATACATGGGCACTGAACAAACCCTCTTCTCCCATTCTATGTGAATTGCACAGTGAGCTCTTAAAGTGCACAGATTCAACCCCAATGTTTTCTTGCTTCATCCAAGGCTAAACATCGTTACAGAATGTAGATTTGCAAGGTTAGATCCTCAGCTGGTGTAAATCCACTTAGTCCTATTGATTTCAGTGGATGCCAGTTTATTACCAGCTCTTGATCTGTGGTGAAGGTGGGGTTTTTTTTTCCTATGGGATTATAGAGCCAATAATTCTTCTTTGGATCTCAAGCATATTTCAGAAATATTACAAGGCAACCACTATATGTTAGCTATGCATCTCTCATCATAGACTTCAGAGGGGACTGTATAGAAGGAAAATATATAATACAATATATATATATATATATGTATGTTTGTTTTATTTTTTTTTTTTTGCAAATATTAAGGGCATGGGTAAAACATTAAGTTGTCCGTGAACACTTCCAAAAGCTTTGTGTGGTCTTTGTCCTTATTGTTTCAGAAATCTTTGAGCTGGAGGTAAATGAAAATGTGCAGCTGACTGTAAACGATAGGCAAATGCCAAAAGTGGAATACATGGAAATCAAGATAGATGATTACAGTAAGTAACTTTTTTTCTCCTAATACTATTATTGTTGTGAAATGGCACAGTCATCTCAACTAGACTGGCAGGAGGAAAAATTACTTTGGTTCGTGGTAACGTCAGCCAATTTGGAAGCTCTTTATTAGGATATGTTGCATGGCAGGGAGTTATTCTGGAGACAGGAGTTGATGAGGATGGAGCAGGTTTTTTAGATTTATAAATTAGATTTAAAAAAAAATCATACTATAAAGTGACATGATGTGGATCAGCTCTCCATTACAGAGTATTTGCTCTATCTAGACTGGTTTGTTAGTTAAAATGAGTTTGAAATGGAATATTATATGTGCTTCCTAGCTACAACTGTGTCAGTTTCTCAGTACAGAGCAATAAATTGCAGTGAGTCAAGCAGTAATCGCCAATCAGGAGAAATGCATGCAAGAGATTTTCAGTCTCCGTGATTTAAAATTCTTCATAAAATCTGCATAATTGGATAGAGATTGGAACACACAGCTGTACAAGCAAAGTAAAGACAAAAGGAAAGGAGATCTTATTTTCAGCAGAAAATAATGAAACTTAGAGCAATTTAAAAATGCAGCTAGTCCTTTTTTGTACCAGTCCCCTATTAAATATTCTCTCCACCTCTAGGTGAAAAAGAGGCCAGGCTAAAGGAAGGGGATGGGGACAGGGACAAAGATACAAACAAGCAAACCTAAAGTGGACAAGTTGGGGCCAATTAGTCCAGATAGCTTCCACTAGCCTCCTTAGCTGCACCTACAACATTTTTAAGAGCATGTGTTTTGTTATATGCAAACTCCACTGTTGAAGTCCCAAAACATGTAATGGCTCCCACAGATCCTGATCGCCACATGGCATTGTGTGCTTTTTGACAGTTCGGAAGCAGTTAAGGAAACAGGGCTGACAGTGTGTTCCTTACCATATTTTCCCTGTGTGGGATTGGTCATTGTAGAGATTTCCTTCAAATGCAGAGTAATAGAAAACGTCCTTTCAGATACGACATAGAATGTCATTTAAGCAATAAGGCATCAGAGATCCTGTGTTACTGAGTAATCTGGACCAGTGATTGGTGTTATAAAACATGACGCCAAAAGCTGAGTGACTGTAGCTATTCGAACACTGCAGTAATTACCTAAAATGCTCTTCCTGGAACATTGTTATTATGAAGAGAAATTGGTGCATAGAACTAAGGAAAAGAGAGCTGTGTATTTCCTGAACATTATAGGCAAGGATAGAACATCAGTGACAGCCTGTCATTAAGATCCAGCTCTGTCCAGACCACATGAGCCATTTCATAATTTTATTTTGAATGTAGTATAAATACCTCACTAACTGTTAAAATTATTAACTGCACTTGTTGGTGAAAATGTCTTTTGCTGATTTAACCAACCTGTTTTGTTCATGTAATAAATACAAGCTGGCTGTATTTTTTCATGTGCCTTCACTATGTATCCAGGGTCTGCCCTAAAGGTGTCAGAATAACTGGAGCAGTGTGTGCCATGTTTTATGTATATTTAAAATCAAATGGCTGTCTCTCTGACCGTCCCTGGGCCATTGATCCAATTTGCAGTCCATTAGCATGCAGATGGAATAAGTAATTAGGTGGAGTGTCAGAAAATGATTGCAAAACAAACCACTTAAACCTAGTACTTAATCTGTATATTAATTGTATTGAAAATCCTGCTAATACTGATTTAATTGCCATGGCTTTGGTAATCTGGATTACAGTTAATATTTTTAAAAACAAGTGCTCTCTCATTAATGCAGAAAGCATTTGTATGGGAGTGTTTTCATATACTGATTGGTGGTTAAAAAAGCATCTCAGATCAGCTAAATGAAGTTTTAAGAGGTGCAATAGCAAGACCGGGGTCTAACTCAGCTCTCACATACACTGTTTTTATACCTGTGTAACACCGTTAACTTGGAGTTATTCCTGATTTGTATTATGCCAGAGGAAGTGAGATCAAAATTAGGCCCCTGAAATTTAGGATTAAGAGGCAAGTCTATCCCCTGACTATCTTAAAGCCCGTAAATCAGGAAAAATTCTGCCCTTCACATCATCAACCATGTTTTAATTGGCAATTGTGTACCTCACATTCCTTTTGTCTTCAGCTATTGTTATGCTCTTTTTCTCTGCCTCCCAAAAATATTGATTCCTGGCAGTGTCACTCATCCAGCTGCCTAAAGGGAAAATAATAGCTATTTCCAGATGTTAATTGCATGTTGTGTAAGTGATGCATGACTAAATAGCTCATTCTAGGTTTAAATTTCTTGTCACCTCAGCTATTACAATCTGGATCTTATCCTTGATTACATCTGTGTTTTAGGGTGTTATTTACCAGACCTTCTTATGAAATGCTGTTTTATTTCTGTTGATAAGTGGCCACAACATTATAAAAATCTATTATAGTTATCTTGTACAGTTATGTCAGCATTCCCATATTAAACCCTTGTTGTTATTTCTTGCTTTTGCCTAGAATTGCCAATGCAAATCTTAAAGCCAGCAACCTTTGCGGACACCATACACTATCCTTTGCTACTGGTTGTGTAAGTTTTCTTATTTTTATTTGTAATCAGTAACATGGTAGCATCTAAGAGCAACCAAAATCAGAGCCCCAGTGTGCCAGGTGCTATACAAACAGAGGATAGAAGATGGTCCATGCACTGAAGAACTTACAATATAAGACCTCTATTCTGTAAAATATTACACACATGGTTAACTGTACACACTCTGAGTATTGCTATTGACTTCAGGGAAAACCTACTGCATTTTTACAGAGATCTCTTGCACCACACCAAGTGCAGCATTGGGTACCAACCACAAACAATGCTCCTTTCATGCTAGGTCAACTTCTTTAGACTGTACATATTGAGAGTATGTCTACACAGCAAATAGGATCTCATGGCAGCGACTCTAAGAGCCCAGGTCTACAGACTGGGGCTCGTGCTACAGCCCTAAAGATAGCTGTGTAGACATTCAGACTCAGGCTGGAGCTATTTGTAGTATTGAGCTACACTGGTAGACCTGGGTTCTGAGACCTGCTGCTGTGGGATCCTACTTGCTATGTAGACATACCCTAAAGGCTTTCATAGTTAAAGCCAGAGTGGTAGCAGACCTGAGCTCATTAGGATCATGCTAGTTCAGGGTTATAAAGGCAATGTATTAAAAAGGAGGGCTGCCAACGAGAACTGGTCAAAGAAGAAAAATCAGCAGTTTTTTTAAAATTCACATCCTGCTAATTTTTGAGTGAGGCTCAGGGAATAGCTACAGAGTTTCCAGTCTTCTGCAGAAATGTGGAACTTCCTTAAAGATCTTTAAGTGGATTTTTCACTGAACAATTTGTGTCATGTCTCCACCACAAATAACAGTGCTGGCTTCACTCCGCTTTTCCAAATTGGTTATTATCGCTCTCAAACCTGGCTACAAACATTAAATTGTCCTGGGCAAAAATGAAATTAATGAAAATTCACTTTTAACCTAGCTGAGAGATTGAAATCAGCTTTTCTCAATGCTGCAGCTATTAGCAGGGATCATTTTTGTTTAACTTGAACCCCTGCACACCTCTCTTCCCTCTTCCTTCCCCCCAAAAATGGATCTTCAAGATTATAGTTTCAGGGAATCTCTTAACAGGACTGGCTGAGCCCTCTCACATTAGAATACTGCATTATAGGATGTGTCGTCTTCCTGCTAAACTGTGGCAGCAACCGTTGGGGAATAGTTTACATGTTTACTTTTTAATGGGCTGTTATAACCTCTGCTAAAGCTTGCACCTATAGTTACTCTGCCCTGTGGTCCTATAAATAGCAGTGAATAAGGTTCCTCAAAGCAACACCAAACTGTTAATGCAGTCCATCTCAACAGTAGAGCTCTCCTTACAGCTAGCCCACTGAGTCATTGAGGCCCAGATAATCAAAGGTTTTTTGGAACCTAACTCCCACTGATTTCAAGTAGGGATGCACTTTGGGGTCTGATATAGGAATGAAGAAGGCAAAGATGCATTACTAATCAATTCCAAAACACCATCCTGCAGCTTCTTTCAATGAAGGACAAAAACACTGCAATAAACATGCTGCCACATCACAAAATTACTTCAGAGAAAGCGTACTTCATTATACAAGTGCTTGAGGAAGATTGGTACTCATCAAGCTAACGACACTTGATTAGGCTGCCTCTGAAAGTGGGTGCTCCTGGGCGTTTGTGATGCAAATGTAAATAACTCATGTCATATGCATGTTAAAAAACTGTGGGAAGTTGGCTTGTGTCTGGGAGCCCATAAAAGGAACTGCCGATAGGTGAAAATGCCACTATTCCTTGTCATTTAGAACTAACCCAACAAAATCTCCTTTCCCCGGGTCACCATATTTCTATAGGTCCATTGTAATTTCTCCTTTGTACGGTGGGAGTTTGAGAAGTTCAGTTTAGTGTTGTTTGCAGTGTTTGTGTGGTCATGTGTGTTTCTTGTGATCAGTTAGGACTGAGAGAGCGCCAAGAGAGCATGCAATCTGATCCTGCAAAGATAACTGAAGTCAACAGAGATCTGGGGGGTAGCAGGGGCAGAAAGAAGTCTGCTTACACAATTCTCTTCCAGGACCAGGATTTCCCTGAGAGGGAGCCCTGTTCAGCTAATCGCTCTGCCCACCTACTGCAGCCAAAGCTGAACTGTTGTTAAAGTCAATTGCTTTATTGCCAGTTTTGTTTTTAATGTGCTTTTCCCTTGTACCTATTTTAAGCAGTAGTGACATCAAGTGACTGACAATCACATTTGTAGACACTATCCAAAACTCCTGTAGGAGAGGGGCGGTTTATGATGTATATCAGCAGTCTAATAGGTTTCCCTCCCCAAACTTTCTGGAAGCGAGGCCCTCCCCATTAAGCTCCACCAGCCATCCACAATAGCTCAGTACCTACAGACTGGAGGTATGAAAGAGAGAGAGAAATAAATATAAATTGGGCCCAGATCCTCAAGTAGTGCAAACGGGCATAACTCCATTGACTTCAGTGGAGCTACACCACTTTGGCCAAGCTGAGGATCTGGCCCATTTATGTGTATGCTTCATGGTTTCACAAAATGCTCAAATATCACGGTGATGATTACCATATAAGAATCTAGATAGATAGTTGGGAAACCCTTCCTGCAGCCTACTCGTCTGTGTCAGAAACCATCCCATACTCCCCAGCCCTCACTGTGGCCATTTATATTAAGACAGATATCTTGGCTTTCTTGTTAAAATCTATGTCACCCTATAATGCATGTAGCATTGATGTAAGCTGGTCTGAAAACTCACCTTTAAAAGGAGAGACTATGCTGCCACTTTTAGAAGAAGAGATTAAGTTGCATAAAAGACCTCTAGTCTTTGGTAGCCTTGACATTGTTGCATTGAGCATGAGTAAGATGCATTTGGTTTGTATCTGTTCTTGTTTCAGTGATGGAACACCTGGTAGCCAGAGTGTAACAGAAAAGTTTGAAGTGAATTGGGATAGCGTGCTGGTCAGCTCCCACAATGCAATTGTGATGAAGTTTGATGGCCGTGGCAGTGGATTCCAAGGCACTAAGTTGTTACATGAAGTTAAAAGAAGATTGGTTCTTTTGGAGGAGAAGGATCAGTTGGAAGCTGTCCGGTGAATGACTGTCCTTATAGAAATGAATTGCATTTGTAATTGAAATGTATTTTCAGACTCCTCAACTGTATCTGGATGCTAGAAAATACTGTAAGGCCCTGACCCTGCAAAGAGAACTGCATTGGTGGGACCCCACTGAAGTCAACAGGGATCTGTGAGGACGGGGTGGGAAAAGTCAGCTTACACAGTTCTCTTCCAGGATCAGGATCTCCCTGAGAGAGAGCCCTCTTCAGCTGATCACTCTGCCCACCCATTGTAACCAGAGCTGTTAAAGTAAATTGTTTTCTCTCTCTAGGCACCATTCAGTGGTGCATCTCCTCCTATTTGAGTGCTGTTTTATGAACAATTGAAACAACGTGATAAATTGAAAGTACAAATACACTCCTGTATATTTCAATATGGGACGTAAATGTCAGCTAAATAACGATTCCAAGTATTATCCAAAAAAGCTTTCTTGATATTAACATTATTAGGGACTGAAATGAAGGGCTTACCTTTGAAAAGTTCAAGGGTCTGTTTTAAAATATTTGGGCGGGGGAGGAAGAGACAGGAATTTTTAAATAAATGGTTGGGTGCAGTTGAGGGCCCATTCAGTTGTTAAGAGAAGGAACTATTTGAGTCCTATGAGGTGCTGCACAGAGATGCTACAAAACCATCAGTGTAATGCATGCAGTGTGACAGCAGCAGTAGCCTAACATGTAGGAATGGTGGTTCCCAGACATTATGAAGCTAGTTCAGTGTGATAAAAATATATACTTGGTCTCTAAGGAAGTGGGCACATATATGGATGATGCTAATGTTTATTATAATAAATAAACAGCCTTTATTAAGGCTAATAATCTAGCATCAAAATGGTGAATTAAGCTGTTTAAGAATCGACAGAAAGATGAGTTTAATTAACATTCCGGGGACTGTAGTAAAGATGACTATGAATGTTTCTGAAAAACGAACAAAATCTTTTTTCTTTCATTTTTAGTCTTACAAATAACTTGCAGTGATTTATTTGCTTCTATGACTTATTTGCTGGACAGATACCAATTTTGACTAATTTAAATATTTAAATATTGTTAAATGACGCTATCTGCCGCTTGTTTATGTTCAAGTCCTATCCACTTACTTTACTAGAAAAAAATGTTTTTTTCCTGCTTGTAGTACTGTAGTCACAACACGTACAGAAGAGTTAGCTGGATTCCGTTCTTCCCTGTCCATCAGCAACATTCTGATTTCAGATTCTGTGCCAGTGGGGATAAATAATAGAAGGGGCAGAAAGAATATCACTTGATTTTCAAGTCCCAGATTAATTTTGCAGTGCTAGCAGTTGGAAAAAATCCATCTTCTGATTTATAAAGTGAAGATTTCTTTTATATGGAAGTCATAGCCCAACAATAAATGTGGGACCCTGTGCTATTTGTAGAATTACTGTTCTAGGTCCTTAAGAACACCATCAAAGCCATGTATTAGTTATAATTTTGTCATTGATTCTATAGGTAATATGTTGTGCTTACATGGGCCAATCAAAATTAATGGAAATTAGGGTGCACCTGGTAGATTTTGGCACACAGGAGGTGTGATCTGCATGATGTATCTGGGATGTTCCATATCAGGCAAAGGGTTAAAAGACCAAGAACAAATCAAACAGAAAGTTATATGAAGCAGTGGCCATCAGCCTGAGTTTCAATTGGCCTGCATAATTCGCATGTGGCTTGGGTAATATAACAATCCTAAACTCATGCTGATAAAATCTTCAAAGCCACACAATGCCCGCATGTATTCCATATATCTAACAGTGTGCTCCTTTAACTGAACTATTTCTTGTCTGTTTCTTATTTTAGGACAATGTTGAAAGAACATTATATTGATAAAATGCGAGTTGCTGTTTTTGGGAAGGTAAAATTTTCCTGTGATTCCCTACCTTCTGTTATAGTTTGCTGATGTGTTTAAACACTTGTTCCTAATCTTGATTTACTGAGGGTACCAGTGGTGGTGGTTTTGTTTTTTGAGATAAGCTGCTTGTTGCTTGGAGATTCTAAGATGAGGGCTTTGATTTTGTCAGCCCATTTATCAATGTTTCCTTTGAAATTATCTTGAAAGGGGAAAACATCTATTATGTGTGAGAAAATTGCTGTCAGATTCTTAATTACTTTTATTTTCTATGTGAACTTTCAGTTAATTTTCATCTTGTCCCTTAAGGCCTATTGAATTGTGGGTGGAGTTGGCTTATGTCATACAAATGAAAAACACTGATGTTGAATTTTGAAACTGATTCACATCATGGAGTGTGCACAGCTGAGACATATTAATTGTTAAATACACATTGTTTAATATGAGAAGGGAATTGTTAGAAGAAATTATTATTGTTACAGGTATAAAAATACAGTAGGTGAAAAGTGCTGAAGAGATCATAGAATCCCTGCCTCAGCATTGCTTACTAGTTCATAGCGGCCACTAAAATGCTAATATCAGTTTTGCCATTGGCACTGTTTGTGAAGGGAAAAGAGGTGGGTTCTTGACATGATACCAGACCTGATGGAAAACATACTTAGGTTGGCAATGTACAATGAATGTGCCGTTTGCAATCGTTCAGATCTTATACCAGCCAAACGGGAGTTTTGCCTAAGCAGGGACATCGGATTCATGCTCGGGTGTAATCAGTGTGAGTCCAACTGTATGTTCTGTTTCAGACAGATGAGACACATCCAGCATCTTTGCAGGCACACTGGGCATTGCAGTAACCAAATTCAACAACAGTGACTGATGTTCATTAGAGGATGTTGCAATTTTACAGACTCTGCAACAGAACAAGACTTTATTTAACCGTGTGAATACAGGGCCCAATACTGGAAATATACACATGCAGTTATTTAGATGACTCAACTGATCCTCATGGTTCAGACCATTCCTCTCCTTTGGAAGAGCACGCAGTAGAGGGCTCTGGGGGATGAGAGCATCACCAAGAGAAACTGGGGGAATAAACTATGGGGCCCACCCTTAAAATTGGCAGTTCTTCAAGGATCCAAGGAAGGCTTGGACACTTGTATGGACCCCCCCCCAATACCTGTGCACTCTCAGGGACCTCATGGATACTGCTGTCCTTAGAGACCCTGAGAGAGTTACCTTTCCCTCCCACACACTCTTCTCACCCTGGTCTGATGAGCCTCCACTCATTCCTCTTCCTGCACAGAGACAGGACTGCAGACTGATACCTTTATATGGGGGGACGGTCCCCTCCTATGTACCAATTTGTAGGCACACACTATGGGCTTATAACCTGGAGCCAGTAGTTAGAACACTAACCCAGGATATGAGAGACCTGGTTAAAATCCTGCTTCCTCTGACCAGTGGGAAGTAAGAATTTGAATCTAGGGCTCCTGCCTCTCAGGCGAGTGCCCTAATCCATGGGGCATGGAGCATGCTGCTGTGGGTCTCATTCAGTTGCTCCTGTTGAAGCTGTTCCGCTTTGTATGAAACACAGAATAGTCATTGGCGAGAGACTGTGAGATTGACTGTACGGCCCAGGAGTTAGGGCACCCATCTGAGATGTGGGAGACCCAAATTCCAGTGCCTTTTCCAAAGACTTATTGTTTATACCAAGTGGACAGCTTACACAGGAGAGATTGAGGACCCTCTCCAATAAACTCCATGTCCTGGTGGTTAGGGCCCCGCCACCTCCTCCTCCACCTCTATTCTGTGTGAGGCCCACTGGCGAGAGAGGTGGGGAAGACACCTAGCTTGAGGATCCTGCTTGCGCACCATGACTGAGGCAGCTGTGCGCATGTCCATGGGACTTTACCAATGGAAACTAAGGGGCTTGGGCACCCGCAGGGTTAGGTGACAACTGAGCAGGGTTTGAGGAGCTAAATTTTGGCCTTAGACATCTAAATGCCTTTGTGGATCTAGCCCAAAGTTATTTAAATGCATAAATGGTTGCAGGATCAGGCCCATAGTTAGGACCCAGGCTTCCGCTCCTTAGGTATGCAAAACTCCCACTGAAGTAAAATGGAAGATTTGCCTGTGTAAGATCTGCAAGGATCTGACTTTAGTGACTGGTTGGTTTATTAACTCTTGGTGGGGCTGTGGCACTGGTTTGGACCCCTGTGTCCCATTCATTAGACTGTGTACTGAAAACACCACTATCCTTCCCACACATGGGCCCACAAAATGCTAGTAGGTTTGTCAAAACACGCCTCACTGTGCCCCCGTGCATCTCAAATTAGCTAGCAGAGGTGAATGGTTTTTATCTAATGGGCGCTCTGCTCTGCTGTACTTCGGCCTGGTGGTATTTTGTGTCATCAAACCGGAGGGAGGGATGGGGGAATTTGTGAATGCTTAACACCCAGGCTAAGGCTTTAGCTTGTATTAGTAGGGCTGAATTTACAGCTAATACCCGCAGAGCCAGAAGCCGTGTCTCGGCATGTCTGCGCTGCAATCAGAGGCGTGCTGGCAGCACACGTAAACTTACCCAAGCTTGCTTTGATCTAGCTAGCTCAAATATCCGGGAACCTGCGGCAGCATGAGCCAGGCGGGGTTGCATAGCCCATGCTCCAGCCCACATTAGCGAGCTAGCTAGAACAACACCAGCTCGTGTCCGGCTGCGCATGCTGCAATCTCACCTCTGACTGCAGAGTAGATGTACCTTTAGATTAGCAGCATTCCAGGTAGGGAGCCATTTCTTTGTTACATGTTTGTACAGTGCCTAGCACAATGGGGTTGGCACCTCTGGGTGTAATACAAATAAATATTAACAAAGAGAATGTACGCTATTTGTCATAAGCCACCCCAGGCGTTATTGGCCCTCAGGTGTCCCTGCCGCTTAACACAGCATTGCATCGCTTCGGCATGGCCACTGTTCTTTCTAACGTCGACTGATGTGTGAGACGATTGCTTTGGTGTTCAGCAGTTTTGTATTTTCACCGATGCGTGTGGCTCTTTGTCTGTCCACACTTTAGGATTACGGGGGCTATCTGAGCACTTTTATTCTTCCGGCTGGTGAAGAGAATCAAGTGTTCACGTGTGGAGCTGCTCTTTCTCCAGTGACAGACTTGAAATTATACGGTAAGCACCCAAAGGTCACAAAATACCAACTCCAGCCACCACTGACATTCCCACTCCCCCTTACTGGCTCTCCCTTTTCTTTGTTCCTTAAAACCTCTGGCTCTCCCTGTATCTGTGGTGTTGTCTGTCTATTTAGGGCTGGACTATAAACCCTTTGCGCCCTTGGTGAGCAATCCCCTTGACTTCAATGGGATGCACCACCTACATAAGTAAGAGCTTCACAATAGGGCCCTCAGACAATAGGTTCCTTAAGGCAGGGACCCTCGTTCTTCTCTGTCTTATACCACACCGGCACACGTCATAAAGAATAACCATGGTAACGGCTGCAAAGTGCCACCATCCACGTTGTCACGGCTATACCCCAGTCATATCAGAAGCTCACCCATAGTACAAATATGTGATAAACACAATCCAGACACGCATCAGAAAGGTTTGAACAGTACCAGGAAGGATTAGGGCTTGAACTTCAAACTGCCCCGCCCTGTTAACATTATACATTCCAGGCTAGGTTATAAAGCAGCCTGCGTCAGCTTGCGCATGCAAACGGACGTGTTTGCCTAGGTTGCAGACTCACTTTCTGATGGAGCTTTTTAAATAGTTTGGTCACATGTTATGTGAAGGGTTTTGAAGAAGGTCTAAATATAGACTCACCAGTCCAGTTCTGTGCCTAGGCAGACTCCTGCCCAGGGGAGCCCCACAAGACCTTGCTTATGTGGGTGGCCTTGCAGGATCTGGGCCTTATTCATGGAGTGTCACATCTGCTGGGTCTGTAAATTCTCACTGTTGCTTGTATCAGCCCATTGGAAACGCAAAACTGAAATATTCTTCCAAAGGCCAAATAGCCCCATCCTCATTTGCTAGGGATTGCTCCCATTCAGCCAAGGAAAAACTGATCTAAGGCCACCTTCTAGCCTCTCCCATCAAAGCATATCTCTAAAGGGATGCCACCGCATTCCTCCTAGCTGCTGGAAGGCATAGCAGCCTCCTTGTCTCCCCGCCATTTTCTCCTTGGCTGGCTAATCAGTGGAACTGATACTCCTCTCACTTCACGCTGGTGTAAATCAGGAGTAGCTCCATTAACATCAAGGTGTTACACCTGCATTAGGGCCCAATGCAACTGCCACGGAAGCCAAAGAGAATCTTTCCATTAACTTCACCTGGACTTGGATCAGCCAGTAGGTGAAAGGAGACCAGCTCCCAAAATTATAACTTTTTCCCATGTAGCTCTCAATATATTTCAGTTGCATTCAAAAATCAATAGCCGAGCCCTACTATGGCTAATTTAATATCTATGTAAACAGTAATAACGAACGGCCGTGTAGCATCGTGGATCACGTGCTAACTGTATGTTACAGAGGTTTGGCATTACAAACGTGTTTTGACTATTTTTTTATTAGAATTATGTTTTCTTCATCAATGTTGTTACAGATTGAGTAAATAATTCTGACCAGATTTCTAAAGCACAACAAAAATTAGAGGGTCTGAAACACTTCTCATTTAATGAAGGCTGAGTCAGAAAATGTGGCTCTTATTTTTGAAATGGAGCTGCGGTGCACTGACGTAGAGTCCGACCAATATGTTTTCTTTATTTCTTTTCAAGCTTCTGCCTTTTCTGAACGATATTTGGGACTACATGGCATTGATAACAGAGCATATGAGGTAATTGCATTGAGCTGAGAACAGAGCTTTGAGTCAGTGTATGCACGTCCACAACAAAATGTAAACATTTCTTTACCTTTTTATTCCTGTCTTCTCTATGATTTTGGGGGGGGGACACCAAAAGCAGTGCCTAAGAGTAGTAAAAAAGTCTATGTTTGAAAGTGATTTTGGCTTTAAGTCTGCAACCTGACTAGCTGTTTTTCTTTCCTTGACTTTAACGGTAAAGTAATTAATAGCCTTGTCATTCGTTAATCCTCAGGCTACCCCTCTAAAGTAGGTAAGTTTTATTAGCCCCATTTTACAGATGGGAAATCTTAGGCAGGGAGGTTGAGTGACTTGTCCATGGCCACAGGGGGAAACAGTGTCTAAACCATGTCTAGAACTCTAGTTTGGTGCTCAGCCCCTGAGATCCTGTCTTTTAATCTACAGTCCATTTAAAGCCCCTTTAACATGTACATTTCACCCAAGGGCGAGCTGCTGTTGGTGGCAAGCACAGAATGGGGTATTTCAGCTTGCGTTGGTGTAAGCAGAGCTCTGCTTGAGTACAGCAGGGTATGAAAAATGCAGATAGCTCATTAGTTACAAATTTATTGTTGCTGGTGTGAGGCAGGTTCAACAGGTGTGAATGCTTCAGTTATTCTGAAGGAACTAGAAGAGAGTCACTACATGGAGGAAAAGGGTCACTGGGTTGTGCCTGTAGAGTGCTGAAAAATGAGTGCTAGCCCTGCACACAGCCAGCTTAAATGGATTTTGCACAGCCATTCACCACTGGGGTTGGAAATAATTGCCCACTTCACAACAAAGAAAAATCTGCTGCGCTCCTCCTTAAGAGGTGGGGCTCGTAGCTAGTTGGTCCATATAGTGAATTCACTGGCCCTCTGAAATTTCACATGTGAGATAGTTAGGTCACGGTAAACTTCTTTTCCTAGAAAGTTGAAGGCAAATCAAACACAGTGAAAGCGGTTCCAAGCAATCAGTGTTCTCATTTGGATGTAGTGGAGAATAGCGTGGCTATTGGTTTCAGGAGGTTGGCCTTGGTAAGTACTGGTACCTTTGACTAGCGTTGAGAGAGAATTATGTAGTTGTTAAATGCCATTTCATGTGTCTGTGGAACGTTGCAGTGCTGTCTGTGTGGTCTGCTAACTGCTCCCAGACAGCAACGTAGCACGTGCTTCCTAAACACCACGACTGTGCCATGCATCTAGGAATCAAGGAGCAAGAAACTGCTGTTTCCCGAGCCATGGAACTCTGATGTGGAATTTATAAAGGCTGCATGGCCCACGGCCTGATGCAGACTTTATCAACCATATCATCCCCCTGGAGGCAATATTATAATGGAGGGAGCAGCAGGCAGGGAACTATATGGGGATTGACAGGAACAGAAAAGAGACAGACACACACACACACCTTAGAAGCGTGGGGATCACCTGCCAATAACACAGGAGAGAAGAGGACACATGAGTTAGCAAAAGCGATCCGGGCAGAATAGGGTCCCTCCTTGTACCCTTTCAAGCTCTTCTAGAATCCCTGCTTAGTTTCCAAACTTTGCCAAAGTCCCAGGGCAGCTTGTGAGCCCACACAGAGCCTGGCAGCTGAGCAATTCTGAATTATTTGGGGCAGGGGCAAAAACCACTAAGGAAGTCCCAAAGCAAAAAAGTGAAGTAGCTTGAATTTAACATTAAAATTAACCCAAAAAACCCCAAACCTGTCACTCGTGGGGGAGGACCTTCAGAGAACTCAAGTTCCATTTTAAAAAATTGCCCTGTATGGAAATGCAGTTAAGGCATCCAGTCCACCTTAACTCTGCTCTCACCTCATTGCCTGCCTCCCCCACCCCCGCACCTGCCCCAAGATCATGACAGCTGTAGGCCTGAACCTCCTACATCTTTAACATGAGCCACATGGTATCATACTTGCCCATACCGATGTCACTTAATCCCTCTGTGTCTGTTTCCTCAGCTGTAAAATGGGCATGCTACTATCTAATGGGAGCTTGAAAAGTGCTTTGAGATTCATGGTTGAAAGGCATTATTGGCTCAAAGTGTTGCCCTCATCCTTTCTGCACACCCCAAAGATAGATCCAGCTCCCAGCCAACTTTCCTACAATATTCCCCTAGTTCCAAGCACTGGAAATCTTACAACCATTTTTAACATTCTCCTTCACAGCATCTGGGCTCCCTCACCTGTGGGCAGTCAGCGTAGGCTGTGTATAAAGTGCAGCGTCAAACCATGGCGAACATGTTTTTGCCTGTGTTCTCAGCCAAACCAACAAGACATCCAGTGTGAAACACGTTAAGTACTGCAGTTGTCAGACACATGCTGTATCTGCCTTACATGGATGGTGCGTGAGTTAGTGGGAAAATGAGAACAGGGTTAGGGTTATCTCCAGTACCTCCATGCCATATTACTACATTTTCCAAAGTTTTCATTAATTGTTTGCAGTGGAAACTTAACTCTGATTATCCAAATGTTTGTGTTTTTTAAAAACCAATGTGCAGATCTGCTCTCTGACTGTTTAAAAAGAAAAAAAAGGCAATGTGGGGTCCCTTGTTTATTGTCTCTCATTGATTTCCATAGAAAATTTGTTCAGTTTACAAGTAAAAAGACACTTTTCTATCAGCAACACAGACTAGGCTCTGAGAGTCAAGCTGGATTCTTGCCTTCTCACAACATCATCCCATTTAATAAAATTCCTGTAGGGCTCAGTCACGTCTTTACAACACCATTGTCTTTAAATTCATTTTACATGGGCAAACCCACCATATGACAGGAAATGCTTCAAAATGTGACGCACAGGGAAGAAGAGCATCCAGCTCACACTCTGAGCTTTGTCAGCTGTGCAAAGCTAACAGGAGTAAAAAGCAGTAAAAATTCACTTACCGCAGAAGATACAATTCTAAATGCGCATAAGAATGATCCATTGGTTAGAGTATTAACACAGGACTGAGGACACTGGGGCTCATGTCCCTGATCTTCTGTGTGCAAATTATTGAGGTCCGGATCCCCAAAAATATTTAGGTGCCCAACTCCCATTGAAATCAATAGGTGCCTAAATAACGGTGAAGGTCAGGGAACAGAGGTAGTAGGGCCCAATGTATAAAAAGGGGATAATAGCACTTACCAACCTCACAGTGAGGATTGTGAGGTGCTCAAATAATATAGTAATGGGGTTCCCATACATCCCTTAGATTAATAAAAACTGGTTGATGAAGGAGGTACCATGTTAGACACAGTCACTTTGTTAGAATAAGACCACATAACTACATTTTATTGGGTTTTTTCCCTTAAGCAAGCAGTAGATATTTGTACCTTAACTCCAGGTGAATGAAGTTTTGGCTGGGGACTAGAGAGTAGGTCTCTCCCACATGTCTTTGTGTAACTGCAGCCCGCCAGTCACATCCTGGCTCTCACCAGCCTTGGTTATGCTGCTGTGTGACCCCAACACACTCCTAGTGCTGGATTGCCTCCCAGAAATGTACATCTTGTACCGCCCAGCCCTCTCCTGGACAGTCCACATATATTAAGTCTGTTATTCCTTTAAGGGAATAATAAACAACTTGCCACCTTAAATGGAGTTACCCAGACACTTCAACTTCAACACATTGGATTCAATAAAGCAATAAGACAAGTTTATTAATCACAAAGGGATTCTAAAGTGAGTGCAAGCAATGAGGCATAATAGTCAGAAATGGTTATAAGAAAAATAAAGATAAAATGTGTTCTAGTGCGCAACTTAACAGACTATATTAGATTCAAAGCAAAATTTCTCACCACACGCTTCCAGTAGAATCACTGACCAATCTCTAGGTCAGGACCCCTCCCCCAGAGACCAGTGGTTGTTTCTTTTGTCTTATCAGTTGCAAAGAGTGTGATTGGCAGGGGGGGAGGGAGAGGAGGAGTGTCTTTTTATAGTTTAGTTTCTCCTTTCTATAGGTTCAGCCCCTCTCTTGAAAAACATTTCCAGCTGAGAACCAGGAGACAGAGAATCTGCGTAGAAGGTTCCCTGCTAGGGTTTTTCACCTGTGTAGGCTTACATGCAGGTTTCCTTTTGTTTCCTCCCTTCCCACGTTCTACTTGATGGCTCTGTTTATTGCTTAAATGAAAATTCAGGGAAGCACACATTCCTTTGTTTAGGACAGGCCTGTTTGCCGATGTCTGCCTGGGTAGGACTGTGGGGATTGGGACACTTGCTAATAATATTGTACAAGGGAATCTTATAAAACTTCATAACCTTATAACTTGTGTGGCTACATATATTTCACCATGACAATGCTGACCAGCAAGTTATGAGTTTTCAAATGATACCGCACAAGACGTACTTTGTACAAAGATTATTACAATAGTGTGTAGGGTGTGAATACAGAGGTGCATGCCATCATACCCACCATCTACTGTTGGAGCAGGATTGGTCATGAAGGGCAGGGAAAAGTTAGAGAAATGGACAACATAGTTCCTCCTCCATTCTGCTGCTGTAATGATTCAAGCCACCAAGAGGAAGAGGTTGCAATGTTACCAGCTTATCATTCTGGTAGTCAAAGATCAAACCGAGTTAAAGTGCTACTTCGCTATTTATATGTAAATCACTAATTTCTGGCATAATGCTTAATCTCACCTGCAACTGTTATCTTCACAGATCACCAGATTAGCACACAGAGTCTCCTTACTGAAAGATCAGAAGCTTTTGATCATTCATGCCACAGCTGATGGTAAGTTAACTCCCTATTTTAGTGTGATACCTTGTGTATTTTACAATTCTCTTTCAGTTTTTTTAATTGAATTTGCCACTTTTATGCATTTATTGATACTAATCTGATTTTACAGAAAAAATCCATTTCCAGCATACTGCAGACCTTATTACACACCTAATTAGGGCAAAGGCTAATTACAGCTTGCAGGTACAGTATGTGTGTATTTCCATTCTCCATACTTAAACAGTTATTTTGCACTTTGCATAGAAAACAGATATTATGAAATAAGTTTTAGAAAGCTCTCACTATATATACAGTACAATATAGAAATACAAATAGAACAGTAATTCTAAGTTAAATGTACATTACCCAATTACACACACTCTCTCTCTCACACACACACACTCACACACACACACACACACACACACACACACACACACACACACACAC